>JADMLD010001324.1:0-323229 GCA_017589585.1 Phylloscopus whistleri | reverse complement strand
AGGGTGGCCCAGCCCCGCTGTCTGTCTCACCCAGCCTTGGGGCTGCCCGTTTGAAGTGGAAGGGGAGGAGGCTGAGGACCTGCCCCAGCTGTGATAGCGGTGGCTGCCAGGCCCTGCTGGGTGCCGTTGGGCTGCACTCCCATCCCAGCACCCAGGTCATTCCCCCTCTCCCACTGTCACAGCTCTTGTGGCTTTACAGAGCCAGGGGACCCCTAATCAGTCCCATGACACCCCAGAGCTCAGCTTCCCATCCCAAAATGGTGCCCAGGCCATCTCTCTCCTGCTTCCTGCAGGCAGGAATTCTGCCCAAACCTCCATTTCTCCCTCCAGAAACCCCTTTCTCCCCAAGGGTGGCCCTGGTTTGGTGAATCCCCTCTCCAGGCCTGGTGTTGGGGCTGAGCATGTGGGACGCAGTTGGGTGGGGGGTAGGGTGGGTTTGCAGTGGCTCCCAGAGGGTCCCCCTTGGCTGGACACCCCGGGCTGTTGAATTGAGGCTGGTTTGGGCACCTCCAGGGCTGCAGTTCGGGGGTGCCCCGGGAACTCTGAGTTGAAGCTGCTCCAGGTACCCCGAGGCCCTGAATTTGGGCTGGTCTGGAGCTCTGTACTGAGGCTGGCTCCGAGGCTCCGGTGCGGGCATCCTGAGGCTGCTCCCGGAGCGCCGGGCCCGGGCCGTTGCTCTTCTCGCGGTGCGGGGCGGTGCCGGGGTTGTCCCGGGGCGGTGCCGGGGCCAGGCAGGCAGGCACAGGGCGGTCCCAGCGAGATGCGGGGCGTTCCCAGATCGGTCCCTGGGCGATGAGGGCGGTCACAGGGCGTTGACGAAGCGATGCGGGGCGGTTCCGGAGCGGTTCTGGTGCGATGCGGGGCGGTCCCGGGGCAGTGCGGGGCGGTCCTGGGCCAGTCCCGGAGCGATGCGAGGCGGTCCCGGGGCGGTCCCGGGGCAGTGCGGGGCGGTCCTGGGCCAGTCCCAGGGCGATGCGGGGCGGTCCTGGGCCAGTCCCGGAGCGATGCGGGGCGGTCCCGGGGCGGTTCCGGGCCGATGCGAGGCGGTCCCGGGGCAGTGCGGGGCGGTCCTGGGCCAGTCCCAGGGCGATGCGGGGCGGTCCCGGGGCGGTGCCGTGTCCGCCCTTATAGCGGCGGCGGCGGCGGTTCCCGGGGCGGCGCGGCCGCCATGGACCTGCACATCCTGGAGCACCGGGTGCGGGTGCTGAGCCTGGCCCGCCGCGGGCTCTGGCTCTACACCCACCCGCTGCTCAAGCTGCTCTTCCTGCCCCAGCGCTGCCGGTACCGCTGCCTTTCTCCCCCCCCCCCCCCCCCCACCACCCCCCTTCTCTTCTTCTTCTTCCTCCCCGACTCCCGGCCCCGGGAGACGGCGGCGATTTGGGGATCAGCAACACCGATTTCTTCTTCTTCTTTTAGATGCAAGTTCTTCAGCCTGACGGAGACCCCCGAGGACTACACGGTCATGCTGGACGAGGAGGGCTTCAAAGGTACCGAGCGGTGGCCTCCTGGCAGGGCGGGCTGGCACGGCGGGCAGGAGCTGTGCGCGTCCCCAGCCCGGCTCCACGCCTGGGCCGCAGGGGGCGAGTCCCGGCTTGTGCTCGGCTCCCTCGGAACATGCCCATCCCGGCCCCTCGGCGCCTGCGCCGGGGATGTGCCGGCTTGCCCGGCCGAGGCTCTCCCGGCGTGGCTGCCCTCGCTCCGACAGCTCCTCCCGGGCAGAGCTGCCACCCGGCTCGTGTCACCAGGCTGCGCACAGCCCGCTGCCAGCCCGGAGCCCGGGTGCTGCCGGCAGGGCGCAGAGACCTCCCGGGATGCCCGCGGGCAGCGCTCCAGGCTCTGGCAGCCCTCCTGTCATCATTCCCGTGTCCGATTTCAGCCGTCCCTCCGCCCGCTGAGGGCCAGCTGGGGCTTTTGGCAGAGGAGGGCAGAGCACAGACCCAGCCAGGCTGGCAGGGGTGAGCCCTGTCCGGCAGCAGGATCCAGGTTTTGGGGTGTCCCAAAACCTGGGGGAGGTTTGATCCCTTGCAAGCCGGTCCCTCTCCCAGGGATGTGCCATTTGGTGACGTCCCCACCGCTGGTGACCCGGCGTGTGCCGTGCATCACCCTCAGCGCCGGTGCTGCCGGCGGTACCGGCCCAACGGGCTGAGCCAGAGGGTCCGGATCCCGGCCCGGCTTCCCACGCCCAAACCTTCCTGCCGAGGCCGGGCGCTGCGGATCCTTGGCCGTGACCCAGGGAACAAGGGTCAGCGCTCCGGCCACGGGCACTCAGGGCCAGGTCGCAGGCTCACCTCCTCTCGCTGTGGAACGGGACCCGCGGCCCGGGCTCTCCCCGCTCCCGAGCCAGAGCCGTTCCCCATGTATTGTTTTATTTCGGGGCCTGCGGACAAACGTTCCTCAATCCCGAGGGGAGGGCGGGAAGTGCTGAACAATGGTCCTGCGAGCCTGCGGCCCCGCAGTGCCCTGCGAACCCCCCTTGGCTGGGGGGCTGCCAGTGTCCCCCCGCTGCTGGGCTGGAAGGGGACCCCCAGCAGAGGGGAGCTGCACCCCCCCTTCCCTTGGGGATCAGGATTAAGCCCTGGGGTGGGTGACGCAGGGACAGCGGCGTCCCCTTGCATTTAGCCTTGCCCAGGGTGGTGTTGAAAAGCAATTAAAGATGGAGCTCTGGGACGGGTCCCCATGTCCCGGAGTCCCTGTCCCCCCCCCCTGTTCCCAGCACTGGGCCCTGGGCCGGAGCCGAGGCTGTTGTGGCGCTTCCTGCACAGGAACAGGCGCTGGGAACACCCGCCGAGGCTCTGGATCTCTGGCCTCGCTCCCGCCCTGCCCCGGGCCGAGGTTGGGAGCGGGGTACTGAGCCTGTCCCCTGGTGGGGTCCCCCTCAGCGGGGGCTGGACCCTCCCCCCGTGCCACCTCCCCTCCACCACTGCTGTGAGGAGTTTGTGGCCTCAGCTGGGCTTGGGCACTGGGTGCTCACTGCAGGGCTGGGGCCTTGTGTGATCTCCCATGGGAGCTGCTCCCACCTTTCCTGGACGGGAGGAGTGGATTGGAGACCCCTTGGGTGCCCTGGCCCGTCCCTTGCTGGGAAGGGGAGCCCAGAGAGGAGGGGGCAGCCTGGCTGAGTCCTGGGGTGCCCCAGCAGTGCCAGCCCCTCTCCTGGGCAGGAGGAGCAAGGGGCATGGGAGGCAGGAACAGCTGGCATATGCCCACCCTGCCAACACCAGCAGATTTTTGGGAAGCAGCTATGGCCCTCTGCCAGCCTGGGCTCTCTCTGCCAGGCTGGCACCAGGTGCTGGGACCCCCAGGGCGGCGGGATGACCCTCTACTTGTCCCTTCCAGTGCCCCCTGTGCATCCCTGAGCATCCCCAGCTGGTCTGGGGGCTCCTGGGCAGGGGGCAGAGGATGAGCTGAGCGGCCCCAGGGCCCTGGTAGTGCTGTTTTTGGGGTGCAATGCCAACGCCCCCATGCACCCAGCCTGGGGTGCTGGCACAGGGAGTAGAGACACATCTTGGGATTTGGGGGGGCTGTACCCTTGGCCCCCCTCATCCCTATGGCCAAATCCCAGTGTGGAACAGCCGAGCCCTGTCTGGCTCATTCCACCTGTGGATGGGGCTCATCTGCACCCCCAAACCAGTGTCCCCACACCTGGGGCCGATCCTGTCACCCGGGGGACAGCGTGACCCTCAGTGCCTGAGCCGGCACCGGCTCTGTGTCCGGCTGTGCCCAGCCCCGTGGAGCCACCCGCCTCAGTGTCCCTTGTCCCCGGCAGAGCTGCCGCCCTCCGAGTTCATGCAGGTGGCGGATTCCACCTGGCTGGTGCTCAGCGTGGTCTCCAACGGGCGGGAGCCCCCCGGCTGCCAGGCCACCGGCGTCACCAAGATCGCGCGGTCGGTCATCGCGCCGCTGGCCGAGCACCACGTCTCGGTGCTGATGCTCTCCACGTACCAGACCGACTTCATCCTGGTGAGTGACGGGCACGGCGGCGCCGGCCGGCTGTCCCGGGGCCCCTCTGTGCCCCGCGGGAGGGGTGGTGGCAGTGCGGGCCCTGAGCCTGTGCCCCGGGGCAGGTGCGGGAGCGGGACCTGCCCGTGGTGATCCACACGCTGGCCGGGGAGTTCGACATCTACAGGGAGGAGGGTGGCGAGTGCGTCCCTGTCGCCAGCGATGACGTGAGCAACGGCTTCCTCAAGCCCAAGCCGTGTGAGTGACACTGGGCTCTGTGTCCTCTGGGGCCACCCGGTCCCACCCAGGTGCTCCAGCTGGTGGTGCCCATATCCTTGAGGGACCCCCAGGGCCACCCAGTCCCCACCGAGATGATCCAGTTTCCACCAGTGGAACCCACATCCTGAGGGGCCCCCATGGTCACCCAGGACCACCCAAGTCCC
The DNA here is from genome assembly GCA_017589585.1 of Phylloscopus whistleri. Lineage (NCBI taxonomy): Eukaryota > Metazoa > Chordata > Aves > Passeriformes > Phylloscopidae > Phylloscopus > Phylloscopus whistleri. The sequence continues at coordinate 318,850 of JADMLD010001324.1, read as the reverse complement.
TGCCAAGGTGCTCCTGCTCCCACCAGTGGTATTTAGCTATTTGGGGGACCCCACCAAATGCTCCAGTTCCCCCTGGAGATGCCCATCTGGGCACACCCAGGGCCATCTTGTCCCCACCGAGATGCTGCAGCTCCCACCAGTGGTACCCACATCCTTTTGGACCCCCCCGGGCCCCCCCTCTGCTCGGTGAGAGACTCCGGGCCGTGGGCGCGCTGGCCACGGGGTGGCACTGCGGGACTGTCCCCGAGTGTCCCCAGGCCTGACGCGCGGCCGTTCCCCTGCCAGCCGCCAGCCCCATGCTGCACCCGGTGCAGAGCCCCCAGACCCGCTTCTGTGTCCTGACGGTGGCCCCCGACACGCTGCCCGCCATCGCCACCATGCTCATCGACGTCCTCTTCTACTCCCACAGGTGAATCCCGGGGATGGGGACATGGGGGTGGCCTCTTGCCTGGTGCCACCTGAACTGCGGTGACATTGGTCCCTGCCATTGGTCCCAGTGGGGTTTCAGACTCTGGGTGTGTTTTCCAAACTGGTTTTGCCTTCCCGGGAGCTGCACTGTGAGGGGTAGGAACCCCGAGGTGACACAAGGGACAAAGCCACCATTGTACCAAACTCCAGGGGGGAGACTGTAAGGCAGGAGAGGGTGGGTTTGGAAAAGGCACTGGGGGTGGTGCTGGGGGGAGGGAACGCGCCTGGTCAGGTCCTCCCGTGTCCCCTGGGGTGGGGTCCCTTCTGGTGGCATGCCACTGCTCCAGAGTGACCGTGGCCTTTTGAGAACACCCCAAAACCTGGTGTCACCTGCAGACCCTGTGGGGACCACCTGTCCCCTCTCCCCGCGCCCTGCAGCACCCCAGCATGGTGCTCAGACACCCAGTGCCGCCACCAAGCCCTCCTCCTCCCCATTCTGGGGGTTGTGACCCCTCCCTGTGTCCCCTTGCCCCCCGGCAGCCCCCCGTGGGACGCAGCCGCCGGCAGCCAGGACCTCGACTCCATCACCTTCTTCTCCTTCTCCCTCATCGAGGGCTACATCTCCATCGTGATGGATGCCGAGACCCAGAAGCGGTAGGTGCCGTCCCTGGGCTGTCTGTCCCTCTGTCCCCGGCTCTGGGGGCTCGGGGAGGGGGTGGCACAAGTGTCACCTTCATCCCCCTCAGCTTCCCCAGTGACCTGCTGCTGACCAGCTCGACGGGGGAGCTGTGGCGGATGGTGCGGATCGGGGGGCAGCCCCTCGGCTTCGGTGAGTGTGGCCGTGGTGGCCGTGTCCCCTCTCGTGCCACCGCCCCCCAGGGGGGTGCTCTGGGGCGCTGCTGTCCCCGTGTGTCCCCGTGGCAGGGATCTGAGCCCTCCTTTGCCCCCCCAGACGAGTGCGGCATCGTGGCGCAGATCGCGGAGCCGCTGGCGGCCGCCGACATCTCGGCCTATTACATCAGCACCTTCAACTTCGACCACGCCCTGGTGAGCCCCCTCCCCTCCCCGGGGACCCCTGCCAGCCCCGGGCTGTCCCCTGAGGCTGACACCCCCTGTGCCCCCCGGCAGGTCCCCGAGGAGGGCATCGCCGAGGTCATCCAGCTGCTGCAGCAGCGGCAGGAGAGCGGCAGATAGCGGCTGCTGTCCCCACGCCGACTGGCCCAGCGTTCTGCCTCCCCTCCTCCCCGCCCCTCTTCATTAATTTTTGATTTTAATGAGCCCCCAGCACAGGGGCACGGCATCGCTCCCTCTGTGCTGGGGATGTGGTGGCTTTGGGGACGCGGTGGCCTTGTGGCAGTGGGCACTGGCCCACGGGAGAGGGGTCGGCCCCTGTGTGCCACCCTCTGTGTGCCACCCTCTGTGTGCCAGCCTCTGTGTGCCATCCTCTCCCTCTAGCCCAGCCTGTGTGGGGTGGGTGGCCCAGGGGAGAGTGTCCAGGTGGAGGGGACATGGGGGGACGTGCCAAAGAGCAGTGAGGTGCCACCGTGGTGCTATAGGGACAGCCTGGGGCTGGTGGCATCTGTCCCCTTGGGAAGGGAGGGGTGGCCACGAGGCCCCCTGGCGCAGCCCCATGGAGGGGAGAGCATTCCCGGAGCTGGGGTTACCCCTGGCACCCCAAAAATCTCCAAGGGGGCAGTGAGGGGGGCTCTGATTCACCACCAGCCCTGGATGTCACCTGTCAGGGAGGGGTGACAGTGACGCCCAGCCCTTCTCGAGTTGTATTTTCACATAGTTTTTGATAAGTCAATAAAATTCTTATTATTTTTATTTCTGTGTAGCCCAGGGAGGTTGCCCAGAGCTGGTCCCTGTGTTGGTGGCAGGGGCTGGGATGGGACAGGGGGACAGAGTCCCACTCTGAGGTGACTGGGACACGGCCACTTTCTCTGCTCTGTATTTTGGGTGCAAAAATAGGTTAAAGCTGCAGCCCCACGCAAATCACCAGCCTGGGGAAACCCAGGCCCACATTTATGCCCTCCCCCTGCCCCACACTGGGTCGGGCTGGGGGGAAACCGAGGCATGAGCTTGACCCCAGGTCTGGGGATGTCCCTGTCACTCTGTCCCCACGTCCTCTTCCCTCGCTGGCAGCGCGGCATCCTGTGGCACAGCGGGGTACACGGGGTGGGGGCTGTGCCTTGCTGGGGGTGCTGCAGCCACTGGCTGCCCCCAGGGCGTGCCTGCTCCTCAGCCAGACCCAGCAGGAGCGTGGTGGGAACCTCTGCTCCCATCCTGTCCCCAAAACCCCGTCCCCTGCTCTCCCACCTTCCCAGCGGGACTGTGCCCTGGTGCTGGCACGTCCTGCCCACGTCAGCCCCACGCAGTGGCAGCCACCAGCTTCCTGCCAGCTCCCCGGGTGCTCTTTCCTGTCTCGGTGCCCTCTCCGAGTCATGGGACACCGGTGACGTGCTCCCGGTGGTGAGGAAATCGCCGCTGGCCCATGCGATCGCCGGCGCTATTTCTGTGCCCGTGGGTATTGCACAGTCCTGGACACCCCCGTGGTGGCCACCACGCCCTGGTGGCCCAGCCCAGGGGGTGACGGTGCCATATAGAGGGGCCAGGGCCACCTGTGGGCAGGGGAGAGTGAGGGTGGGGCCCTGAGCACCCTCCTGGCAGGGCATGGATGGGTGGGTAAGAATGGAACGGGAAGAAGGGGAGGGATGGATGGATGATGGATGGAGGGATGGATGGATGGATGGATGATGGATGGAGGGATGGATGGATGATGGATGGATGGAGGGATGGATGGATGGATGATGGATGGAGGGATGGATGGATGATGGATGGATGGATGGATGGGGGATGGATGGATGGATGAGGGATGGATGGATGGGGGATGGATGGAGGGATGGATGGATGGAGGGATGGATGGAGGGATGGAGGGATGGATGGATGGAGGGATGGATGGATGGAGGGAGGGACGGATGGATGGAGGGATGGATGGATGGATGATCATATGGATAGACAGATTAATGCATAGCTGAACAGGTGGAGGAATTTTTGGATGGGTGCACAGATGATGGAGGGATGGACAAGTGGACAGACAGGTGGATGGATGTACACAAAGATGGATGGATGGATGGATGGATGGATGGATGGATGGATGGATGGATGGGTGGACAGCCTGTCTAGGCAGCCTGAGGGATGGACAAACTGCTGTGGAGTGAACAAGATCTTCTCCTGGTTCCTCCACCTCTCCAGGCCTGCCCTGGGCACAGCCCTGCCCACCCCAGCCCCAGGGAACCCCCTCAGCCGCCAGCTCTGCCGGGGAGGCCCCGGGGAGGAGGAAGAGGAGGCGCCGTCAGAGGCAGCAGTGGAGGAAGCAGACTGTGCAGGTCGTGGCGCGGCCGGGGCGGGGAAATTTTGGGAAATCACTTCTAAAAGTGAGTTAACTGCTGCATCCTTCCTCTTGGAAGGAGCTGTGAATTTCTGGGTTGTCCCCCTGCGCCACCGCCGAACTTCCCAAATGTGTAAATTCAGCGAGGGTCACCAAAACCAACGGGATTGCGACACCTCCAAATGCTGATGGGAGACATTCATCTCTAAGAAATGGGAAACCCCCGTCGGGCCGGGCCCTGCCTGCCAGCAAGGGGAGCCCAGGGGGACAAGGGGGCACTGCCCTGGGTGCTGCTGCTGGTGCCAAGGCTGTGCCAGCCCAGGGGCAGCAGCGCTGCCTTGGGCAACACCTGCAGCCCTCGGTGTTCCCATGGGTGCTGCCGGGCAGAGAAGCCAAGCCTGGTGCCCCCCCGCTTGGTTCAGCACCCAAATTTGTCACCCAGAGGTGTGGGTGGGTTGAGCAGGTGGGTGGAGCATCCCCGGAGCATCAGGCAGTGCTGGGATGCCCTGGGCTTCCCGCACTTCCACCTCCCTGCCTTGCACAGCTGGGTTTGGGACGCCAATCACCCCGTGGTGGCACACGGGTGACAGCCCTGTCCCCGCTGCCAGCCCCCACTGCCCTCCTTTGCATTGGGGTTTCGGGGCAGCGGCGCTGGTTTCAGTTCAGCCTGTTGGGTGACATCAGCGTGAATCAAAAAGCCTCTTCTTACTCGGGGTGCTGCCAGATCCGGGGTGAGCCGTGGGGCAGCAGCCTTCCAGGCTGGGCCCACCCGGGCTCCCTCGAGGAACTATTTCGAAGAATCCAGATCATCCGTCCGGTCCTATTTCCTCCCCGCTGCTGCTCTCACTCACTGCCCACCAAATCCGCGTCTCGCTGCCTCCTCGTGTGGGTCCTTGCATGGGTGGTGACTCTGGAGCGTTTATAAGCCGAGCTTCCCCATCGCCGAGCTTTAAGGAAGTGCTCTGCGCGCCCGGCAGCCCCGGGCGGACACCCTGCCCCGGCCATGCGGTGCGACGGGCGGCCCTGGGGCGTGCTGGCAGGTACGTGTGTGCCCGTGTCCCGGTGTCCCCGTGTCCCCGCGTCCCCGTGTCACCCCCCTCTCCTCCTCCGGGAGCCGCGGAGGGAGCGCGGCCGCGGGGCGCCCATGGCGGTGCGGCGGCAGAAGCCACCGAGGCTGTGCCACGGCGGTGTCGCCTCCCTCGGGCGCTGGCGGGGACGGGGACGGGGACATTCCCGGCTGGGGCACATGGGGAGCGCGGGGAGCGGGCAGCCTGGGAGAGAGGGGATGCTGGCAGGAGGGGACACTTTGGGGAGCAGTGGCAGAAGGTCAGCTTGCCCTAAGGGACAGAGGCTGTGTGTCAGCCCAGTGCCGTACCCCAAGTCCTGTGGGTGACAGCGGGACCGCGACAGTGACTGGCCAGAGCTGGACAGCGGGACTGGATCCAGGAGGGTCGCTGCTGTCCCCTCCTTTGCGGTGGCCCGCGCTGGCGGGGGGAGCTGCGCATCCTGACTGCTGCACATCCCCTCCAGCACCCTCACCCTGCTCCCTGCCCGGCGCCCAGCAGGGGCTGGGCCACCCCTGGAGCGGGGACAGGGACGGTGGTGCCGGCGGGGAGCAGTGACCCTGTGAGACGGGGCTGTGTTCCTGCACCCAGCCATGCCCCAACGGCCCCTGACTCCCTCCTCTTCCTCCCCAGCTGTGGCCAAGGGGCTCCTCATCCTCTGGGCAGTGCCGGGCCAGGGGGGCAGGTCCCCGCTGGCCCCCAGCGTGCCCCAGACCCAGGCGCTGGTGAGGCTCATGGCCGAGGACGCGCGGGAGCTCTTCACCTTCTACGTGAGTCCCTTCCCAGGGCAAAGGGGTCACGCCTGTCCCCTCCACAGGGCAGGTGGGGGGCGGTCCCCGTGCGGCTTCCACATCCCTGATCTCCCTCTCCGATCTCTGGGCAGGAGAAGGAGGAGCACCTGACCATCCACAACATCTGCCGCACCAACGATAGCCCCGAGTGGCTGCAGAGGCCGGCGAAGGGGCCCTGGGGGCTGCGGAGGCTGCGGAGGCCCATGATCCACATGGAGCGGGCGCTGCAGGACATCATCCGGCACCAGCGCAACCTCCACCGCCCCGACGCCGAAATCCTTCGCCGCTTGAGCGGGACCCACCGGAAGGTGCGAGCGCTCCTCAACAACCTGGCGGGGCTCTTCCCGGCCCCCAGCCCCCGCCCCGGCCGCCGGCCCCTCCCCAGCCCCGCGGCGTCCCTCAGCATCTTCCGACAGAAGCTGCAGGGGTGCCGGATCCTCTGGAGCTACGCCCGCTTCATGGCCGAGCGCAGCGCCGAGCTGGGCACCGGCAGCCGCCGGACGCGCCGGAGATCGTACCGGGGCTCAGGGCTGCCCGCACCCCCCTAGCGCAGCCCCGCCGGCACCGGAGCTCCCGTCTGCACCTTCATCATCTCCATCATCATCATCATCATCTCCATCCGACGTGACGCGATCCCAGCCCCACTCGCAGGATGGAGGCGCAGCCGATGGCCGGGACGCACCCCGAGCCCGTCTCACCTCACCGCAGCGAGGGCTCGGCTGCACCGACAGCATCTCCCGCCGCTCCGGCTCCTCGTGGGGACCCTGCTGTCCCCGCGCCACCGCTGGGCTGCAGGACAGCCCTGGCTGGCTCTCCCGCACCCCGCCCCACCTCCCCGGTGGAGCCGGGTGTCCCCCGGGTGCCCAGCTGTCCCCGAGCTGTCCCCGAGCCCCGCCGGGTTTTCCAGTGATTCAATGGGTCGGGTGACACAGCCTGACTAAGAGCTGCTGGCCCAGCACCCGCCACCGGTTCCCCGGCGGCCACCGGCGGCTGTCACCGCTGTTGTCACGCCCTGCCTGCCCTGTGCCTGCTCCCGGAGAGCAGCTGCGAGAGGAATCCTGAGTCCCTGCGCTCTCCGTGTCCCTCTGTGCTCGGTGTCCCCAAGCTCAGCGTCCCTTTGCACATCCCCGTCCTCGTGGCTCCGTGTCCCCCGCGCTCGGTGTCCCTGTGCTCTCAGTGTCCCCAAGCTCACTCCCAGCATCCCAGTGTCCCCTCCGTGTCCCCCCTGAGCCTCCCAGGCCGTGCCACCACAGCCCTGACCGTGCCCAGCAGGGACTCGGCTCTGGCCGCTGCACTGTGACAGCGGGGGACAGCCCCCGCTGCCTCCCCCCTAATTTATACGTTAATATTTGTGTGTTTATTGTATTTATTGATTTATATATTGAGGGTTAATTTAACTCCTGCAGCCTGCAGAAGTATTTAAGGACATTTCTAATATATAAATATCTATTTTTATTATATTTTTTTGTACGGTGTTAGAACCACGAACATCACAAGGATTTATTTATGTTTATGGATATTTGTGGTACACAGAGAAGGGCAGTGCCCCTGCCCACGTGGCACTCCTTTATTTTTGTACAATGCCAGAAGGAAATAAATTGCTGACCTTGGCCAGCGGACCACTGAGACGTCGTGTCCCTGGGTCCCTTTGTCCCTGTGTCTGTCCTGGTGGCTGTGGGCAGGGATTCTGGTGGCCGGGTTGTGCCTGGTGCCCTCGCCAGGGCACGTGGGGTGTGACAAGGAGTGGGACATGGGACAAGATGGAACATGGCATGGCACAGAAGGTGGCACACGATGGGATGTGGCACAGGATGTGGCACATGATGGGATGTGGCACAGAAGGTGGCACAGAAGGTGGCACACGATGGGATGTGGCACGGAATGTGGCACACGATGGGATCTGGCACAGGGTGTGGCACAGAAGGTGGCACAGAAGGTGGCACACGATGGGATGTGGCACGGAATGTGGCACACGATGGGATGTGGCACAGGGTGTGGCACAGAAGGTGGCACACAGTGTGGCACAGGGCATGTGGCACGGCAGGCCGTGCTGTGCCACACCAGGGCCTGGCACAGCCAGGAATGTGCTGTGGGATGGCACGGGCCACACGACACCTGTCACACACGTGTCACAGCCCTGTCCGGGCCATCGCCACAGCCACGCCGAGCGCAGTGTCCCTCAGCCCGGCCAGGGCCACCACGGGGACCCGGCCACCCACAGCCACCGGTCCCTCTGAGTCAAAAATCCCGAGAGCCGGTCATGTGTCCCCTGGAGTCACTCGTTCCCGTGGGGGCCGTGTGCGGTGCCGGTGCTGCCGGCACTGCCCTGACTCAGCCCCGGCAGCGGCGCCACCGCCACGGCCACACGGCCGGCGGGGACACTCCTGCGGGGACAATGTCACCATGAAGCGACCTGGGCCGGCTCGGCGTGCTCTGGGTGACCGTGACCGTGACCGTGCCACCAGCGAGCTCTGTCGAGGGCATCAGAGGGGAGGCTGCAGGTACGTGACCCCCCCGGGACCTTGGGGGACCCCGAGCACGGGGGGACACCAGCTGAGTGCCATTGGAGGGGTGGTGGCTTCTCTGGTGTCCCCGAGGGGACCCCAGCGCCCACTCATGGGAAAAACCTGTGGGTGACACCTGTGGGTGACACTGTTGGGGTGGCACTGCTGGGGTGGCACCGGTGGGGCACAGGGACAGGGCTGAGGCAGCCCCGGCGCCGTGAGTCAAAGGGGAATTCGGTGCCCTCCGTTATTCAGCTCTGGGTTTCCCCCGGGGCAGGAGCACCTGCCTCGCTCAGCCCTTGCTCAGCCCCCCCCGGCAGGGCCCCCCGGACACCCCCATCCCACCGCAGCCTCAGCCCCGCGCCTGGGGGACACCCGGGGCTTTTGGTCACCCTGGGACCTGGGTGTCCCCCCTGCACGGGGACACGGCGGGATGGGGACCTGGAGGGGAACCAGAGAGGGATAAGGATGGAGCGTGGGGGGCAGCTATGGGGTGGGGCAGTAATGGGGGCAGCTGGGGCAGTTCAGAGAGGGGCTGGGGCAGTTCTGAGAGGGGCTGGGGCAGTTCTGGGAGGGGCTGGGGCAGTTCTGGGAGGGGCTGGGGCAGTTCAGAGAGGGGCTGGGGCAGTTCTGAGAGGGGCTGGGACAGTTCTGGGAGGGGCTGGGGTAGTTCTGAAAGGGGCTGGGGCAGTTCTGAGAGGGGCTGGGGCAGTTCTGAGAGGGGCTGGGGCAGTTCTGGGAGAGGCTGGGGCAGTTCTGAGAGGGGCTGGGGCAGTTCTGGGAGGGGCTGGGGCAGTTCTGAGAGGGGCTGGGGCAGTTCTGGGAGAGGCTGGGGCAGTTCTGGGAGGGGCTAGGGCAGTTCTGTGAGGGGCTAGGGCAGTTCTGGGAGGGGCTGGGGCAGTTCTGGGAGAGGCTGGGCCGGGGGGGACAATGACGGGATGGGGACGGGCAGGAGGGGGCAGTTGCTGGCTGGGAGAGGAGAGGTCTGGGGTGGGGAGGGGGGCAGGGGGCAGCTCCGGAGCGGGGATGGGGACGGGTCGGTTAGGGGTTGGGATGTGGGGCGGGGGCAGTTGTGGGACGGGGAGAGGCCGGCCCTGGGCCGGGGCAGCAGGGGGCAGCACGGGGACGGGGATGGGGCCGGGACGGGGCCGGGATGAGCGGCAGGAGCAGGGCTGGGGAGGGAGGCAGCGCAGGGACAGGGAAAAGGGAACAGCAGGGGGGACAGGGATGCGGCAGAGAGGCTTCGTGGGGACAGGGAAGGGGACAAGGACGGGCTGGGGTGTCTGCGGTGGAGCTGAGGAGAGTTACGGGCAGGGATGCTCGGAGGGGCACGGAGCAGCAGCACATGGCAGCGGGGGCCTTGGAACAGCCTGGGCAGGTCGGCGGTGGGGATGGAGGGGACAGCGGGGACAGCGGGGACAGCTGTCCCCTGACCAACGTGCCCCAGCTCCTCCAGACCCCAGAGGTCCCCGACCATCAGTCCCTTCTGACAGCGAGGGCTGGCTCCCCCCGTCCCCGCTCCCCCCGTCCCCGCTCCCTGCTCCCTCCTCGGGACACCCTGGGACCCCCGGCGCTGTCACGGTCTCCTCACGCTCCTGCACCCCCGTTCCTGCCGCCCGTCTCCACGGGGCATCGGCACAGGATGCGTGAGGGATATTCCTGTTACCCAAGGGATTGGGGAAGGGGATATTCCTGGGCATCATCTCCCACCTCCCATTTTGCCATCTCCCTGTCCAGCCTGTCCGGACCAGGAATTCGGGTTTTCCCACCGGAGCATCCCCCCCCTGCAGAGGTCCTGGTCTCCCGGCGGGTTTGCCTTTTTCCCCAGGGAACATCCATCCTTTAATCCTAACGCTTTTGCCCGAAGGGCTGAGCTGGTGGGGACACCGGTGCCACCTTGATGATCCCAGGGGGTCCCACACCCCTCAGGGGATGCCAAAGCCCAGCTCAGCTCCAGCCTGGGCTCAGTCGCTCCCGAGAAATCCAGGAAAAGGTCAAATCCATGTCAACCCCTGCACACAACCCCCCGGCACGTTCCCTACGCTAATAATTAAGTGTTATAAATTCCTCGGCTAATTAAGTGAGTCAGGCCATCGGATGTCCATCGATATGTGGTGTGCAGCTCCCCACAGATCCCAAAAAGATCGGGATGAGGCTGCAGGGCGGGAGATGGAGCTCCTCGTCCCCGCCCTGCACAGTCCCCAGCTCAGCCCTGATGTCCCACTAAGACCAGACTGGGCTAAACTGGGGCATCGACGGCACCGGCAAACCGGGCTGGTCCTCGTGTGGGGAAACTGAGGCACGCAGCGGCTGTGGCCCAACCCCGCCAGCACAAGGGAGGGGTCTTCCTGTCCCCCCTCTCCGTGTCCCCCCCGCCCAGGGGAGGACACCCGGGGTCGTGGTGGCTCTTGCCTCACCCTTCCCGGGCTGTCACCGCCCGTTCACCTGCCGGGGCACAAACTTGCTAAACCTGATTAGATTTCAGTTCGGCCCCGGTGAGAAAAAACATACAGAGAAGGACAAAAAAAAAAAAAAAAAATCCATTTAACCTGTTTTTCACCCAAATCGGGCAGCGCACAGCCCCGCAGTGTCCCGGTCCCATGGGATGCCCACGAGGCTGTGACCCAGCGCCCTCGCCTCTGCTCCAGCACCCTCTGCCCGCTCCGGGCAGGGGACAGCCCCGCCGAGGGAAGGGTTAACCCTGGGGGAGCCGCTCCGGCCTCTCCCCCTGGGTGGGTTCGTCCTTTTTCCTGCGGAAAACCCACCCTTTACCGATAAGGCTTTTGCCCGAAGGGATGAGCCCGCGGCGGGCTGGGGGACACCGTCCCACCGTGACCGAGGAGCGCGGCACCCCGGCACCGCTTCCCCGCCGCTTCCATCTCTCCAAAACTCCCCCAAACCCCCAGTCCAGACTTTTTTTTTACCTCCTCCGTTTTGTTGCCTGCTCCGGCACAGCCGGCGAGGAAGCCCCGGCCCGGGGAGGGGGAGCCGGGGGTGAAAGTGTTTGCGGCTCCCGGGTCACGGCACCGCGCCTTCGCCTCGACACCCCCGAGCCCCACGCTTGGAGGGGCTTCAACCCATCGTTCCCAGCCCACCCACCCCCCTGACCCGCGCGTGAAACGAGACGGCGTAAAACTCCGTGTGGCATTCATTCGCTTTTGTTCAGAAGTTTATTGCTCAGAATCATTCATGACTTCCAAACCCCTCGACTTTCTGATTTCCAAGATAGCTGTTTCTCTCTCTCCCCCACCCGCATCTCCTCCCCCCTAGAGAGGCTGGACCGGTATATAAACCCCCAGTATGAACATGAATTTCTGAAAACTTCCTCTGCCAACGCCAATCCCCATTAAGTCGCTCCCGGGACGCGGCTCACAATGAAGTTCGTGCCGGCAGGTAAAAAAAAAAAAAAAAAAAAAAAAAAAAATCAACTTTGGAGATATTGTTTCCCCTTCTCTCCCCCCCTCCCCCTTTTTTTTTTCCTCCCCCTCCCCTCCTTTCGCCGGTGATGCTCGGGTGCCGGCGGGTCCCGGTTGGATGCCGCGGCTGGAGCCGGAGCGAGGGCTCCCGCCGAGCTGCGTCCCCCCCGGGATGAGCATCTCTGGGAATTGGCAGCGGGAGCGGAGCGCGGCGCTGGCGCGGTGCAGCCAACATCTGGACACTTATATAACTGGAAATGCTTCCAAGGGGAAAAAAAAAAAAAAAATCTCAAGGAAGGGGGGGGGGATTTTTTTTTTTTTCTTTTTTGTACTTTTAAATACTTTCTCTCTCCCCCCCCCCTCCCCTCCTGCTTTTCCTCCTTCTGGGTCTCCCCATGCCGCGAGCCGCGTCGGGAGCGCTGGAAGGATGGGGAGGCTGCCAAGGGCAGGAGAGGGGTTGGAGGGAGCAGCCCCCACCCCAGAAGCCGTTTTGGGGGGGTCTCAGGCGGCAGCACCCACCTGGGACCCCCCACCCAGCCAGCCAGCCCGTGGCACACGTGGGTGCCGAGCCTCCCTCTCCCTGCCCGGCTGGGAAATGGGCAGGAGCAGCGGCCGGGGGGACACGGCCAGAGGGGCTCGGCAGGGGTCAGGGGATCTGCGTCCCGTGGGACCCCCCGGGGGCGCGGGGAGGCAGAGTCCCCCCCGTCCCGTGCGGGAGGGGAGCGCCGGGACAGGGCTCGGAACGCCCAGGTAACTCCTCTCCCACCTGGGCAGGGTAAATAAACCGAGGCTTGGATTACCCGGCACCGGCGGCACGTCCGAGGCGCTGACAAGTGCGGGCGACTTCGGCGCTCGTCACGGCCCGGGGACCTCGCCCGGCGGCGGGGGACGGGACCCCCACCCTGCCGGGGCCCTGCTGGTGGCATCCAGGTCACCCGGCAGCGGCGACACCCGGGCCCACCCTCCCCGAGGATGCCCGGCGCGGTGTCGGGCTCCAGAGGCGGTTTGGCCTCCCCGAGCAGGGACGGACCCCGGTTCGGGGGAGCCCCGGTGGGCTGGGGGCTGCAGCGCCCCTCTCTCAGGAGGGGACGCCGGGGCGACTCAGCTGCCGGAGGCTCAAGGGTCCCCTTGTTCCGCGTCCAGGGATTTCCTGGCTGGAGCCTCTGGCAGCTGCATCGTCTCTCCCCAGGGCTCCTCGGCGCTGCGCCCGCTTGTCAAACGGGGAAACTGAGGCAGGGGGCGGGAGGGAGGACGGAAGGCACGCCGAGAGCAGGTTTCCTTTCGGGAGCCCCGCTGAGTCAGCCGGCCCGGGGTGGGGCCTTGCTTCCGAGGCTCCCGGACCAGGATAACGGAGGGAAAAGCGTCTTGCACGTTTGATTAAAACCCGACAGGTCGCCACCGGGCCGCTTGCGGAATGTGGGAATGCTGCGGGGCCCCCCGCCGGGAAGGGAGGCGGGGGAGCGCCCGCCGGGGGGCAGGTGAGGGGGACGGCAGCGGGATGGGAGCCGCGGCAGAGCGGGGAGCCTGGGGATCCCGGCTGAGCCGGACGCACACCCAAGCGGGAAGATTCCCCGCTCCAGCCGGACGCCCTCCCTTCGCGCCCGGGACCACCCCGGGGTCATCCTCGGGGGGATGCTCCGCGTCGGCGGCAAGGCGGTCCGGTCCCCGCGGTGACAGCGGCCTCTCTCCCCACACAGGCGTCGTGCCCTTCGTGGCCCTGCTCCTGCTGCAGCGGCGGCCGGTGGCCGGCCGGGCGCTGCTGGTGAGCGGCTCGGGCTGCCCCAGCCACGGCCTGTGCCGCTCCAACGTGCAGGAGCAGACCCGCAGGCAGGTGGCCGTGCTCAACGCCACCGCCCAGGAGCTCTTCAGCCTCTACGTGAGTGGCGCTCGGGGCTGGCGGGGGGGAGGTTCGGGCGCACCGAGCGGGAGGGCCCGGGGACGCCGCGGGGACCGGGGGCAGGGGGGCACACGGGGGACGTGGGGTGACCCCTCGCCTCTCCTGCCAGCTGAAGTGCCAGGGAGAGCCGTTCAGCAGCGAGAGCGACAAGCTCTGCAACCCCGCCGGCGTCTTCTTCCCCGCCTTCCGCGTCAACCGCACCAGCGAGAGGAAGGAGGTGATGGTGGCCATGTACAAGCTCTTCGCCTTCCTCAACGCCTCGCTGGGCAACATCACACGGGACCAGGAGGAGCTCAACCCCATGGCCAAGGAGCTCCTGGAGCGGCTCCACAACACCACCAAGACCACCCGAGGCCTCATCTCCAACCTCACCTGCCTCCTCTGCAAGAACTACAACATCTTCCAGGTGGACGTCAGGTACGGGGACAGCTCCAAGGGCAAGAGCGCCTTCAAGAAGAAGCAGCAGGGCTGCCAGGTGCTCAGGAAGTACGTGCAGGTCATCGGCCAGGCGGCACGTGTCCTCCTACCTCATCTCAGCCCCTCCTGAGCGCCCGCCCCGGCTGCGCTGCCCCTCTGCCGCTGGCCGGCCGCCGCCGCTGCCTCCTGGATTCCCGCCTTCCTATTTATTACCCGGACCCTGCGCTGGCCCCATCTGCTCTCCGGGAGTTTATTGCCCCTTGAGGGGGCAAACGTTGCATCCCCGAGTGCCCCGGGCAGAGCAGAGGCAGCGCCCGGCAGGACGAGGCAGCGGATCCCCGAGGAGATGCCGGGCCGTGGGCTGGCCCCAGGACGTGCCTCAGCCATCCCCGCGCTCCCGTGGGGCGCCAGGGAGCTGTGGGGGCTGGCGGCAGGGCCAGACTCTGTCCCCCACAGAGAGCAGTGGGACAGATGCCCTTCAGCACCATCTGAAGGCTGTCACTCCCCTGGAAAAAGGATTGCAAGTGGAGACCTTGGGATGCAGCGGCTGCCAGGGATGTGGGGACATAGGGACACACTCCTGCGTGTTTTAAGGCTGGGCTCCCCTGCAAGGAGCTGAACTGGTGGTACTGGTGGCTGTGCTGGCTTGGGGCTTGGTCCCACCAAGTGGGACAAGGCCACCTGCGTGGGACAGTCACCCCACTGTGGAGCATCAGCCTCCCCGTGCAGGCACGGGGGGGCACGGAATGTCGTCTCCTTTGGAAAAGTGCTTTTCCCATTGGGAGAGCTCTGAAGGTACTAACAGCCAAGAGCTGGGCTTTGCACAGCTGAATGCAGCCCTGGCATGCAGGCATGGTACAAGGGGACATGGGGACATGGGGACATGGGGACACAGGTACGGGCCCCAGGCCGGTGGCAGGTGGCGCAGGCTCACTCCTGGCACCAGAGCAGGCTGTGAGGGTTATTTATTGCCTCCGTGGAAAGCCCAGAGTGCACTGAGACATGACTTTTAATAATTTTATTTCTGGTAATAATAATAATAATTATTAATAAGATTCGTCCTAATATATTCGTGGAATTCTATTTAAATATTTATTTTTTTATACTTCTTGCCCCACCTTTTTTTAAAATAAACCACTAGAAACAGACTGTATTTGGCTGCTCTTCCTCGGTCCCTTTTGTGCTCACCCTCAGACACCCCTGCTCTCCCAAAGCACCCTCGAGGCTGCCCCAAAACTGCTCAAGGCATCACTGTGGATCACAGACCCCTGTCACCTTCCTGCCTTCCCACTTGCTATGGGATGGCTGATTGGAAATACATTTTTCCGATCATTTTTGGACATTTTCCCAGGGGGGGAATGTTTTAGTTGACACTCACCAGCTGCCCCAAAGTGCTGGGACAATGTGGGGACCATGGTGGTGCAGGGACCACGGTGG
Source organism: Phylloscopus whistleri (assembly GCA_017589585.1). Taxonomy (NCBI): domain Eukaryota; kingdom Metazoa; phylum Chordata; class Aves; order Passeriformes; family Phylloscopidae; genus Phylloscopus; species Phylloscopus whistleri. The sequence goes on along the minus strand of JADMLD010001324.1, from coordinate 303,525 downwards.
TGCAGGGATTGCCCTGGCACGGGGAGCACGGTGGTGCAGGGACTGTCCTGGCACGGGGAGCACGGCGGTGTGGGTGCCACGGCGTGGGCACCATCACGGGGAGGGGACCATCCCAGGACCATCCCTGGGACCATCCCGGCATGCAGGGCACCGTGCTGTGAGGGAGCCCCACTCTGGCAAGCCTGGAAACTCCTGGGGAAACTGAGAGAGGCTGGGAAGAGGCTGAGGGAGCTGAGAGCGAGCATGTGCGAGGTGGAGGGGACCCAGCAGATAAAGCCAGAGCCGCTTCCCAGGCCGTGCTGGGAGAGGCTCAGCAGAGCTTTGCTGGGGCCAAGACCACCTCAGGCTGCAGCAGAGCCCCGGCCCGGGGCGAGCGCCTCGCACGGGGCTGCGCCGGTTAACAAGAGGCTGATTATACAGGAGACGTTGGGGCAGGATGATGAAATTTTCCTCCTCCTCGGAGCCCTTGGGCCACTGGCCAAACCTCCCAGGCATGAGACAGCAAGCGGATGAGCTAAGATCCTGTGTGATCATCTCTCGTGTCTCAGAGGAACCCCAACCTAAAGATGATGGCAGAAATTCAGAGGTTGCCCCCTAAGCCCCTCTTGCTCTGCCCCGCAGGGTCCTGCTGCCCCAGGTGTGTGCCCCAGCTCCTGTGGGAGGTTTCATGGAGTGGGTTTGGCCCCGGCCTGGCACTGCCTTGTGCCAGTGGCAGCCTCGTGCTGCAGCAGTGGTGACAGCAGGGCCAGCAGTGCCCATTTCCAGCAGGGCCCTGCTGTCCCTTCATGGAAGGGGTGGATGGCAGCCTCCTCCAGAGCCACAGCTGAGGCACCCAGGGACAGCTCTGGATGCCATGGTGTGTGTCCCCATGCATGATATGGCTTTCTTCCATCATCCAGCCTGCCACCAGCGAAGGGACCCGGGGTGTCCCCTGTGTCCCTGCCCTGGGGGATGCCCATTTTGGGGTTGCAGCCCATTTTGGGGCCCATTTCCTGCCTGCTCTGTGGGATACAATGCACTCAAAGCAATACAACACCCTGGAAAACACAGGCATGGGGCAGGGCATCATCACTTTAGGATGGACATTATGCTCCAGGGCCAGGTCCTGCAGCACTTGTCACGATGACACCCTGATGGCCGCCAGGGTCACCCTGACCCTGCAGCTGGGGACACAGAGGTGTCCCCATGGCTACTGTTACCACAGCATTACACGGCCAACATTTCCTACGCTGGGAAGTCCATCCAAACTTAGCCCATCCTTGTGTCACCTCCCACAGCTCACCCCCGGCAGGGATGTGGCAGGTGCCACGGGGTGCCACCAAGCCGCCCCGGGCAGCTCCGGGGGTGGCAGGGCCCGGGGGCAGCGTCGGGCTCTGCGGGGCGGGAGCTGGGCTGGGGGCGATGTCCCGCGCGGGAGCGAGGAGCCGTGCACATCTGGATTTCTCACGCTTTCGTTCAACATCCCTCCTCAACCAGATGGCAAAAATAAATAAATAGAATAAATCACAGCCTCCTGACATAAATCGGGAACTCACGCCCCGGCTCTGCGTTTCATGAGTCTCCCTGGAAGACAGTCAAACACAGGCGAGGACAATGGGTTCACTTCTCCCCTGTGCCGGGTCATTCCCAGTTAAGGCTCATTAGCAGCAGGCGGGGGATTAACTCTTCCTTCCCTAGGAACGGGTGGACAAGCCCCTAAAATTCCCCAAATCCCTTCCTCTACCCTCCCGTGAGGTTTTGGAACCGGGGCCGGCGGCGGCCCCCGGCTGGTGCCATCGCCCCGGCGAGGCAGGACGCGCCGCTCCGCTCATCCCAGGCTCGGGAGAGATGGAGAGGGCTTTCAATTACCTCAGCCAGCGGCTGATCCCACCCAGCCGGCGCCCCGGGGAAGCGGGCCAGCCCCGCGAGCCGGACCGGGAGCCCCGCGAAGGAACCGGAGCTGCGGCTTCCCCAGCGGTACCGGCAGGACCCTGTGGGTGACCGCCCTTCGGCCCCGGGACCAGAGAAGCTGTGCTGGCGGGGACGAGAGCCAGGAGGAGCTCCGGGGAGCCACCCGTTTGGACGGGAGCGATGCCCGCGCCCCGATAACGGAGCGGCCTGACCACGGGCCCCGAGCGGCGGGTCAGCGCTGCCTTCGGGGAGCGGGATACGTGAGGAGCCGCTCCTGCCCGCGGTGAAGTCAGTGCCGCTGCCTGGGTGTGACTGACTGACCTCAGCCCTTGGCCCCGCGGCGCGGATCATGTGCTGCCTGACGCCGCGCGAACCCGGCCCGACGGGCCCCGCGCTGCCCCGGGGCCACCGGCCAGACGGGGCTTGCCGTCCGGGGGCAGGTGCGGGGCTGGGGCACCGCCGGCTGCGCGTCCCCTCCGCGGGGTGACCCGCGCAGCATCCCCGGCGCTGGGACCGTCCCAAGCGGGGCTGACCTCGCCGGCAGAGCCGGGGGTGGCGGTCGGGCCGTGCCCTGAGAGATCCCCCGAGGAGCATCCCCTGTGTGCACCCAGGCTGGGCTCGGACCCACCGGTGCCCGCGGCAGAGCCCCTTCCCCACCCAGGGGTCCCCCCAAGGCTCGGCACTGGCCAGACGCGTTCGGCTGGTGACGATCTCCCCAGCCGGGTCCCCGAGGACGGGAACATCGCATCCCGAGGGCCGGCTGGAGGCTCCATCCCGGGCTGGCCGCCGGCCCGAGCACGGAAAGCAGAGCCGAGCCCATCTGAAACGCATTCGGGCACTGTTGCTGCAATAGCAGATGCTCCTGCGGGTCGCCGGCCACATCACAGCCCGGCGGAGCGGGAACCGCACGTTCACATGGGAAGAAACAGTTCTTGTCCCAAACGGCTCAAACTCCTAATTGGGGATCAACCGTGACAAATAAACAAGACAATGGGCTGGAGGCGGGACGAACGCAACCTCTGTCGCAGGAGCCGGCTCCGAGAGCCGCCCCCGTGCCCAGCAGGGGACCTGGCACAGGCTCGCAAGAGCCAGGGGGAGGGCAGGGGCCGGGATCCGGACCCCCCGGCAGAGCCACTCTCTGTGTGACACCGCTGGAGCACGGGGCTGGCTCGGGAGCGGGATGACACATCCCCAGCGCTCCCCCGAGACCCTCGTCGGCAGCTTTGCTCAGCAAGTGTTTGGTCTCATGGTGAGTGAGCTTTGGAGCGGGGTCAACTCCAGCCCTGTGGAGCTGCCGGAGAGGCCTCTCCTTGCTGCCCCCCAGCTTGGGGCTGGCTGGGGAAGCCCCGCACGGGGCTCAGGGACCCTTCTCCCTCCAGGATGCTTTGGGCTGCCTTGGAGCGACGGGCGGGGCCAGCCCCGGGGATCTGACAGCGGGCTTATCTCGGCACAGCTATCGCCCTCCAACACAGACCGGGGCACTTCCGCAGCCCCGGCTGCGCTTGGCACTGATGGAGGAGCCTCGATAAAGCGCTCAGTGCCCTGGCCAGACCCTCAGCATGCAGAGCACCCGGTCAGCAGTGCCCAAAAGAGAGTGAACATCCCGGCGCTTCCACCCCTCCTCTGCTTGGGTCCCATGGGATGTGGAACCTGCCTTGAAAACTGAGCCCAAAGCCCAAAATTCAGCAGGACCTGTGAGGCCGGAGCTGTTTGAGACACATCTGCTTAACAAGGCGTTTCAGATGGCCTGAACCTACATAATTCCTGGCCCTGAAGGGAAAATCAGGGCTCAAGGGAAAGATGTCACCTAAGGAAAGGGGGAGAGCACTTGGAGGCAGAGGGCTGGCAGGAAGAGATGGGAAGAAAAGTGTTTGGAAGCAAATCCTAAGCAGGCTCCCAGAGGAGCAGGCAACACTGGGAGAGACCTGCCAGGATGGCAGGGGTGGTGGGCAAGGACCAGCCCTGGGACTAAGCAGGAGCTGTGGTAGGTCCCCAGGGTCCCTGGAGCCAGGGCTGCAGAGAGGGCACACGCCACTGTGCCCCTGCTGCTGCTCCAGATGGTGGCCTGGGGCCCTGTGGGGCACAGGGGGTTGTGCCACCTCTGGCTGCACGTCAGTGCAGCTCTGGGGCAGAATGAGCCCCTGCTGTCCCTTTTCCCACTAAGAGAGTCAGCAAAAGGTGTGGAGAATCCTGGAGAAACAGAGAAAAGGAAAGCAGGGGTTACTGTCGGGAGATGGACAACAGCCCTGACTGAGACTGGTGGGTCTGTCCCTGCTCTTTGCTGTCCCCACACTCTCCCATCCCAGGGAACAGCAGCACTTCCAGCCCAGTGGCACCACAGGAGAGAAGGGGGACGCTCCCAGTTAAAACTGGCCATGCCCCACCCTTTATTTCCCTGCTCAGGGCTTTACCCAACACCAGCAGCACCCCTCTGCTGAGGGACCCCCATCCCATGCCCTCAGCACGGCAGGGATTGAGCCTCCACGGGCACCTTGGGTGTCCCATGGAACTTGGCCGCACCTCCCTCACCTGGCTGAGCTCCCCACGAGGATGCCAAGCTCCCCCCGTGGCTTTCACTGCATCTGGGGCAGGTTTAGGGCCAGAAGAGTTGACATGTTCATTTATTACAGCAGAATGAGGCGCTACCCGGCCCTGGTCACGCTCCCCTCTTGTTTCCTAAGAAGACAAGGTGTGCGTGCAATCCCGCCGGGCGAGCGTGTGCGCACCTGTGGCTGCCAACCAAATTTGACTAAGGGCCCGAGGCTCCAGAGATAGGAAGTTCCTACACGTCCTGTGAAGACAGGAGCAGGAGAGGAGCGAGCTCCAAACGAGGCCCCACGGCAGCAGCACGAACCCAGCCCTTAAAAGCCACTGGAGGTTCTCCTCCTCTGCAGCCGGGCACTGAGGCACAAACCTGCTCCTAGAAAGATTTTTCTCCTTGCTTTTTTCCCAGCCTGGCATTTCCCACATGGGCTCTACTGTTGGGGCAGGAAGGACAGTAACGAGTGGGCAGTCTGTCTCTTCCTGGCAGCCCTGGTGAGGTGCCTGCCAGGTGCTGGGATGGGGTTTTCCATGCGGAAGCTGTGGTCACCCCACGCTGGTGTTACCAAACTGTGCTGGCAAACACCCCACCTTGGTGCTGCTGTGTATCAGCCTGCTGTGGGCCACCACTGGCTCTCTGAGGTGCTCATCACCCTGGGCTCACAGGTCACCCTGACACCTTTGGTCCTATCACCCCAGCAACACCGGTCACCATTATCCTGTCACCACTGGTCCCCATCACCCTGAGCGACTGATCCAAATCATCCCAGCAACCTCCAGGTCAGTCCTCACCACCCCAGCACCATGGGCCCCCCTCACCCCAATAGGACCAGTCCCCACCATCCCAGCACCACAGGTCCCCACCACCCCAGTACCATTGGTTCCAACCACCCCAATAGGACCAGTCCCCACCACCCCAGTACCATGGGCCCCCATCACCCCAGCACCACCGATCTCCAGGGCACCAGGAGCTGCAGCCCCTCAGGATTTACCCATCCCTAGGGACAAAGTGAAAGGCTCTCTCCTTTCCTCACCCTGCTGTAATTACTATTAAAGCTTCCTTTGCCCTCTCCAGCACACCCGGGCAGAGGGGGGCCCAGCCCGGCCCCCGGTGCCGGCGGGGAGAGCTCCTCAGCCCCGACCCCGGGCGCATCCACATCCTCGCATGCTCGCCTTGCAGCCAAGCCCGGGAGGAAACAAGCCCCAGCTGTGCCTCTTCACAGCTACTGTGACCGGGCTCTTCCCCCAGAAGGTCTCGGCCGAGCAGCGGGAGGGACCTGCCCCACCATGCCGGAGCCGGGGCAGAACGAGCTGCGCTCACGGACTGGAGGTGCGGGGTGCAGCCCCGTCCTGCCGCACCACGGCCTGTGAAAAGCCGGGATAAGAGCGGTCCCATCCCGCGCTCCCGGGGCCGCTTCGGCACAGGGCTGTGTTTACACGTCCCCGTGCCGGCCCACATCTGTGTTTATGTGTGCGTTTCCGTAGGGGTGCGTGTGGCTCCGTGTGTGTGGCGGGGTTTCTGGGTGTGTACGGGTGTCTCTCCGCGCCGGGCTCTCAGTTAACCTCTTAGAAAATGAAAACAAGCCTGGAAGCCTGGCAGCTGTTCCCGAGCCCCCGCTCCAGCGCCGCTTCCAGACAGACGGTAACCGCAGGTCTGATGACCGAGCACACACACGCTTCCCTTCGGGCCTTCTTAATTGCACCGTCAGATATTCTGAAACAAAGGAAATTAGAGACCGAACTGATAGCAATGTCACAGGAGCAACGGGAGGCGGGCAGCTCCCCGGGCGGCTGGGAACTGGCAGCAGGGAGGGAGAAGGGCTCGGGAGCCGCTGGAACCGTGAGCAGGAGGCCAGGCTCGCTCGGGGCTCTGCCGAAAGTTGGGTGGGCATTGGCAACGCCGCTGACCCCGGGAGAGGCCTGGGAACGCTCCAGCACAGACGGGCTGGATGGCCACGTTGGATTTCTCATGGAAACTTGCAGAGGATCTTGCCAGGTCCCAGGATTTTTTATTTTTTTTTTCCCTTGTCTTTGCCCAGATTTTCTCTAAGCGGCTCCTCTGATTCCCTCCAGCTGCCTGCACGGGAGCACCGCAGCAAAACGCCTGGGGAGAGGTGGGAGGAGAGATGCCACCCTCTCCCAGTGGGCACATGGCTGGTGGTGTCCAGCTGGAGGGACCTGCTGGGCACAGATCTGTTTGCCTGCAAAGGTGTCAGCACCAGTTTAGGGGCTGAGCTGGATGGGGACCACCAAAATGGTGCTCAAGGATGGGATGGGAGAGCACTGGGAAGCACTGGTGCAGGCAGGCTTCAGAGCAGGGATGAGCAGGATCTGGCAGCAACTTTGGCAGTGGCTGGCAGAGCATGGGAACCCCTCTGCCACCGGCTGCCAGCTCATGGCATGAGGTGATCACTTTGAGAAAGCCCTGACCCAGCACGGGCAACAGCCTGGCAGAGGGGCTGGAAGAGCCCAGCACCTGCTGAGCCTGGAAAGGTGGAGTGGGAGGTGCAGGGGGTGCAGTGGAGCAGGGCAGAGCGAATCTGCTGTCCGTCACTGGAGGGTGGGACAAGACACTCTGGGCTTGTGACCACAGTGAGAGACATTCAGGAGAGATTTTCCTGATTTTCCAGGATCCCTGCCTGTGGAAGAGCCCCCACAAGAGACAGGACAGGGATGCAGAGCAGGCAGCTCCTCCCATGCAGGAGCTGCTCACCGCAGCATCTCCAAGCTCCAGCTTCACTCCCCACCTTCAGCTTCCCAGCTGGGATGTGCAAGCAGCTCGGTTGAGAGAAGATGGGAACAAGAGCGGCTCGGACAAGGCAGGATGAGGGGTTGAATTCAGGCAGCAGAAAGGCTTTGCTGGGCTAAATCCCTTCTGGAGCCAGAAGGTTTTTTTGGCGTCCTCACAGCGGTGTCCGGCCTATTGTGGGAAAGCACTGAGCGCCGATCCCAGCGCTGGAGGCAGTGTCACACAGCCCGCGGGGAGCGCTGCGGATCCCAGGCACTTTTGGCTGAAAAACATCTTTCCATAACCACAGGGGAGGAGAGAGCCAGCTGGGCAGAAAACACAGGCAGGGCAGTTCCCTAGAAATATCCAAACACCTCCAAAAAATAACCTGAGGTAGCAACTGTCCCCAGCCCCGTGGCTGGACTCATCCCGTTCCTATCTCCCAAATCCCCTGGCTCTCCCAGCTCTGCTGTTCCACTCTTCTGGCGCAATCCCTGCCAAGTTCCTTGGGCGCTGATCCAAAAGGCAGCTGGGTGTCCCTGCGGCACCCGCGGCCTTTTTGCTGATGGGCACTTTGCTGGGGCAGCTTCCCTTCCCGGGAGCCGGAGGGGAAGGAAGCGCGGCCGGCGGGGCTGGCAGTGACCCGTGGCGCTGCCAGGAGCGGCTCGACGTGTGGCTGCCACTTCCGCTGCTCGGAATTGCGAAGCCGCTGCCTCGGGGCACTGCAGGCAGCTGGCAGGGAGGGACAGGCCAGGGCGCTCCATCCCAGCCCGAAATCCTGGCCGGTGGCCACCTGCCATTCCCGCCGGGATGTCTTCGGTGCCAGAGGCAGGCGCGGCCCCGCGGGGTCAGCCCGCAGCTCCCGATGCCGTGTGCTGGGAGAGAGCCAGACCTGCCCACCAGCTGCTGCTGGCACAGGGAGCCTTCAGGTGCTCAGCCTGTTCTGGAGCCCAGGAATTTGCTCCAAGCACGGGGCAGCCCTGAGGAGCAGGGCAGGAGGGAGGCACTGTGTGGAATCCTGCTGGAGCTTGAGCAGCTCTCAGTCCCAACTGCAGCTGCTTTTGGGGTCCATACTGGGACCAGTGTTATTGAGTATCTGCATTAAGGAGGTGGAGGAAGGGATGCAGGGCACCCCCAGCAGGATTGCAGATGACACCAAGCTGAGGGTGCAGTGACACACGCAAAGGACAGGGCCACCCAGAGGGACCTGGGCAAGCTCAAGCAGTGGGACCTTGGGAATCTCATGTGGTTTAACATGTGCTGCTGCTGCTGCACCTGGGTTGGGGCAACCCCCAGGATCAATTCAGGCTGGGGATGAAGGGATCAAGAGCAGCTCTGAGGAGAAGGACTTTGGGGTGCTGGTGGGTGAGGGCTGGCCATGGGCACTGGGATCCAGAAACCCCCCATGCCCTGAGCCCCCAGTGTGGGCAGCGGTCGGGGGGATTCTGCCCCTCTTGCCCCTCTCAGGTGAGACCCCACCTGCAGAGCTGCCCCAGCCCTGGGATCCCAGCACAGGAAGGACCTGGAGCTGCTGGAGATGGTCCAGAGGAGGCCACAGAGATGCTCCAAGGGCTGGAGGAAAGGATGAGAGAATTGAGATTGTTCATTCTGGAAAAGAAAAAGCTTTGGGGTGACCTAATTGTGGCCTTGCAGTTCCTAAACGGGACACAGAAGAAAGATTTTTACAAGGATGACAGAACAAGGGGGAATGGCTTCATTCCCCTTTCCAGAGGGCAGGGTTAGGTGGGATGTTGGGCAGGAATTGTTCCCTGGGAGGATGGGGAGGCCCTGGCACAGGGTGCCCAGAGCAGCTGTGGCTGCCTCATATCCCTGACAGTGTCCAAGGCCAGGCTGGATGAGGCTTGGAGCAGCCTGGGACAGTGTAAGGTGTCTCTGCCCATGGCAGAGGGTGGAATGGGATGGGCTTTAATGTCCCTTTCAACCCAAACTATTCTGTGATCCCATGAAAAGAGCAGAGGAGGCTGTTTGATGCTGCCCACCCCTGATGCAGGAGACAGCCGAGCCCCTGGATCCATGAGGATCCCTCCCGGCCGTGTGCCACACTGGGAAGAGGGTGGAGAGGGGCAAGGCAGCTTCTCTTTGAGTGGTAATAGGAAAGCACCAGGAACCAGAGCACCTTGGGCAAGGGGAAACCCAAGGTCCTCCCCCACCTTTGTTCATTCATGTCCACGGGTGAGACATCCCGACATTCCGGGGAAATCACTCCACTGCTCCCTGTCCCATCACGGAGCAGGCCGTGGCCCCGCAGTCCCACGCAGCCTGGCTGCTCCCACATCCCCCTCCTCCTTCCCCAGGTGAGCCTCCAAGAAGGAACTTCCCACCAAGAACAGACTTGCCTTGCTCCCAGCAAAGGGAATCTGCACCCTCGCTTGGCTGAGGAACTCACTGTTACTCAGAAGGGATCCAGCTTTCTCCGTAAGCTGCTGCCTGGCGAGGGGCAGCTGCCGTGCCTGGCCTCCTCTTCCTCCCGGCCCACGCAGCTGGGGGGAGTGCCTGGCACAGAGCTCCTGCTTTCCTGAGCTAAGGAATGTTCCTTGGCTGCAGGAGCAGCAGCAGGAGAGCAGGTGGGCTCCCAGGAATGAAGTGTTCTTCCCTCGTGCCTTGGCTTGAGGAGGCCAGCGCTGCCCTCACCGTGTCCTGGAAGCAGAGGCTGGAGCCAGGGGAATTTTATCACCCTCCTTCACCCGTTGTCTTCTTCAGAAAATACCACAGATAAGGCTCAAAAACCGGTCCCCCAATTCAGTGTGGCTCCTGAGTGTCCTCACACAAATCCTCCTGAGTTAGTTTTTTCATCAGAAAACCAAGTCTCAGAGGAACCAGAAACAGACAGCAAAGCCACCTGAACATGACCCAACACTCAGCCCCTCAATGATTCCCATCTTGTTCCATCTTTGCTCCACTGTCATACACCAAACCATCTTCCCTCACGTCCCCCCTGTGAGCCTGCCCAAGGCAGGCTGTGCTCACCCAAGGAGTCCATACACAGCTCCCAGGAATGCTGCACACACCACAGGATTCATGGGGATCACTGCTAATCTCCAGACTCACTAAACCCAAAGAAAATGACTCTCTGTTTCTCAAAAAATCTGCAGTAATACTGAAATCAGCAAAATCCTTGTCCTTCCTGCACCAGTAAGCAATGGCTGAACATTATTCTAGATCAAAGGAAGAGGGGAATGGGATCAGACCTAAAGCCCATCCAGCCCATCTCTGCCTCCAGCAGTAACTCCCAACAGATGCTGCAGAGGAAGGTGCAAAGCCTCCTCAGTGCACAGACACAAAATAACGTGCTGAGCAAGACTTCTGATCATCCCCCACGAGGGCACAGGAGCAAGTCCAGTGGCTTTGCTGGTCAAGAGCAGTGGGATGCAGGTGGAATCCACAGCAGCTCATTCAAAGACCAGTGTAACGGGGGAGATGTCCCTCTGCAGATAACGGAGAGGGAGATAAAAGGCTTCCTTCAGTGATTCAAAAGGAGAGTCTGTCTCCACTCTGAATCACCCTGGGAAAGAGCTGATCTCTCTTAATTGACCAAATAAGGAGTTTAAGGCCATTGGCCTTCAGCCAGAGCTCTCAAACACCTCAAATTGGAGTGGGTGCACCAACAGAAAGGGTTTCAGCTTCAGCAACGTCCCTCAGTGTGCACCTCTCTTTGATGCCTCCCTCAATTACCAAATGTCACCACTGAGGTGCAGATCACAGGAGAAAGTGAGATGGCCCCCAGCAGAGCGCTGAATTTAGGAAAATTAATTTCCCAAAGCCCTGCTTCACAAGTGTTTCCAGTAATATTCCAGATAACAAAGGAAAATCCTCACAGAAATCTGCACAACATCAGAATCTGCAGAGAAGCATATGTTGAGAACACCTTGAAGAACTGAGCTCTGTCAAATCACTCCTGACTGGCAGAGTTGTGACCTCAGGAGAGTCATTGCCACTTTGAATTTCAGCTTCTCTTTATAGTGGGCATAAATATCATAGAATTGTAGAATAATTAGAGTTGGCAGGGATCTTAAAACTCATTCTGTTTCACCCCCTGCCATGGGCAGGGACACCTCCACTGTCCCAGGCTGCTCCAAACTCTGTCCAACCTGGCCTTGGGCACTGCCAGGGATCCAGGGGCAGCCACAGCTGCTCTGGGCACCCTGTGCCAGGGCCTGCCCACCCTCCCAGGGAACAATTCCTGCCCAGTATCCCATCCATCCCTGCCCTCTGGCACTGGGAAGCCATTCCCTGTGTCCCATCCCTCCCTACATGAGATGTTCAACCTCCTTTACAAAGCACCTTGTGACCTGAGGATGCAATAGGTGCTGATAGATGAATGGAATTACTAATGGAGAGCAGAGGAAACAGCAGCTGAAAACCCCCATGGGCAGCGTTTCCTGCCACAGTGATGCACACGGGGGTGGTGGTGACAGCAGCAGAGCCCCTGTGAGGTAACACATCCAACACATCCCGCAGCTCCCGGCGGCTCCGCGCCACCCCGGCAGGTCTGAGCAGGAGCCAGGGCGCACGCGCTCCCACACGGCGTCCTCAGGGGCAACCTGAGCCACCAGGAGCTCGTGGAGCAGCTTCCAAGGTGCCCTGACATCAGCAAAGCCACGGCACGGCCGCAGGCCTGGCCAGCCCCACGCGCCCAGCTCCTCCTGGAGCGATCCTCAAAGCGCCTGAGTCACGGAGCCTCGCCGACCGTCACTGAGCGCCGCCTTTGTCCGCCGTGGAAGGGTGCCCAGGAGGACAGATCTGACTCTCACATCCCGCTCTCCTTCCCAACAGGGCTTCTTACACAGCACGCTCTGTTGCTGGGCTATAGGGAATTTTTGTCCTGGTTTTCTTGACGTGATCCTTTTCAGACAGAAAACCCTGACTCATGAAGCCGTGACGTTGAATGTGCTGCTGTGTAAGGCCTGACACAATGAGACACTTGGCACCCGCTTGCTCCCAGTCCAGCCAAGGGGAATATATGCACTTTTAAGAACTGAATATCCTCGTTTTTTTACTTTTAAGGAATAGGGAAGCCTTAGCAATGCTGTAGCAACGAGGGTCACCCAAACACAGTCAATGTCTCCCACTGGAGAGTTAAAAAAGCGAAATGAAAAAATAATGGTTTTCCCTTTTCTTTTGCAATCAGTGGCCAAATATGCTGCTGCTCTTCCGGAATGAGCAGCTGCCAATTCCAGAGGAGAAAATCTCTTGTAGCCAAGTAGCTCAGCTCTTACATTCTCTCCAAGAGCCTGGGAAAAAGGAAAGGCGGCCAGCCAGTCGGCTAAATAATTTTTGGAAATAAGTAGGTAATGGCCCTCCAACACACCACTACCATGGCAAGCTTACTCGCAGGCTGACGTCTTTTTTAAAGCAGAAGATTGACACATCCATGTCAAATCCTTAGATCTCCTTTACAGAAACACTGTGACTTGACTGTGGGTCAGATTTCCAAGTCACCAAAAGCTTTAAAGCACACAAAGCTTCCCCCAAATTAACACATGCAGCAAAGTGTATTTGGATGAGCCCATCTGGCCTTAGCTAACATGTACTGGAAGTTGGGTTGGTTGGGGTTTTTTTTGGATATTCCTGCTCCAAGGCTTCCAGTTAAACTCTCTGTGCAGCTCTTTGAAAATAGAAAGAACACAGTGTCAGGCAACTGGCCTGATTCCTTTTTTATTTCAGTGTAAATTCCAGTGCTTCAGCAGGGAAACCAGGTAACAACCATCAGGAATGGGAAATATTTGAATGTACAGGCACTCAGCTGTGCCTGAATGTCCTGCTTGCCAGCATCTCCCAGGTGCTGAAGCATGCACTGATTTGCCATGGAATAACACCAAACTGTTTCCAGGGAGTTTTTGTGCTTGTGCTACAAGCTCTGGCTCCTCTTGAGCTTGGTCAGTGTGGAGGTCTGTGCCAAGACAAGAGGTGCTTGGGGTGCCTGCCCCATGGATGATTCCCCTTCCACCCTTGTCAGCTATTGGCAATGGGGGGAGCAGGGTCAGGGAAGGGTTCTGGATGAAAATTAACCCAACCCACGGGAAGCTGATTCAAGCTTTCAGGAGAACACACAGATTGTAACTACCTGTGCTGTTCCTTCCCAGCCCATTGCTTAGGGGACACAGCTGGCAGTCACCAGAGCCCTGCTGATGTGGGATTGTGTGTCCCAGGAGGAATGAACAACAGCAAGTGATTGCCTTCAATGGACAAGAACCAGCCTCCAGTTAATGGCAGGGAAGATACTGGGACTGGAAGATGGGGATTAACTTCTACAGTGAAACCCCACCTGCAGAGCTGCCTCCAGCTCAGGAGTCCCAGCACAAGGAGAACATGGAGCTGCTGGAGCCAGTCCAGAGGAAACCACAGAGATGCTCCCAGGGCTGGAGCCCCTCTGCTCTGGAGCAAGGCTGGGAGAGCTGGGGCTGTTCATCTGGAGAAGAAAAGGCTCCAGGGAGAGCTCAGAGCCCCTTCCAGGGCCTAAAGGGGCTCCAGGAGAGCTGGAGAGGGACTGGGGACAAGGGATGAAGGGACAGGACACAGGGAATGGCTTCCCAGTGCCAGAGGGCAGGGCTGGATGGGAGATTGGGCAGGAATTGTTCCCTGGGAGGGTGGGCAGGCCCTGGCACAGGGTGCCCAGAGCAGCTGTGGCTGCCCCTGGATCCCTGGCAGTGCCCAAGGCCAGGCTGGACACTGGGCTGGGAGCACCCTGGGACAGTGGAGGTGTCCCTGCCCATGGCAGGGGGAGGAATGAGGTGAGCTTTAAGGTCCCTTTCCATGAAAACCATTTTGTGATTCTGTGCCTGGAGAGCTGCAGCAGAGAACAGCTGGAGATGTGTGAGCAGAGTTCAGCATGTTTTTGTATGTAGGTTTTTGCATGTAAGCAGAGCTTCACTCTGGAATTATTGGTTATTAATGGAGCTGCATCCTGCAATGCTGTTTTAATAACACTGAGGAAGCACTTGGAGACATCCAACAGATCAAACCCCCCTGTAACAAAGCTCCTGGAAGGGCTCCTGAGATGGTTCCTGCTCCAAAGGCAGGCACTCCCTATGTGGGGGAAGAGTGGGAGGGAGGGAGCCCTTCCCTAAACCGCTGAATGCCCCCACACTGCAGGATCTCTGCATCCCAGCACTGCTCCTCACCCACAGGCACATGCAGCTTCATTTTTCTGTCTAGAGTGAACTTTTAAGGAAAAGTATTCAGGGACAAAAAGCAACTGTGCCCCTGATTCTCCTACAAGGCCCTGACCCGTGGCTGCGCCTCGACCACCTGCTCGGGCTGACATTCACGGAGCTGAGGCTGGCAGAGGCTTGGGCACATTCTAGCCAACTCCAAATGCCAGTTTTGTTTTCTGGAGACACCATTTTCCTGTGTTTTACACAGTCTTACCCTCTGTTACTGAAAAAAAGGTCTGTGTGTGATTCAAGGTCAATCTACAGCACAAAGGACTTGGTTTCCTGTTATCAAGCCCAGACTTTCATCAGGGTAAACATCCCCTCACTGCACGTCCTGTAGAGAAACACGAGTACCATGAACAGAATATAGCATGACATGCTTGGAAAAGAAACCAGTACCTTGTATTTGCCTCCCACATCCTCCTTCTCCCTCTGGTGTTTGCCCAAAGGCCTCCAGGGCAGGGTTGGGTGCTTTTCTTATAAACAGCTATGAACCTTCCTGAAGGACATTGAATCACAGAATTGTGGAATGGTTTGGATGAGAAGGGACTCAAAAGCCCATCTCATTCCACCCCCTGCCACGGGCAGGGACACCTTCCACTATCCCAGGTTGCTCCAAGCCCTGTCCAACCCAGCCTTGGACACTGCCAGGGATGTGAGTGTTGAACCCACTGATCACAGCCAGAGAATTTGCATTCCTATTTTTCCAGGGTAAAGGCAGCTCCACAGCCAGGTATTCACACCACCAGCCAGTCAATTCTGCATGAGAACAGTGGGTCATTGATGCTCAGGGGAAATGCCAAACAGGCCTGTCTGGCACATGGATACCCGGGGCGGCGTTTCCTATGGAAAACTGTGAGCCTTCGGAATCTCAGCCTCCGCTTAAAGGAAAGATCTGCGTGCCAACCAGACTGAAATTAGCCTTGGAAACTGATTCTGGAAAATGTGCCAGCTCAGATGCAAATCCCTCTTACTTACCTCGTGATGACAACAAAAGCCTGGTGAAATTTTACTCATCCATTAACAGAAAAGACCTTGCCTGGTGACACACGTGGGTGGGATTCCAGCAGGGTGACATTATGCTTTTGGCACGAGGGCCTTGGCCCCCAAGAATGGCAGCCCTGTGGCATGACAAACGCAGGCCACAGCCACATACTTTACCTGCTGACTCAAGGGGAAGAATGCAGAACCTACAAAAATTAAACTGCCAGCCAAAATCCCGAGATGGTAATCTGACAGAACAGCCCCTGGGGTCAAAGATTGATTAGAATTACACTCAGGAAAACACTGGCTGATTTCTAAACACCTTCAGGGAAAGGTATAGCCAAGACATTCCACTGGGGTCACTTCCTAAATCCACTGGAGGGAAAACATGAGCACTCAGCTCACTGGGACAGTGATTTTTGTTTCACCACCATGGATAGAGGCCCCTCCATGCTCCATTACAATCAATGGCAGAACCTCTCCGGTTTTTAGCATGAACTCATTTTCGTTTCTTCTGCTTCTGGGTCACGTTCCGTTTCTCCACTCTGCCATCTCTCCAAAAGTGAAACAGTAACAGTAATGATCAGATCAGATGACTTCCTAGATCACACGCAGCTGTGGAAACCCCAAAAGAATCCTCTGTATTCAGGTGAAAACCAAATGCTGATACCTGTCCACCCGCTTCCCGCACAGCACCAGGGGCTGGGGTTATTTTCCTGCATTTAAGGATGTGGTTGAGACGATGCGTTTTCTGTTTGACTTCAGAAACTGAGAGACCGCCCTTCTTTGAAACAGCGTCCCAGAAAGAGGGAAGGATTTCCAGAAGCCCCACTAACCTGGCTGTGGCTCGGCAGATTGAGGATATCCACACCACAGCCATCGAAGAGCCGGCGGCTGCGATAAACGAGAACAGGTTCCCCTTCTTTGCTGGTTTTCTGAAAAACCCTAGGGAGCACTCGCTTTCCCCTTACAGAATGGTCCTAATATTCTGTTTTGTTTAAGCAGCTTTTAATCTTAATTGCTGTTGGGATCTTTGGGCGATCAAAGGGAGGATGGCTGTGATTCTTTGTGTTACTCACTGCTGCATTAGCACCGGGATCAAATATTCATTTATTTTGGTTGGGGAGGTAACAGTCTCCTTTCACTGCACGCACACAATTACAGTAAGCATGCAGGGGACTTGCCAAATGATGCATGAGGGGAGGAGGAGAATCTTTGAAGAAAATTGTTCAAACGTAATTTAGTTCACTAATTGGCAAGGGACCGTTACTAACGAATCGCTTCTGTTTTATGTCAGTAGTGAATCAGGTTGATGATGTGTAACATACATTAAGTCAGTTAATGAGTATTAACTAGAAATGCGACTGAAACACAAGAAAAAGGGGTTTTCACCTTTAACTAGCCAAGCAGAATCACCAATAAATAAAAGGATACGTGTAAGTGGCTTAGATGATTCCAATCTGCAGTGGAAAGACTTTTCTTAGAATCTGATGGTAACCACAACTTTGTAGGAAAAAAAAAAAATCAGATGCTTACTGTGGCACTTCATCACCACTTGCTTTACTTCTAACCAAGCTTGAAATGAAAATGACTAAAAGTCATTACCGTAAAATAGCTGATTAGAACCCAATGTGAACTGAGACAGTGAGTCCTGGCCCTGGCTGCAAGACCAGGGCATGGTGGGGCCAGTGAAGGCGTGTGTTGACTTGGTGGTGGCTGCGTGTGCACTTTCACTGAGGGACAGGACACTTGGCAGCCCCCAGTCTGTACCAGGCAGGCTGGTGTGCCCCTAACCCTTGGGAATCACGTGGAGAGGAGGGAGATCACCTTGCTGGAGCAGCCACAGTCACAGCCATGCTCCAGTTTCACCTCTGTGACCCAACAGCAGGACACGGCTTTGGGTGCAGTCAGGGCTGCAGGAATGTGGCCCTCAGAGCCCAGCAGTGCCAGGGACAGAGCTGCGAGGTGACAGCAGGCCCATGTGCAGAACCTGCCTCACTCCTGGATGTGCAGCCCTGAGAGCAAACACTGTTACAAAACCCAGGCAGAAGGAAAGTTTCTGGCTGGCTCTGGCATGTGAACAAACTGGCTTTTTAGGCCGCAGGTGCAAAAATGAGAACATGGAGGGAAAGTGAGGATAACATGGAGAATTCCTGTGTTCTGCAGGTTTTGTGAAATAGGTATCAGGCCATGGAACCTGCCAGACACTGTGGAGGGCTCAGGGACAGGCAGGGGTCTGTTTGCTGTGGGCCAAGGGGGGACAGCTGCGGAATTTGCTTTAGGATTGCAATCCAACACTCCACTACCAGGAGAGGAGGGTGGCAGAACATCTCACGGGGACTCAGTCTGGGCATTACCTCTGCTCAGTCAGGCAGGTCCAGCCTGGCTTTCTACTCAGGATTTTCAACTTTCTGGCTAAGCAGAATCAAAGCAGAAGGGAGATGCATCAATCCCATCTCCCAGCAGCTTTAGGCAGGGAAAGAACACTGTTCCAGCAGCAAGAAAGGGCCCTGATGTCTGCAGCCAGTCTTGGACACTGCCACAGCAGATGACAGCTCCAGACTCTGTAGATCAGACTCTTGTCATGTGTTGTTCTCCTTACCTGTATTTGCAGCCACCAGATACCTTTCTTACAGCTGGTTCTAAACTGGGTGTATTGCAACACAATTTATATCACACAACTGCTGAGCCCCTCAGCACACAGTGGGGTGCTGGTTTAGAAATAAGCTGATAATACAGTCATGGCAACACTACTTGCAGAGTCAGAAGAAAAACCTAAAGATCCAGCACCAGCAGAAAATGTGTACAGATTAGTTTATCTCTGCACTCAATAGAGATAAGACCCCTTCTTTGAAAAAAGAATCTAAGCTCCGGAAACAGCAGAAAGGATGAAGTTAAGCACAGTGTGGTGGATCATGAGACACGCTGCCTGCTGGCATTGATAGCTCAGAGCTCAGCTGGAAATAATGCCATTAAATGGGGGTGACAGGGTGGCACAGGACAGTCCAGCCCCAGAGGAGGGGATTTATCCAGTGAGGGGCAGGGGGTGTGAGGGGAAGAGGCAGAAAGAAGCACACAGACACCATTCATGTGGAATGATAAATCCTCAGCTTAAGAACATCAAACAAGTGCAGCTGGTTGACAATGCCATGACAGTTCTGGGGCTTGCTGCCTCTTGGCAATCCAGAGTTTTCACAAGACAAATAAACATGCAGAAATACACATGGGATGGGGAAGACTTAAACACTGATCTGTACCAGTCAGATGACAATGCAAACTCACACCTTCCAAATGTGTTGTGTCTCAGAACGAACATAATTTCCTGCTGTTCAGAGGAAGCTTCTCTGGTTCACTGACCTTCCTTCTCTTCTTAGGTCCTGCTGCCTCTTCCTGGCTGAAGGCAAGGTTCAGGAGGTTTATCTGTAACAACCATCAGAAACTGGGATCAATCTCACAGGGCATGCTCCTGCAACATGAGTTTAAAAGTACAGCTTTCAAAAGTGTCATGTGTGTGCCTGGATCCTCTTGGCTTTGCTCAGTGTGATCCTGTTCTCCAGAAAAGCAATTAGGCAAGGAATCAAAACTTGGAGTACTGGATGAAGCTGGGAATGTAAGAGTTGTGCAAGCAACAGGTTCAGCTTCAGGGACAGGGAATGGGTTTGGTGGCAAGGGGACAGGACCCATCTCCCCATCACTGACAGAAAATAGCAGGGGCAAGGAGATCTTTGAGGAATATAATAGCTGATAGGGCATTTGTTTTTCCACCAACCTCAGATAATCATAACCTCAGATAATCAGATATGGAAAAGAAGGGGCACTTAGGTCAAATTTGTGGTCACAGCCTTTCAGGAGAAGACACACAGAATTCCCTCTGTTTGTACATCAGGGAATTCAGTGTGAGCTGGTCAATCTCGGGCTTCAAAACTACCTGTGAGTCTGTGAAAAATTACTAAGCCAAGCAAGCTTTTTTCCAAAAGGCTTAACTTCCCTCTACAAACCTCCACAAACCTCTCCCAGAAATACTCTGAGCCTGCAAACGAAGAGGTTAAAAAACACAAGATAAATATATGTGAGAATATAAGTGAGTCAATGGAACAGACACTTCAGACAGACCACAGGGAGATGGACAGCCAGGACGACAGCTGAAGTGTTGGCTGTGCCAGGGGACAAACTCACTTATCCTCCTTATCATGTCACATATTTGCATTTCTACAATAATAATCTGGAGCTGCTGAGAGCAACGTGTGCTGTCGCCCACCCAGAAGGGACGAAGCACAGTCTGGCAATGTGGCCTCTCTCACTGGAGCTGAGGGGACACACCACGGCACAGAGCTTCTCCTCCAACACAAAGTTCACTTGGATGACAGCGAGGTGAACGGAGAGGGAAAGGAGTGCTAAGAGAATTCCTGCTCCTGAACAGGAGTACCTCCCTCTAGTGTCACGGCAAGGCACGAGGAGCCCCGGAACTGCAGCAGGGGAAGCACAAGGAGTTAATAAAGAGCTGTTCCAGAACACATCCTGGTGATGAGCACAAGGTCTCCAGATTACAAGATGTGGTCATTATAGAATTCCCCGCTCACGTCACCAAGGCTTGCTTTCCATCTGACCTTGGAATGAGGTTTCAGCAATCTCTGCATAGCAATGGGCTTTCTAATGTGTGAAATAGCTCTGATTAGGGATTAACAGCAAAATACTTTGAAACAGCCTCACTTCGCCTCTCTATCGTGTTTCAAATTGTTTTTCTTCCCTCCTCTTCATTATGAGCAATACAGTGTTGCTTAATGCAAAAGTACAATTTCCTTTCCCTAAAAACAGAGAACAGAAGAAGGTGCCAAAGTGGGCTGGGCAGGTTCTCCCTCATCCTGCACAGTCAGGCTGACAGAGCTTTCCAAGGCTGCCCATGGTGTGTTTGCTCGAGGACAGAGCCACTCGTGGCTCTGTGTTACAGCTCCTCACCTGATACTCAGCTGCTCCAACTGGCATTTTTGGCAGCTGTTTACCTTCCTCTCCCAGGCATGGTTTTAACCTGTCTGCTTCCTTTTTTTTTTTTTTAAGTGAAGGGCTCAGAGGAGGAAACACTGCATCCAAAACCTCTGCAGTGTTAACACAGCTGCAGGGTTTGTACCCTGTTCTGTTGGCCACACAACAAAGCAGGGGCACAATTCCCAGTCTCCCAGCCCCATAACCTGGATGAGGCAGCTCTCCTGTTTTAGCCTAAACCTAGCTAGAGCTGGTGCTTTAATTCCCTCTACTGAGGAATGGATCTTCCACAGTCCAGAAAGCTACTCAGTGAAGGTTTCACCCCTTTGCTATTCCTCCAGAATTTCCTGCATGGATGGGATACTTGTGAGGTGGAGAAACAGCCACGATGAGCAGCTGCTTGCACTCCAGCTCCCCCCAGTTCTCCTGCCCTTTACCACAGGCAGCACGAGCACCTCGCAGGAACCTGAGATGAGGAGTGAAAACATCCAAGGAAGCCATGGAGGGCTCTGGGGAAGCACTATTCACCCATGCAATGAATCAGATGTCAACAGTGAGAGGTATTTCACCAAAGCCAACGTGTCCTGGCCTGTCCCTGCCCAAGCTCACGTAGGAGCTCGGAGCCAGGAACAGACCCCAAGTCCAACTTCAGCTCCCATCCTTAACCAAACACTCCCAGCTTCTTCCCCAGAAAAGCTGCTCCAAAGGGGATTAAGTCAGATCTGACGTGTGCTTATTTGACTTGAAGCAGAAAGTAAACCTCCTCAACGGTGTGGTGAGAAGCAGGAAATCCCTCCCATTGATTAAACATACAATCAAAGCCTCCACAAGTTCATTAATTCTAATTTTTCCCATGTACCGGGATGCTCCACTTGAATAACTGATGTCAGAGCTTGGGCTGTGAGAATGTTGCTTTTCCTCTTACACAACCTCAGCCTCATGGATGAGCCAGGTGCTGTAAAAGCAGGTAGGACAAGGTGCACCCCCTGCACCCTCACCCTAAAATGGGACCATGCTGACAGGTGGGACAAGCCCAGAGCAAGCAGCAAAGGCAGCAGCAGCAGCTCTGTGACCTCCTGACTCTGAGTCCAAGGCAGAGTTCAGGCTCTGGGTCATACCATGAACACACAGTGAGTTTGAATCTCCTGTTTTACTACGTGTAAAAGAGCAATATTTTGCCGCAGGAGTTTTCCTGTAGAGCTACAGCTAACTTGTGAATCATACAAGTGTTACTAATTTCTGGCATAAAACTCACAGGACAGCTGCGTGTTGTCTGGAGAAGATATCAGGCTAAAAATAGATTTAGACTTAGATTAAAGCCTTCCCAAGGCAGACTGGTGGACAAAACGGAGCGAGCAGACCACAGCCACACTGCTATTCTTAGATAGACACAATCAGGACCCAGTTTTGTGCTCTGCAATTCGCAATCCCCAGTGTCCCCATGTATTCCGGCCAGAAATTCCCAGCATAAATTGAAGAAAATTTACAGCTCTCCTGACATGTGTTTTGCTTCCCAAGGCATCCTATGCAGAACAGCTAAAATTGCACAAGAGCATTCGGCTGTGTCCCTCTTTGTCCCTGCTGCCCCATGCTGGGGTTTGGCACTTGGCAAATTTTATGCCCTCTGAAGAGTTCCCTTTGTCCAGGACACGGAGGGTTTTGTTTGGTACCTTGTAACTATCCCCACAAATTCACAAGCACATGAATGTCAAAAGAAGTGCAGTTCCATCGAGCAAGCTGGAAGAATGAGGGCTGAGATACAAGACTGAGCTGCTGAAAGAAGGCAGAGCGACCCTCAGGTGTCAGGACAAGGCAGTTTGTGCAGGGGACTCTCATCATCAGGGATGTTAATCAGAGTGACCTGAGGCATCCTGTGATTTCAGCTGCAGCTACCCCTGACTCAACAGCATAGCAAACTCTTGTCATTTCCAAAAATCAGCCCGGATTGGTTCAGATTGGTCCCCTAAGACCCAATTCCTGCTTGCTCACTGACAGCTGGGTGCTGTGTGCTCCGAAGCACAGCACAAACCCAGGGTCACAGGACACATCATGGTGTCAGTGAAAGGATGAGAGGAGATGGACACGAACTGAAACCACAGAATCAGATTCCCAGAATGGTTTGCGTTGGAATGGGATCTTAAAGCACATCTCATTCCACTCCCCTGTCATGAGCAGGGACACTTTCCACTAGCCCAGGCTGCTCCATCGAACCTGGCCTTGAGCACTTCCAGGGAAATACAAGAAATTCCATTTAAACACAAGGACAAACTTTTTAGGTTTTTACTGTGAGGGCAACCAAGTAGCGGTCAAAGTCACCCAGGGAGGTTGTGGAACCTCCTGCCTTGGAGATACTCACCACCTGGGAGGACAAGGTCCTGAGGAACATTCTCCCCTTCCCTGTGCTCTCAGCAGGTTGGTTGGCCCTACTGACCCCAGTGGCTGTGCAGGGCTGGCTCTGTGTTAAACCCCAGCACTGGGATCCCATCAGTTTCCAGTGCCATGGTCACACTGCCATCAGTGGAATCCATCCTGATTTCCATCTGTGCTGGAGGATCACAATGGTTAGTGTGAGAGCCAACTTATGCAGGTGGAACAATGGAAGACCCTCAAAGCTCCCATGTTTTTGTGCCTAGGAAACCACACCTACACATGGCTGATTATCACCAGCCCTCTTCCTTTTCCTCAGCTCCTGATAAAACCTTTGTCATTCAGTGCCACTCTTGTCTCATGTTCCCTTCTGCATCTCTTGTGTCCTGTACCTTTTAAAGGATTAATAAACAATCCCTCCAGAGTATTAAAAAAATGCTTCAAAAATTCCTTCAAAATTATCAATAGCTCTCCTGCTTATCTCCTCCAGGGCCCTCAACCACACTGTCCACTCCCATGATGGACATTCTCATTGCTGGATCACAATCACTTCCCAGAATCCTGATTCCAACTCCGTAACCGATGGGGAAAAGACAATGGACACTTCTTCTGCCTACTAGGCTGCTCCCCAGCAGCCCCTCATGGGATATCAGATGTGTCCAACCTTAATTTATGTGGATTTCTCCAGAGGGTCTGGCTGCTAGAATGCATGGCACGAACACATGGAATGACAGCCAGCACGGAAGCGCCACGTCTTCCCACAGATGTCACTGGGGGAGCTGCCAGGGAATCTGAGGGTGCAAGGGTTAAATCTCCCTGGGTCTGTGGGGTGACAGGCCTCACCTCTGCATGCAGAGATCACTAGGAAACTGTTTCCTGCATGCTAGACAGGGATAACTCATGGAAGGGATGAATGGCCCCAAGATACAGCTAAGGATCTGACGTGAACTGAGAGAAGCCAGGAATTTCCTGACCTCCCTGTCTCACTCCTCCCAGCATGGCCTGAGCTCAGAGGAAGGAGAGGCAAGCTCATCTCTGAATCTTTCTCTTCATTGCTTGGGTCTGTGTAGCTTCAGCTGGTTTGGAGGAGAAAATGTTCTGGGAACTTCTCATCAGATACAGCTCTCTTGATAGACAGACAGAGATAAACCTTACTGCTTTTTTTCTCTTCTGCAAAAGTTCAAGATAATGACATTGCCACAGAAAAATGCTTTCCTATTGCTCTGCACATGGCAGGTTTCATCCTTCAACCGCCTTCTGTTGTGGCACTTCTGAATGTGGTTTGCCTGGGAAAAATCAGACAACAAAGGTCTTGATCTCCAAGCTGTTGTTCTGCAGTTGAACACACTTGTGCTGACCTTTACTGCCAGAAAGAAGCTGTGTACAGCACTGCAGCTCAGCAGGGCCCAGGAGCTGTGGAATGGTTTGGGCTGGAAGGCATCTAAAAGCTCATCTCACTCCACCCCCTGCCATGGGCAGGGGCACCTCCCACTGTCCCAGGCTGCTCCCAGCCCCAATGTCCAGCCTGGCCTTGGGCACTGCCAGGGATCCAGGGGCAGCCACAGCTGCTCTGGGCACCCTGTGCCAGGGCCTGCCCACCCTCCCAGGGAACAATTCCTGCCCAATCTCCCATCCAGCCCTGCCCTCTGGCACTGGGAAGCCATTCCCTGTGTCCTGTCCCTCCAGGCCCTTGTTCCAAGTGCCTCTCCAGCTCTCTCAGAGTCCCTCTGGGCACTGGAAGGGGCTCTGAAGTCTCTGTCAGGGTAACTGACACTGACCCCAGGCACACCAGGCAGGTATTACTGCATCATCCATGAAAGTCTGTGTCCACACAACCCCTTGGAGGAAGCGCACATGGCCAGGTAGCCAAGTCTTCTGCACAAGGAGCAGCAGCTGGAGGCCAGACAGACTGTCCTCTGAGGCCTAAAGCAGCCCTGCTTCACAACACTTAGGTATGAACCTCTCCCCTGACACCTCAGTCGCAGACAGCTCCTGTCAGGAGAGCTGATCCACATGGCAGGAGCCTGCCTGCAGCAGCCAGTGAATCCCAGAGCAGAATCCCTCAGCCATCACTGATCCCACTGGGATGCCCACACAATGCCAAGTGTCAACACGCTCCCTCATGTCCCACAGCAGTCTGCAAGCACGGCCAGCCCAGCAGCAGGAGCAGTGTCTGGCAGCAGCTGATGAAGCCAGAAACTTGGGAGGCAGAGCTGCCTGGTGCTGTGCAGATACAGCCACACCATTCCCAGCTCAGGGACAGCCAGGGCTCCCTGCAAGGCTGCTTCACTGTGCACTGAGACTGTGCTCCAAGGACCACCCCAGAACTTCAGCCCACAGCTTCCTGATGGGAGATAAAAGTCTGCAGAGGCGTTCACATGGTCAGATTTTACTCATCTTCTAGTTCTGTTTCATTCCAAACTCATTCCACTGCAGCATGTTTGCTTACACGAAGACAAAGCTGACCAAAATCAATTTTCAGGACAAGGATATTAAAGGATGCTCTTTACAAGAGGATAGAAGTGTTTCCTGAAGAACTCAGAAGTTATCCCAAGTTCAGTGCAGGACCTCATTCTCATCAGCAGATTTCTCTAAGTTAAACTAATGGGCAGCAATTCTCTATTTCTCCCAACTCTTCACAGCTCCTAAAATGCCAGTGGAAAGAAGGAAGATGCACAAAGATAGCACAGGAGGACAAACCCTTGGCTGATGCAATCAGAAGGCTCCTGAAGCCAGGAGAGGTGAGCTAATTTACATGCTGGTGCCTAACTCTGGATGATTAAGTGCAGAGATGCTCTGCTGGGAAAGGGCAATCTCTCATTTGATCCCGAGGATCATCAATCATGAGATAGCAGATAAGAAGCCAGTGGAGTACATGGAAATTTTTCCCCAACCTGCAGAGCCCTCTGCCAGAGACTCTTTGTGACCACTCCTAAAGGCCAGTTCCAATTCTCACTGGGCAGGAAGAGCTGCTGCTTTTTTGGCAGATCCACATCCTTCGCCTCTCCCATGTCGATTAGACAAAAATAAGCCTTTAATACTCTCATTCCTAGTTTTCCTGAAGAGCTCTAGGTCAGCAAGATAATGACCAATAAACTCAATTCCAGTTTTTATTTTTGGTAACCAAGCAATCAGAAGGATTCACTCCAGCTGAAGAGCAGAAATGTGCTCACCCACATTTCCAAAAGCAACTTGTAACTGTGGGTAACGGTTTCAAACTCAGAACTTCTTGAATATCAAATCCTTGTGCAGACAGCAATTCTCTGTGACACTCCAAATTGTTCCGGTTAGTTCAGCAAATTTTGGCATTCCCACCCCAACCCAAGAGCTGGAAAACACTATTAATAGTGTCTGGATGGCAACAAGGTGTTCACATCCACACCACACCAGGTCTGCTCCTCCCCATCTCACCTCCACCTGACCCTGTCAGACAACACCTAACTCACACTTCCCATCCATCCCAGCTTCTCCTCATTTTTTAGGACAAACTTCACCCACAGCTTGGCTTCCTGATTCACATGGACTACACAATGGTCATTTGTTTTAACCACTTCCTTCAGAAAAGAAGGGAAAGTCTCTCTCATATGGAAAAGAGTGTCAAGTTTTTATTAGTGCAGGCTTTACAGTGATGATTCTAGCTACTGGCTTGACTTTGTTTTTCCCTAAACTGGGTGAAATATTAGCCAGCTTCTAAGCTATGAGGTTTTAAAAATAGCATCAAAGAATACATTAAGAAAAGAATCTCCCAGGGCTTGGGATATTTTTTTTTAAGTCTTTGGAAGCACATGATGGATAAAGTGATTCTTCCATTTTTCAGCAACTAATGCTGTTTCCACCACCTTCAGACACTCTCACTCCTGCTACCGAATCCTAATGAAATGCACATGCTGAGAGAGGTGTCTGGTGCTCTGCTGGCCATCGTGACAGCCCCAGAAGAAGGTCAGAGCATGAATCAGTGGGGCAACCATGAGCTGCAAACAAAAAAGGCTCCTGTTTTCATAGACGACAGAATAAACAATGATCAGAAGGAAAGCGGAGGATGTGACACGGAAAAAAAAATGTGGTTAAAGTTTGAAAAATACCAGCCTAGGCACAGAAGTTCACTTCTAAGATCCAGAGTCAAGGCAAATACCTCGCAGATGCCTTTAGAATGACAGGGTGAGCTGCAGTCTGCAGTTGCTGTCTGGGTTAGACACCCCGGGATTCTTTTCAACAGAGGCGGGGAAAATTTTAGTAGCAATTTCCTACTCTCGTTAACTTGTCCTGTAAAGATGCAGTTTCTGACCATTCAAGCTCACATGATTCTCAGCTAATTTGAATGGGAGGAGGATCAAGTGGCAAGTCTGGTGGTATTCAGAGATTTGCCATGTCACTGAACAAACCCCTGCACATGCCCATGAGTTTGGGCTCTGATGGTGACTCAGGGTTTGCCTGGGCAGCCTTCAGGGTCAGATTAATTTTTTACTTATCTAAAACAACCTACCTGGTCTATCCTAATTCTTTGGGTTGCCCCAACAACCATCAAAAAAAGAGATCAGTACCTCCAGGGGATAATTCTTCCTGCCCCAGAGGGGTAACCAACAAGGGATAGGATTCATTAGGCACCTGTGACTCACACGTAAAGAAAGTCTGGAAGCAAGAGGGGAGAGGTGAAGACCATATTAGGCAAAAAATACACCCTTCAAACCTAAAATAGGGTGGTGATTTCAGACCCTTAATCCAAAAGCACCCACAGGTAAACCAGCCTGGCTGGGACAGAGAAAGGCTTAGTCTGTGTGTGTTACTCACAGGTACCAACTCCAGAGAACAGAATCAAATCCTGGTAATGGGGGGAGGAAATAAACTGATCATGGAAAGCTTCTTCCTAAATGCTTCCAGTTTATGTTTACATCCCTCTGCTACTCTGTAGCCTCTGTGTACTGTGACCCTGCATAATAAATACACTAATGTTAGTGAATTTTGTGTCATCTTTGATGATGCAATGATCCATGGCAGTGAATTCTCCCGTGCCAGGAGTATCTCAGAACCACTAAATCTTCCTCACCTGCTGACACGCCCTTGAGTAAGGCATCCTGTCCATCTCCTTTATTCCCCTCTTATTCTTCCTACCTGCAATCCAAACAGCAAAGCAAAATTAGCTGCAAAGTGCTTATTTAAAAGAAAAACAAATCTGGAAGCCTGACTAAACCACTGAGGCAAAAATCCCATGAAATTGTGTAAGTTTTGCTCTCAGATGCTGCCAGCAGTGGCAGTTTATTCCTAGAAAGAGAGATTTCAGCACAAAGTGTCATCTGAACATCAGCTTGCAGCAGCTCTATCAATTATAATCTTCTTTTTAACTTGGATCTTAGAAAACAAAGCTTATGTCTAGACATGCCCTAAGTGTGAGGGGTGGGGGAAAGGAGGGGACATCTCCTCTGGTTAATATTTATTAACCTTTCAGACAGTTTCAGTAAAATTTGAGGGGGTGTCCAAAGGGGCCCAGTTTCATGAGATCAGGGAACTGTTTCGAGGAGGAGGATTCTGTTAAAATCCCCAGAGCAACAGAAGTGGCAGGATGAGTTAATTCCTTATTAGTCATCGGGGAATCTGCAGGGGAAAGACCTGCAAAGGTGATTTCACAGGCAGGGAAGCTGCTTTATCCTACAGCCTGGCAATCCCAGGAATGCTATTTACCATTTTGTCACTAGATGGTATTGTTCCACAGGCTATATCCCAGACCCTCGAAGGTCAAACACAGCATGGTATAGCAGAGGCTGGGTTGATTAAAGCCACAGAAAGGGCTTTTTTTTTTTTCACATGTATTTTCATGTATGTTTTCCCACATGGAAGTTATCAGCAAAAGTCAAACTGTAACAAGCTAAATGAAAAGAGCTGTGTTGAACATGGAGATAATGTAACTCAGTTTTGATGATCTGGGCATTTCCTCCATATCTCAAAGAAACTGCTGAGATAAAGAAGTGTAAAGATACTGATACAAAATTAAATGTCTCTGTTAACAAACCATGCATAATCAACCAGCCCTTTGTTACAGTTCAGTCTGTTCTGACACAAAATTCAAACAGCCTGACAAACTCTGCTCATCCAAAACCTAAATATTAGAGAAATTATGGAATGGGTAGAATGGGAAGGGACTTTAAAATTAATCCAGTCCCACACCCATAGGAAGGAACACCTCCACTGTCCCAGGCTGCTCCAAGCCCCAGTGTCCAGCCTGGCCTTGGACACTGCCAGGGATCCAGGGGCAGCCACAGCTTCACTGGGCACCCTGTGCCAGGGCCTGCCCACCCTCACAGGAAACAATTTTTTCCTCTAATTTCTCAAATAACCTACTGTTATTAACAGCACTGAAAGACCTTACCAGGACATTGTGTGGAATAAATTACGCTGGGATACAATCAGCAGCAGAAGTTCCCTCAGTTTTGAAACTGGGTGTTTATTTACCTGTATCTTCAAGGCAAAAAGAAGATGCTTCTGTTTTCCTGCCTGGATGGGTGTCACTTTTGTCCCCTTCATGCCCATTTGAATCTGCTCTAACAGGGCAAGGGTGATTCTGTAAAGCAAATGATGTTTTGTCTTAATAATATAACCTAAAAAAATACACCCAGGTGGTAAATCCATAAAGAAAATGTTTCTTTTAAGGAGGTTTTTGCTAGTTAAATTCTATTCTTCTAGTGAGAATCAAAGAGAGCTATTTCTATACCTTTGTGCTCTCCTCCTCCTCCTCTTCCTCACAGTCCAGCCCTTGGTGGGAGATCTCAGTAGGGCCATTCTTCTGGATCAGGTTGCTGTCAGTCTTCCTCACCCTCTTCTTCTCAGTTGTCACCCTGACTTTCATGAGGTGGAAGTCAGTGGAGACTGAGCCCACCCTCAGGTTGATGGGGTCCCCAGCAAACAGCAGGTCACCAGGGCTGCCATCCTCCTTGAAGCCAGGGGGCTGGTAATCCTTGGGAGTGACTGCACAGGGAGAGGGAACCCATGAGGTCAGGGAAACTGAGTTCCATCTCTCCTCAATCTGATTAGGAAGAACAATTATGAACCAGCTTCGAGTAACATTGACTGCTAAAAATGTTCCAGGGTGGGTTGTGGGTTTTTTTGGGGTTGTTTTGGTGTTTTTTGGTGGGTTTTTTTTAAAATTTTTGGTGGTTTATTGTTGGTTGGTTGGGCTTTTTTGGGGGTTTTTTGGGTTTTTTTTTTGGGGGGGGGTTGGTTTTTTTTTGGTTGGTTTTTTTTTTAGGATAAAGGGATAGAATGCAAAGGGTAAAATGAGCTGAGCAAATGTTATCAGGGAGCTCAAAGAAAAAATTACTTTAGGATGCTGAAATACCATTAAAGTGCTGGAGCAAAACCTGACATTGCTTGTTCCTGAAGGAAACAAACTCAAAAAAACCCCCAAAAACCCAGGGAAGAAGGATTTCTCCCTTTCACACCACATAGTTTTACCTCTTACACAGATTTCAAACTTTTCCTAAAAACATCTGCCATCCCTGCGCATCAGAAAGATTTACTGTGTTCCACCATTTCTCAGTGCTATCAGCCATCTCACCTTTTCTATGCTTTATTTTATTCACAGGGCTCACACTTATTGCAGAGACTGATGGAATTGTTCCCTAAGGCACACGCTGCTCTCCACCTACCATCGTTGTAGTAGAGGAGTTTCATGCTCAGGGTGATGTCATTGGGCAGTGGCCCCAGGTCCTGCATGAGCAGGTACAGGGTCCGGAGCAGGAGCCTGCTGGCCTGTTTGACATCCTTGCTGCACAGCCCAGCCACAACCTCCCTGTGGTTGCTACAGTCAGAAGAAGAAGAATGGATTTGTTATCCTCAGTCATGAATATTCACGATCCAATTACACACACAGAGCACCCACTGACTTGTCTGAAACCACCAGTGACAAAGCTACAATGTCTTTATGTGATTTCCAGATAAACAGGGAAGTGAAACAGGCTCCAGGGATGGGGTGGCATCCGCAGAACACCCGCTCCAAACTCAGAGGCCTGGCATTTACATTTGAAGAGACTTCGGAGCTGGGGCAACCATTATACAAATGTCATGACTCACTTGTTTGAACATGATTAAATTGGATCAAAGGACCACTAAACAAGTGCCTTTCGCCTAAGCAATTTCAGGAACGAGAGGAATGAGTTGAGGATCCCATCTAAAGCCAATTCATCACAGGGGTTATTTCCAAGTCCATTCTGCAGTTTTTGAAGAGAAGTGAATTGCATGTTCTCACTCAATTCCATGTAAGAAAAAGTGGCTCAGAGGCACATTTTTCAGCAGTGACAAAGGGGCATTCCTCTCACCTCCTTCACCCATCCAAATGTCAGCTGGCTGCTCCAAGGCAGCAGTCCAGACAGAGCCCCATGGGTGACACGAGTGGGATGAATGGCACTCCAGAGGAGTTTGTTTCTCTTTGATTAAAACTGAGGTAGATGAGATGAGCAACTCAGAGCAGCCAGCTAACTTCAGCCAGAGCAGATGAATCACTGTGTGACTAAGGGACCTGAACTTCCCCAACTTTCAATGAGAAGAGGTCATAAAGATGTGTAGCTCCTTCATTACGTCTTTGGAAGACCCCTGGCACTACACGTAGGCTGGAGAGTGCCCTACACAAATCACCCCAAATTGCATCAAATGCAGTAAAAAAGTAAGCCAAGAATATCCCTGAGTAAATCTAACTGACTGAACCTCAGAAATGAACAAATAAAGACTGATTCCCCCTTCCAGCTGAGCTTCTTTGGGTCATGAAAACGGGGTGGCTGTGGAACAGCTTGACCTCCCAAGGTATGGAATCACAGCACCATTTAGGCTGGAAAAGACCTCTAAGATCATGAAGTCCCAACTCTGTGGTATCAGGTGTGCACTGTGCTCCTTGATTAAATCCTGCATGTTCAGAAATGTACAGTGAGAGGAAAATGCTGGCAGTGATTAAGGAATATCCATCACCTTTACAAACTGGGGATTAGCAGATCACAAATGGCTAAAGGAAAGTTCATAATAAAAAAAAAAAAAAAAAAGAGAGGTCCATAGGAATTAACAAGCACTGCTTCACTATGGGAATAACATTGAGAATTTGATGCAGGAGGGAGTCAAAAAAGCAGAGATAAGGAACTGAACCTTGGAAGGAGTGGGATTTTGTGGCAAGGAATTCCTCCAAAATCCATCTAAAATAAGGCAAGGACCGTTTAGGAGAAAGTTTCCCCTTGCTCCTTGGATGTGGTGCTGCAGCCCCACAAAATATCCCTCCCAGAGTGATTAACTCTGGGTTTGCACAGGACAGCAGCTGCTGCAGGTGTAAAAGGCAGCGTTATCAGCTGAAGGAGCTGATAGCAAAGATGACAATTCCCTGATCTGTGCCAGAACTCTGGATTATTAAAGACTGCAGGGACACGCATGAGCCTGCCACAGCACTGCCAATCCCCGAGGAAACAGAGCCCAGGAATCCAATGCCACGGGCTCTGGAGCCTCAGAGCACATTTAAACATGACAGGAAGATGGTTTGGCTTCTCCCTGGATGACACAATGGACACCCAAGCTCCACGTGGGGACTGGCCTTATTTCTAGGAATTAATGAGTAAGGCTGATTAAAACCCCAAAGTACTCAAGGACTATCTATGATCTTTCAAATCCCAGATTTTCTCTTCCCCTCAGTGTGAGGACAATGGACAACAGCTTCAAAGCAGAAATGGAGGGCACAGCCAAAAGGTCATCCAGCGATAATTCAGATTTGCCCAAAAGAAAATAATTTTGCCTTATGGTACAGATTATTTGGATGTGTTTAGAGAAAGAGCAGCTAAGGGCACACTCCAAGAGTGCTGGGGAGGAGCTTCCTGAGGAGCACACAAGACAGCAGAGCTCTCTTGCTGTCCAGGCAGGTTCCAAGATCCATCTTTCACCAGTGGCAACTGCAGAACAAAGTAAAAACAGGTTAATTATTTTTCTTTGCTTTGGTTATAGCCAATGGCCTTTGATAGAACTTATTTGAAGTGCCACAGGATTACAGCCTACTAAACACAGCTTTAAATATCTAACAGAGAGTGCCAAAACCAGGTAAAAAGCTGCTACTTCCTGCCACATGTTTTGCACCCTCAGCTCAGGCACACTAAGTGAAAGTTCTCTCAGGTCACCCACGCAGGGCTGCTCAAGCAGAGCACACGTATGCAAATGCTCAAGGGAAAAAAATCCTGGGCACAGGATCATGGTGAAAGGGCTCAAACCTGAGCAAGCTTCATCTGAAAGCACAAGGCTGGCTGGTGGAAGTGCAAGAACACTTGTTGCTAGCTGAGACAGCAACAAGCTCAACAACTGGGCTGGTTTCTGCATTGCCATTGATGAGGCATCACTTCTGCCAACTGTCCTTGGCTCAGGTGTACTTTGAGGGCCTTGTGGTGCTATGTAAGAGCATTTCAGCTCATCCTCCCAGCAGTTAATACCCTGAAAGGTGAATATCCCCAACTCTGATGGTATTTACAGCTGCTTAACCACTTGGACCTGCTCAAACCACAGAATCACAGGATGGTTTGGGTCAGATGATCTTAAAGCTCATCTTGCTCCACCCCCTGCCATGGGCACAGTCACCTTCCACTAAACCAGGTTCCTCCATCCAACCTGGCTTTGGACACTTCCAGGGACGGGGAGTCCACAACCTCTCTGGGCAGTCATAAAGTCCAGCTTCTTAATGCTTCAAGAACACAGCTTTTAGAAAAGTCAACTCAAACCCTTACCTGCTGATGTCCATCTGGGGCACCTTCTTTTTGTACTTGAATTTGAATTGATACATTTCAGTGACTGTCTAGAGATGTAACAAGAGAGAGGAGAAGCAGAAATGGGTCACTTTGAGAAACGAGATGTGTCTGAGCTTGGAGAGTTCTTTCCCCCTCTCTGACAGAGCACAGCATTAATTTAGTGACATGCTGACAATTTTAACTCTATTATTGCTTGCACAAACTTTGGCAAATTCTCTTACCAGCCACATCTTACCTAGCACTGAAAGAATCACAACAAAATTACAAACTTCCTGCCTCCTCCTTCCATCTTCTCTGTGGGCCTGACTCTCCAACTTCAGTCTCTAGCAAGGCTCCAGGGCTGGCCAATTCTCCCAGTGTCCCCTTGCTAAAGGAAAACTGAGAAGCTGCACAGGTGACCAGTGTCACAAGGAAGCCTGGCCCCCTGCTCTGTATGAGGACAAGGGCCCGGAGGACTCTTCCCACAGGGAAATCCAAACAATATTGCATGGGAAAAAGTTACTGAATTTCACTGGCCTCAGAGTCCTTTTGAGGTAGACAAAAATAGTGGGTGATTTTCCATTTAAAAGAATTAGAGAATAAAACAATTAGGAAGAACAGACAGCTTCCCCCCAAGAGAAAGGGTCTATTGTACACCAATTCCATGCCTATAATTCACTTTTTCCAGAGACAATGAGGTCGATTAGTAGGAGCTCAGCTGAGCTCTTAACTCTGAGCCTTCCTTGCCAATCCCAGCCTTGGCATGGCTCAGCTCCTGCTCTGTCCCCAGACTCTGAGGTGCCATGCAGCAGAACTGGAACCAGGTTCAGACGCAAAGGGTCTGAAGCTGCTCTTTGATCTCCAGCATGGATACAGACCCTCACTCCTGCATCACACCCCCCAGATGAAACCAAACAGAAACACAACAGGGAACACCAGGAGGCCAAGGGCAGGCACTACTCAACACATCCATCCAGGTTTGGAGGGATTCCTGACTTCTGTCCTACACCTCTCTGCATGACAAACCAGCTCTTTTCATCCCAGCTTTTAAAAAGGTGGTTTGCAAATGAGTAATACTGAACTTCCCATTTCTTCTCTTTGGGAAACTAAAACAAAACTGTGAACATGCCCATTAGTTGTCTGCTAACATCCCTGCCTGAGGCCCTGGTGGGCCCTCAGCTGGGTGTTTGATCACCATGCAGTTCAGTGAGCTGGCACTCCGGAGTGAAGGCACAGGAACAGAAATGGGGTCACCAAGGAGCTATGTCAGGGTAGGACTTAAGCCTCCACTCCACTCTGAATACAAATGTACTCACCCATGCCTTCAGCTGCCTCAAAGATTAATTAAGACTCTTTCTTACCTCAGGATTGGTGTAAATCTGTTACAAGAAAGCACAGTGAGGGCATTCTCCCTGGGACAACTTGAACCAGTGACTAACAAGGATATTTTCAGTTTACAGCAGAGACAGTGCTATCTTTAGTGTGGGATTAGAGAAAGGAATGGCTGGGAAAGAGCCTTCCTCTGTCAGCAGTCAATACTTACCACCTCAAAGACAGGTAGAAGACACTGGTGTGCAGTATTGGAGGAATGAGGTTAATTCCCATCCCAACCCTCACAGGCAGCTTTTGATGCCTGGGATTTAACTGCTCAGAGTGGATGGTGAGCAAAGCTCCTGGTGCTTTGCAGGGGGCTGGGGCCAACAGCTGCCTATGGAACCACCAGTGTGTGGTTTCTCCAGCATCAGATTAATAAGGAGAACTCTCTTGCAGGGATAAATGCAGAGGACACAGCAGCTTCCATGATTGGAATCACATGCAAGTGCCTCTCAGAGTCTGAGGACACAAATAAAGCCTCGGTCAGAAGTCTGACATGCTGAGAAAAACATTCCCATGCAGCCTTGAACTCCACATTTACTGTATCTAAGAAAGGTCAGAGCTCTATTAAAAATCACACACATTTTGGCTTCTCCTTAAAAAAGGCACAAATAGGTTGACACAACCTTGACTCCCTATCTCTTTCAAGCAGGGGAGGGGAGAGAAAACCACTTTGTATTCATTTACTTACTGCAAGGACAGCCACGTGTAGCTAAGGAGGGAAAATCAAAACAAAACACAAAATCAACATCTAACCTTAGTGGCCAAGGAAAAGCAAGTCCTATCAAACCCTGACTGCCTACACAGGGAGAAGGAATAGATACACTCAACAAACCAGGAGTTAAACCCCTTTTTGCAGATTCCTCCCAGCACAGCATCAGCAACACCTAGTGGCCAGTTTGCCTGGCTTGACTCACAGTTTCCCAAGAAACAACTCCATGCTCAGTGATCTCCCTTGGGACTCCTTTCAAACAAATCCCCAAATAGTGATTTAAAACTCTTTACAAGGGCACCCACCCCTACTGAAGGTTAATATTTGCTTTTTGCTAGGAAATTCCCCAAAGGTATTTAATTTAGGCTCTATCAAGGAATTGCCCTTAAAAACAATCTTAAAACATGCATTAAATCCCCCAGTTTTTGCTTAATCCTTGTCAAACAATTAATTTATGTCTCTCATAAACAACAAAGGGCTAAATACCTCCTAAAGCTGTCAGCAAGCACTAAACTGTGTTCAGAGTTAGTTGTTAGTTATCTTGTGCTCACTGACAGTTGTACAGATGTCTGAGAAACACTCAGATCATCAGTGCCAGAAGGACCAGTGCTCCACCTGGTCTGGGGGAGCTGGGCTGGTGAACAGTGCTGACACAGAGGAGAGTAACTGGTGCTTTTTCCTGTGCAGGGCAGTTTTTATGTGAGAATCAGCAAGGAAAATGAGCACTTGCTAGCTGGTTTTGTCCTGGAAGCAGTTATATACCTTATTTGGTGAATTAAGGGGGGAAAAAAGGATAAATTCTGAGCCTGGGAGAAAAGCCAGGAGGGTTAGAGAAGATGAGACGAAGGGGAAATATCAGGGAAAAGGAGATGAAGGACAGCAGAAGCACAGAACCTCTCTCAAGAAAACAAAAACAGGCAGGAGATCCAGATCTCAGTTCTGCCTGGCAGGGTCTCCATCAGACACAAGAACACAAATGTAGAGCACAGAATTAAGGGAAATCCATTGCAGGCTGCAAATTGGTTCCCACACCACGGACAGGAGAGCTGAGAGGAACTGGACAGGATTTGAGCTCAAGGCATGAAATCCCAAATCTCATACTCAGGGCAGGGTCCTTCCCCTGTTCCACAGCTGTAAAGGTTTTGTGCATTAAAGATCACAACAGAAATACACCAGGAATGGAAGGATACTTTTGTCCTTACTTTATGAAGAAATAGGACACTCCATTAAAAAAGTGAAAAAACCACTTACATACTGCTTCTCCAAAGCATCAAAACAACCTTGAATCCTGCCAGGGAAAAAAACATGTTAATACTAACCAGCAACATTTATCTCCTGATCTGTAAACACACTCATTAGATGTGGGTTAAAGGGCATTTTTTTCTGGAATTAGGACAACACAACCAACAACATTTGGGGCTTGTGAAGTGCTTTTCAGGTCAGTCCTGAAGGCACCATTCTCCT
Source organism: Phylloscopus whistleri (assembly GCA_017589585.1). NCBI lineage: Eukaryota > Metazoa > Chordata > Aves > Passeriformes > Phylloscopidae > Phylloscopus > Phylloscopus whistleri. The sequence goes on along the minus strand of JADMLD010001324.1, from coordinate 266,583 downwards.
TTCTGCATCTGTGAATTGTTTATACTTCTGGGGCATTATCCTATCAGCCCAGAGCCTGCTTGAATCCTGACAAAGACAAGGACTGGAGGCCAAAGGCTGGCTCTGACTGCATCCCTGCCCAGTGCTCTGTTCCAGTTCCCCAGCCAGAGCTCTGATGGCTCTTTTCCCATCAGCCTTGCACAGTGCTCAGCTTCATCTGAACATGTCTGGTCTTGTAAATCTTTGTTATCTGATGCCGAGTTTACAGCAATGGATTTTCTCAAAGTAGTAAATATTATTTGAAGCAGCAATGGCCAGATATTTTCTCTTGGAGTCAAAGGATGTGCAGCAAGGTATCTCCTTAGCATATCAGGGACAGTTTTTCTGCTTGTTGGGAACATGCCAACTGTGAAATACATCCTGAAGAAAACTGTGGGGTTCTTAGACAGAGAGATAAAACATTGTACATACCAAAAAACACAAGTGCAAGAATCCCTATCAAAGTGAAACCAGAAAAGACTAAGCAGAAAGGATCTCATGACAGTCTTTACCCTCTCTCTGCACCTCTGCTGCCACATGTGCTCTGGGGCCTGACCATGACCTCACTGCAGCCAACACTTCCACAGACCCTGAACTCACATGACCTCAGTCACTAATTCTGTCCTGCTTACACGGGGGCCAAGCACCCCCAGCTGCAGTGGGAGCTCCCCTGGCACCAGGGCACAATGTTTTCCAGTTCAGGAAGAAGAAGAATGCAGGGGCAGATGTCTCCTACTCAGCACAATCTTGTCTTGGTTTCGCTGTTACTCACTTACCACTTGACTATCTGCAGTGATCCCAGACAGCTTTTATCTTCTCGGAGAATTTTTAGACAGAGGTCTGCAAAATCAGATTTAGCACATAGTTACAATCCTTATCACAGCTCTTGGGCAAACACTGAAACTAAGCCAGTCCATCCTCCCTTTTTTGGATACAAGCTTTATCTGAAGGTCCTTCCTGAGCGGAAATGTTGGGTTTCCACTGAGTCCCAGGTGGGTTTATTGCTGGGTTTGCAAATGTCAGAGCTTTCCTCAGAAGCCCTGGCTTCTCCCAGAGGAAGGGATGGAGTTACAGCTTTATTACAAACACCAGCAGCTTCATCCTCTCCTCCCTTCTCCTCTCCACTCCATCCTCAACCATTCCCTAACACCTTCCCTTCTGCATTCAGACTTCACCAACGTCCATCTGAGGTGATGTCCTGATTACTGCACTCAGAATAAACTTTCTGTGAAGCTTTTCCACACAGCTCCTTCTACCTGTGCTTCCAGGCATTCAGATGGCAAAAGGCACACCTGTCCTACAGGTGAAAGGGGGGATTAGTAACACCTTAGGACTCAACCAAGGGGCCCTTGAAGATGTGAGCAGGCCAGATGTTAACACCCCTCATCAAAAAGGCACTAAACAGACCTGATATTTGACCAGCGGCTCTCTGGGGTTAGGGGATCAAGAACCAAATTGGGATTTCTGTGCTCTCAACCAAATCTACAAAGTAGATTAATTGCCCTGAATATGTTTCAGGGCAATTAATGCCATAAGGGACAGCACAGAATGGACTGGAATGTATGGAGACATTTCACACTTTGAATGATCATAAAGATGTTAATGAATCAAAGCATCACTAATTCTTGAGATGACGTGACAAAAGTTTGGTCCTGACTTTTTTCCTTAAAAAGTTCTGATCCTTAAAGCACATATGAGATAGTTTTCATGGAAAAAAGCCCCATATCCTAATAATGAAACTGAAGGAGGGATGATTTAGATTAGATGTAAGTACAGTTTTTACAATGAGGGTGATAAAACACTGGCACAGGTTGCCCAGAGAGAAGGTGGATGCTCCACCCCTGGAATATTTAAGGTCAGGTTGGATGGGGCTTGGAGCAACCTGGTCTACTGGAAGGTGTCCCTGCCCATGGCAGGGGGTTGGACTTGATGGTCTTTAAAAGGTCCCAACCAACCCAAACCATCCTACAATTCTATGAAAACCAACAAATCTCATTTCAGCCTCCCAATGAAAACTAAAAATGTGAACCTCATGGGTTCAAAGATCCAAAAGAAAATAAAACATTCCAATAAAAGTAAATTTTTAAAGCTTTCTGAGTTTTAAGCCACTCTCCTGGCTCTGAGACCCTACTCATGGGGCTGGCAATGCCAAAGAATGACTCTAAACCAAGGGGAACACCAACAGAGAAGCCAGGTCAAGGTTGTCTTCCATGCTCTCTATCAGAAGTTCTGTCTGCACCCAGACTTGAGAAGGTTTGAGACTTTGTAGCCAACTCCCACCCAAGACAGCCAGAAGTAACACACAAGGCAGATCACAGGTCAAATACAGTGAGTAGAAGGAAGCACTCAGCACAAACAGGAGGTGTTACCATCCAGATAGCGAGTGCCATAGGAGCTCTCTGGGAACAGCCCCCTCATGTAGGTTATGCAGGACATGGAGATGGCCAGGAGCCTTTTCACCAGCACCAGGGACTGCTGCTCCGTGGCGACGCTCTCAGGGAACAGCACTGATTCCTGGAAAAGCACGGCAAGGCCAGAAATAGCACCTTCTTAAGTGTAACACAGATTATATTTAGAAACAAGTCTCAGCAGGTGGGAAGAGGGTAACTTAGAAATGCAATTTTAAGGTTTCTGTGGTGTTTAAGCTAGGCAGGGAAGACTCGTGTCTGAGGTGGGTGGATTGAAGGGTAGAGATCAAGAGATCTGACATCATTACTCAGATGCAGAGTGCACTGGTTGGATGTGCCCTCCCCTTCATCACATTCCCACCCCCTCCCCTGCTGGCACTTAACAGACAGCCAGCCCTCAAAAAAGGTGTGCAATTTTAACTGTGAAGTCACACAAGCCCCAGGGCTGGTGTGGCAACCACTGTTGTACCAAAGGCTGCTGTTTTGAGCTCTGGCAGCAGCCTGAATTGCCAACAGAGTGATTTTAAATGTAAAACAGCACCTGAAGCTACAGTAAATACACACTGTGTGATGCCAACACGAACAATGCAGTGGACACTGCACTAAATTTAGTTCTTCTATTACTTTATTGCTGCTGCTCTTCCTGCTAATAAAGCTCTGTGCACACCTAATGAGCCTACATTTATTGAGTCAAGTCATGTCAGAGCCCTACACTTCCTCTCACTGAATTGGAATTAATCCAACTAAGAACAGTGCAGACAACAGAAAGTGTTCCACCTCTGCAGGCACAGGAGTGCCAAGTCCCAAACCAAGAGCTAAGATTGTCTGCACCACCATATTTTAATTTTTTACCTTAGAGGGCTTCTTCTTTTGCTTGAGTAGCTGCTGAGCAGCCATCCTGTGTTTCAAAGACCTGCCTTCCACTTGTAACTAAACCCTGAAAAATAAAGAAGGTGTGAGACACAGAGAAAACACAGTTACTGCTATTTCTCATTTATATTAAAGTGGAATGAGAATAAGAGTGAGAATGAGATTCCTCAGAGTTTGAAAGCTAATTGCCAGGCAGCCCAGGTAAAACACAGCAATCCAAGGGTACTCCATGGCACTGAGCCTGCAGAGCATGAAACCTCCTGCTCACTGGTAAACGATCAATAGTATTTGAAATTCAGGGCCACAGCTGCACCTGGTGTCAGTCGGTGCCACTTCAGAATGCATTTCTCATATTCCAAACCACAAATGTTAATTCCTACAACCATTAGAAAGTGTGAAGGGTGAATGTGAAAGAACTGGAGGTCTGCCAATAGCAGTTAATATTTTAGCAAGGGTAAGCAGGAAATGCACTAACATCGGTCTTGGCCGGAATAAGAGAATGATTCTTCTGGGACACCTTGGAAGGCAAAAAAAAAAGGCAAAAAAAAAACAAAACCAAGGGAGAGTCCAAATTGTTTCAGTTAGACAAGCCTGGATTGAAAAGGAAAATACTCATTTTACCAGAATGGAGAGCTGATTGATACAGGCAATAACGCTGGATATTCCACGTTTCTCACTTGAGCAAGGTGCTTGATTTAGCACCATCTGACAATCCTGATTAAAAACTTCCATTAGCCGGAATTAACAAGGCCTGCGTTAACCGGTTTGAAAAATGACTTGCTGGGAGATCTCCACATCTCATTGTAAATGGGGGATGTTAATGAAAGGAAACACCACCAACGGGTCCCAGAGGGACTCTGCCATGTCCACAGCCAGTTGACTTCCCCAGCAACAATTAAAGTAATAGCACAAACACGGCAGGGTGATTTAACTCCTGACCTAATGCAGCTTTTTATTAACTCAGCTGATCCAACTTTGTTCTGCATTTGCACCTTTTGTGCTTTTTTTTTTTTTCCTGTGGAAGCCTCATTTCCATTTGTTGGCAGTCATTAGGACATGTTGATTGGAACATGGTGACAGCTTTTATGCTAAATTTAGCGCTTCATTTAGTAATGAGGACAGATTACAGCTATAAAAGTATATTTAAACAAATACACACCTGCAAAAATTTTAACGTGTTAAATATTTTAGCAAAGTGGCTTTTTTTTTTCTACCCAGGCACTGTGAGCAGGACTGGAATGCAATCAAAGCAGACAAAGGTGTTGTAATTACAACGTGAGGTTATTAACTAAATAAAGCTGATTTAGGTGAGACAAAGATATAAGAAAACATGTTTTATAAACCATACTACATTTATATTGATTTACTGAGGAGAAAACATCACCCAGACCAAGCTGACCCATTACGGCCCAGCTGTTCAGGTACAAGGTACAAGACTTTGGCATCAGTGTCTCACCAGGGCTGGAAGGACAGAAACTGCCCTGGAACTCCAGCGCTCCCCTACTCTGCAGCCACATTATCATCAAATATCAGCAAATCAGTATTAAAAGGGGAAAAGCAAATCTCATCCTCTGGAACCCGCTGCTCACTAACACCCTCAGCCCTGCACCCCTCACACTGCCCCTTCTGCCTGATATTGGAAAGGTGAGGCACCACAGCCCTTAAAAAACACAGCCACGGCTCCAAAGATGGGCTTCCTCTTTATGGGGGGGAGGTTCCTGGGGGGTTTTATGAATGGAAGCCCAGGCCCGACCAGGGTCCGCACGGGGCCGGGTCCTACCCCTCACACAACAGCACCGTGAGGCACCGGGGCCCCCGCAGGCCCTGAGGAGCCCCGGGGGCGGTGGCGGGGCCGAGGCGCGGGGGCCGCGAGGCGCTGAGGGCTCCCCTGAGGCGCTGAGGGCTCCCCTGAGGCGCTGAGGGCTCCCCTGAGGCGCTGGGCTCCCCTGAGGCGCGGCCTCGGCCTGCCCCAGTCCGGCTGGGTGGTTCCCGTACCTGCGTCGCCCACCCCGGCTCCGCGGGCTCCTTTGGCCTCAGTGCCCCGGGATCCCCGGGCGTGGGCGGTGCTGAGGGCGGGCGGAGGCGGGGGCGGCCCAAACCCGTGAGGCGGAGAGTTGAGGCTGCCCTGCGCGTGACCCCGTTCCTGGCTTGTCACCTGTCCCTGTTCCCATGGCTATCCCTGCCCTTGCTCTGCCCCTCTATCTGTCTCTGTCCTTGCTTCTGTAGCTATTCCTGTCCTATTCCTGCTGCCCTGTCCCAGGAATTCGGGCAGGACAAGGTCCTGCAGAAGCAGGGCTATGGCAGGGGCAGTAGTGTGATATCATACCTGTTAAAAATCACTTTATAGTAAAATACTGGGTTTATTAGCAGCATGTAACCCCAAAGGAGGTGCAGTTTTAAGTTACTCAAATTCACATTTTTAGAATGCTCTGGTACTTTTCTAGGGAAAGAGAGGGAGACTTGGTATCATCCCAAGTCAAAGGCATCAGGGACTTCACAAGGAGCCAGTGTCATAACCTAGGCAAGGAGGATGGGTTCTCTATTTCAGTAGTATCTTATTTACAGAGTAATCTGCCTAAACTAATTCTTCCCATCTCTAGGCAATTTGTTATCCTTCAGATAAAGAAACATATTTTTTCCCTTTCATCTCTACTCCAAGCAATTCAGGGGGGTGCTGGTGAGAGCACACCCCTCTTTTGCAGGTTCTCCCAGTTCTGGAAATGCCAGTCTGTCCAGTTATGATGATTTGCTCAGCCGATAGGGGAGAACACAGTGTTTGTTGAGTACTTGTTTTTCCAGGCCGTTTTCTGATCTCTTTCCAAAGACCTTTTCCCTAGTTCAGTTAACAACAGCTGCTGGAAAGCTCCTCCCTGAGGGAGGAGGGAAGACCTCATTGATTTTTCAAGAATAACTTGACAACACTGAAACAAACCAGGGCTGGTGCTGCTGTCGGGCGAGGAAGGGTCTGCAGGGGAGAGCTGTAGGCATCACCCCCAGGGCTTTGCTGGATCATGTTTGCCTGTCGCTTGCCCTGGTGGAGGTTCAATGTCACCTGCAAGTCGTGGTAATTAGGTCACTTTCTGCCTTGGGACAGGTGCCAGATGCTGAGTATTAAAGGAATCAACAGGACCGTGGGGCAGGAGCAACAGGCTGGCATGAAGGAAAAACGAGTGTTAGAAGATCGGGAAATGCACCTTGCAAGGAGAGAAACGGACGCCCTCTTCCAAGAGCAGCCTGAGACTGGGAACCCGTACTTGGAAGACACTTTGCTTCGGAGTTACTTGAAAACACACCTTCCTCCCAAGGTCTGTTTGTGTTTCTGTGTGTACCCACCACGACTCTGCCGAGTCACTGCTTCAGACTCTGAACTGAATGCTTGTCTGAGCCTTTTTGTGCCTTTGAGTGTTTAACTGGAGGGAATTTATTGGCATTCCTTAGAACTTGGTGTGTTTGAGGGCAGGGGTGACAAACAGTGCCAAGATACACACAGCAAGAAGCTTAGTGGGCTCCTGGGACTGGGCTGGGTGTTGCAATGCTGTTCTGGGGTTGTTAGGGTGGGCATTTGTTGTCTGGTCATGTAGAGAAAAGAATTTCTGAGAGAGGAATCAAACTAAGGTGCTTCCAAACTCTTTGTTCTTCCACCTCTCTTCCTGGGGACTTTCCCAGTTTTAAGGAAAATTCCTAAGGATTTGGGCTGTACTCAAGAGGGTGGAAAGGCCCCCTGGGGCTTGCTTGTTCTCAGCACAGGCTGATGGCATTTCTGGGTTCGTTTTTCAGCCAGGAAAGGCTCTGTATGGATTTCAGGGGCTGCAGATAGGGGGGATGAGGCCCCAAGCTCTGGATGTGTGTGCTGTGAGCTCCAGTCCTACAGGAACCTGTGGGAGGAGGTGGCTCACCTCTCTGGCTGGGCTCTGCCATCATCCCAAGGGCCACAAGTGCTTCCCATTTTTCAGGGAGCAGTTTTTATGGAGCAGAGTGTGACCTCTCTCCATGATTTCTTCCAGCAGAAGCAATGCCATGACTTCTAAAGCCACCAGGTGAGCAGATGGGAGGGGAGCTGGCTTTCAGTGAGGCTCCCACTTCTCCTGCTTGCTCTGCAGGTCTGTGAGGCCTGGCAGACACAGAGTGGGAAGAGTGTGGTGCCAGTGCTGGGAGCTTGTCACAGGCATCCCAAAGAGAGGAATGAGGCCTCCCTAAGCACCACTGTGGCCTTCTTGACAGAAGAGAAGACAGGAAAGGGAGATGCCTTTGGGTAACCGTGAAGATCCTGCTCCTAATCTGCACCTTCAGAAGCATGATTCAGGTCTCCCAGAGAATAAAAGGATCAGTACAACGAGGCTGCTTCCACTCCTTCCCTAAGCGGAGAAGAGCAGCTCCAAAATCTCCCGGAGAACCGGGAGCAGCATCTCCCTTTCGTTTCTGCACTCGGTCCCCGCGGGGCAGTGTTGCCTCACTGCTGGAAAGGAGAGCCCGGGCTGCTGCCTGCAGCACTGAGAGCGTGCTCTCCACGGGAACACCTTCCTCTCCACGGCAGCAGCAACCCCTGAAGCTTTGGGTGCCCCACCGAAGCTGGAGGCTGATTCCTGTTGTGCTATTCGATGTCAAACACAGAAATTTTCTTGAAATGGCACGAACATTTCCTTCTCTGTTTGAAGGAGATTTGAGGAGAAGACAGACTTAAGCACCTGCTTTTTCTGCGTGTTGCTGTGAACAGGGATCTTTGTGATCTGTGAACAGGCTTTGCTGCCCTGAAAATACATCCTTTAATATAAAGGATATCTATTTGCACTCCTAATGTGCACTAATTTGCACATTTCCCATATCTTCATGCTGAGGACATCAAAGGACAGATTAGGGTGAATGAGACCACCCAGCAGCCTCAGCCCTGACCCAAATGATTTTTTCCTCTCCACATCCCCATGTCTATTTGGAGCACCGAGGCTGCTGTGTGTGACATTCAGCAGTCACAAGTGTAGGAGTTTGGATTTTGTTCTTTCACTGTGGAAATGAACACATTTTTTGGGTAACACTGTGGTTTGTCAGGCTGTGTGTGGTCAGGGCAAGAGCTCCCAGTGAGGCAGTTAGGGGTTTTTTAGGAAATATGGACGATGGTGAAGGGATTGTTGTATGAGTTCCTTGTATGAACTCAGACCAAGAGATCTACTTGCTAGACTCATGTTCTTCTGCCCACAAAACCCCACCAGGTCAACAGTTCAAAGATTCTTGTGCTTCAGCAAAGTCCATGAACTTTGGATTCCTGGGTTATGCCTCGAAAACAACCTTCAAATCGTTGTCAAGCTGTGATAACGATTGGGGGTGCACGCCCATGGCAAACATGGGTGTGGCATTGAGCTGGAGCAGCTGACAGGCTCTCATGCACGGTTTTGGCTTCTTTTGTGGTTTTTAACATTCTTTCACTGTTCAGCTGAGGAAAACTGCCTCGTCTGAGGATGGAGACTTCTGGAGTGGCACCTGGACAGTGTGTGCTTGATCCTTATCAGACACGGGGAATGGCAGAGGGAGGATGGAATCAATCGCGCAGGATGCAGATGATTGGAAGGTCAATACAGGGACAGGCAGGGAAATGAAAAAGCCATGTTTGTATTTCATCAACAGGAAATTAATGAGGTTTGTAACTGCACAATTTTGGGTGCAGCAATTATAGCATTCACCTCCTTCATTATTTTATTGAGGAGGGAACAAGCATCTCTTGAGAGGCAGAGAACAGCAAAGAATATTCCTCTCATGGAAGCAAATCAGGTGCTTCTTTGACCCCCAACACAGTCTTGGATGTGTTTAGGCCAATGAGGTCCAACAGGGCTGGAGGTTGGGTCTTCCTTTCCTGATTTTAATCATCTAATGTTCTGGTTATTTAAATCTGGGTAACTTCACTTGGCTTTGCTCGTAGACATGGAAGAGAACTTGCAAAAGGCAATTCCTGTCACCCTGAAATAGGGATCTGAGGGGGTTGGAATGAATCACTCTTCTGTGAGTGCTGTTTTCCCTGCATTAACTACGGACATATCCATCCAGGTGAGCCAAGCCCAGCAGAAACGAGGGCACATGAATCCTTCAGGAAGCTGGGTGCAGGGTGGGAATTTGAATCTAGACATGTTGTATGGCAGGCTGAAGCTGAAAAGACTGCTCCATCCCTCCTTTTCTAATCTGACAGGCAGGTAGATGCTGAGCCCAGTGGAAGTTTCCTGTACAGATGAAGGCATTCTGTTTTTGGCAGCCCTTCCCCTGGCACTCTCCTCCAGCAGTAAATCACAGAGTGACTGAGGGACCTCTGGAGACTGTCTGGACCAACCCCCCTGCTCGTGTGCATCTGTGTCATTCTCAGCCTTGACACTAAAGTGCTTCTGTCTTTTGTGAAATCCAGACACGCTGCCAGAAGTAACTTGAAAAAATGATTTTGAGGGGAAAAAGAGAAAAAGTGACAGTGGAGCACAGCTGTGCCAGCAGAGGCTGAGGGAGCTGTCGTGCTGTGTTCTGGAATGCATGGAAGGGCCAAGTGGTGAAAGACCACTGGTACTGCAGGACAGCATGGTCAGTGCCCTGCCCTTCCAGCTGGGACTGAGGCTGGGATGTGCTGAAGGCTCTCCTTGTTGCTCCACAGGTCCTGGAGGAGGTGCATCGGGACCTGGAGAGGTTTGGAAACCGCCTGCTGACCAAGATCCAACCTCTGAGCTGGGAATGTGAGCTGAACCCCCCCGTGTTCCGGCAGTACGATGCCTGGGGGCGGCGTGTGGATCACATCCACACCTGCTCGGCCTGGAGGAGGATGAAGGAGATTTCAGCAGAAGAGGGGCTGATTGCTGAGGCCTATGAGAGAAGATACTCCAACTGGAGGTAACTGGGGGAAATTGGGAATGACTCAGTGCCTTCCTGATTATTCTTAGCAAGGTTTATTCAGCATTTTGCAGGACTGAGCTGGTTGTGTAACCAGTAGCAGATGCTGCATGGACAGCAGCACACCTCCTGCTGTCCCCAGCAGCTCTGTCTGTCACTGCAATGTTCCATCTCACCAATGATAAGCCATAACTAATGGCCCACACTTGATCATAATATTCTTTGATGTCACCTTCCTAACTGTGGGGCCTGGCAGTTCCCTGCACCACTCCAGCTCTGTGTGTGTTAGTTGTAATGCAGCTAAAGATGTGGGATTTCACTTGCAGGGTTTTTTGTATTCCAGACCATGGAGACAGACCCACACTTCTTATTGTTAAAAACTGCACGAGCTGGCCTGGTGCTGGCTGTCCCACTGGGACTGAGAAACTCTGCTGCTTTTCTTCCCTTCCTGGCTGGAACAGTTTTTGCCCTCTCAGAAATGAGTGGTCTGATCCTCACCCGTTCTGGCTGTAATTTTTCCTCTCTTCCCAGCTGAGATATTTTATCCTCCTGCTGTTGCAGTGCTGTGTAACCTGTCTGTTTTCCCTCTGTCTCTCCCTCCCCCAGCCGCCTGTACCAGGCTGTCAAACTGTACTTGTTCTCAAGCTCCTCTGGAGGTTTCAACTGTCCACTGGCCATGACTGATGGGGCAGCTAAAGTCATTGAGGTATGAGCTTGGCTGGTCCCTGAGGGCACAGCCCACGGACTGGCACTGCTGGTTAGAGGCAGGAGCACCAGCCAAGGGTGGAGGAGCACTGATCCATCTGCATCTGGGCATGGCCCTTCCCTGCTCTGTGACTCAGCTCTGTCTCCCACTGCCTTTCTCTGTTAGGGACAAAGCCTTTGTGCCCACACCAGCTTTTATATTCACTGACAGCACTGTGTTCAATAAGGCCTTTGCTGCACATGGCACCTGTGGCACTGCAGGTAGCTGGAAAGGTGTCCCAAGTGGAAGTGTCCAAGGACAGGTTGGACAGGGCTTGGAGCAACCTTGTAAAGTAGAAGGTGTCTCTGCCCATGGCAGGGGGTGGGACTGGATGAGCTTTAAGACTCCTTACAGCCCAAACCATTCTGTATTTCTATGATACTATGATATGTTTTCACTACAAGATAATTTGTTTTCCCATTTTTGTGTGGAGTGGCAGTTAGATATGATAGGCCAGATCCATACCTGATGTAAGTTCACCAAACCACCAAGACTTTACCAATTGGAATGTTTGGCTCTGCATTTTAGTGACCCCCTTTGCATTGCCTCAGTGGCTACATAGGATTCAGAGGAAAATATCCCTTAGGTAGCCAACCCTGGGCATTTTAATTCACCAAAACTTAAAGCAGCACTAATCAGTTCCCCCTTCCCTGCAGCTCCCTGGGTGCTGGTGACATCCAGTGTACATGAACCTGGCACATGGGCTGTTTGAGACATCTCTCTCCAGAAATCCAAAGGAATAGGGATGCTCAGCCCTCTGTGTTGTAACACAGGTTTTCACCTTCTGTCTGCACAGTGCTGCAGCAGCTGGTGGGAGCTGGGCTGGCTCACAGGCTCTCAGCAGCACCTGCAGATGCTCTGCAGTGCAGGACACCCACCTGCCTTCCAAACTGGCCTGTCTCAGCCCTGAACACACCAGTTAAGGCGACTGTATAATGTCAGCTATTGTGTTATGATCATCTCAGTTTATTTTCCCTCCCCTCAAACAGTCACTGGGTATTCCTGGGTCTCTGAAAAACGCTTTTGAGCGTCTGACATCCCGTGACCCTGAGAAGTTCTGGACCTCTGGCCAGTGGATGACGGAACGAAGGGGTGGCTCAGATGTTGGTACGTGCTCTGGGGTGGGAACAGATGTGGCAGTGAGAACTGGACACAAAGGATGTGGGGGACTTAAAAAGCCAGGGAGCTGGTTTAGGACTTCAGCACAAATCATCCAAATCCTCTGCACAGCTCTGCTTTTTAACCAACAAAAGACCCAGTCTCTGTCCTCTTGTGCACACAGAGCCCTTTGTGTTCTTGGCCGTGGTAACCCCTAAAGAACTGGAGGCACTGGATTATACAGACTGCATTTCTTATCGAGGGTCAATGAAAGAGATTAACAGCTAACCCATGCTCCATCTTCATAGCAAGAAGTGCCTTAATGGAGCTGCTGCTTACACTGTACAATCAGCATTGATTGACACAGAAGTTCCTGTAAGACCAGGAAATGTTCTCCTCTTTTTCAGCAAATGGCACCGAGACTGTGGCCAGGAAGCAGCCAGATGGCACCTATCGTCTGTATGGATTCAAGTGGTTCACATCAGCAGCCGATTCTGATGTGACATTAACCCTGGCCAGGATAGCAGATGCTGAAGGACAGGTAAACCAGTTCTGTTGGATGGGAAATGAGAGGAAGGAGCAGGGGTGTTCTTTTTCTTCCTATTGCATAATCCTCTCTGTGTGCCTTGCAGTGTACCCAAGGCTCCAGAGGCCTGTCCCTGTTCTTCCTGAGGGTTCGGGATGAGGAGGGGAAGCTGAACAGCATCCAGGTGCAAAGGCTGAAGGACAAGCTGGGCACGAGGCAGATGGCAACAGCAGAGCTGTGGCTGCAAGGAGCCAGAGCAGAGCTGGTGTGTAAGAGTTTCCCTGCCCTGGAGACTGGGCTGCCTTGGCATGGCATTCACTCCTGGGGCTTTCAGCAGAGATCCCAACTGAAAAAATTCCTCTCTTCACCTCTGTGGCTTGGCTGTCCACATCACAGAAGAATTCACTGGTGGGGTTCTGTGTGGGGCAGAACTGAGAAGAGTTCAGGAGAAGATGTGAGAGAGGACAAAAAGAAAGTTATTTTAGCTGGTCATTTCTCTAATCCTGGTTCCTGAGCCAGCTGAGGGACAGTTTGTGTGGTGTGCAGGTAGGAACAAGCACCAGGGACCAGAACTGATCATGCTGACATGGTCTCCAAAAGCCACTTCTCTGGTCATAGAAACAGAATCCCAGGATAGGTTGGGTTGGAAGGGACCTTAAAGCTCATCTCATTCCACCCCTTGCTGTGGGCAGGGACATTTTCCACCAGGCCAGGTTGCTCCAAGTCCCATCTAACCTGGCCTGGGACACTTCCAGGGATGGGGCAGCCACATCACACCACAGACTTGGCTAAAATGAGACAAATGCATTTTAAAGCAAGCAGGTCTCCGAGTGCCTGAGGGCAGACAGGGACAGAGTGGACAGCCCGTGTCCACGTGTCTGTTGACACCACTTTCATTCCCATGTCCACCCCTCTCCCAGGCCTGTGGAAGGCTCATGTCAGCCCTTGTTCCTGGCAGATCTCTGCAGAGGGTCGTGGAGTGGCCGCCATCTCCAGCATGCTGAACATCACTCGGATTCACAACGTCATTGGTGCAGTGGCTGCCATGAGAAGGTGAAGGCAGCATGGAACCCCCCAGGGCTGAAGGAGCAGCTGGTCAGGACAAGAGGACTTTGCAGTGCCTGCCATTGCCACCGAGTGTCCCCTTTGTGGGACAGGCCTGGAGCCAGCAGTGCTGGAGGAGGGCGGCCCGTGGGTGGGTGACCTGTACAGGTGTGGTACAGCTGAGCAGGGTTCTCGTGGTGCAGGGGACTGGAAGGGAATGCTCAGAGGTGGAAGGTTGCTGGTGTGACTGTTCCCTGTGTGTGTTCCCTCCAGGATGATCAGTCTGAGCAGGGACTACGCCCGCAAGCGCGTGGCCTTTGGGAAGCTGCTCAAGGACCATCCCCTGCACGTGCAGACCATAGCCCGGATGGAGGTGAGGAGGCTCTTGGGAGCCAGGCTGGACCTGTTAGGAAGGAAAGAGGGCAGAGATCCTGGGCTGTTAGTGAGCACAGCCAGCCTGCCTGCTCTCAGATTTACAAGGCCATTCCTGCTACAGCAAGGGGATTGTTGTACTCTAGTGGGATTTGATCTGATCACAGACCTAATTCCTCTGCTGGACTTCAGGTTATCCTAAACAATTATCTGGGCATTTCCCTGGGAGAAAGGAGTGCCCTTACCATGATAAGCCATGAGCTCTGAAATTGGGTGTTTGCCTCAGAATCCAGGCCTGACACTACAGTCACTTGACTCTTGTCCAAGACTGATATGGACTCATCCAACTTTCCTGGGAGCTCCTGCACCAGGGGATGAGCTGTAAACAGTATTTAAACTTCTCTTGCAAGGTAGAGGAAGGTGGTCAAGATCTCTCAAACATGACTTCAGGCTCCAGCATCTCACTGCCTGTGGCCAGAACTCCCCCTCTGAAAAGAAGGGCAGATCCTACGTAGTCTCACAACACAGAGCTCTGTACCCTGAAGCTTCCCAAATCAAAACTTGCCGGGGAAGTAAGCTGCTCAGGAAGAAATCTGTCACAGACCTTGCAGCTCCTGGTGCTCAGAGGTTGACCATCATCTCACATCCCTTCCCTTTTGAAAAGATGTGGATTTGGGGCCTGGATGCCTTTTAGGAGCTTTGTTAAGGCTCAAGTAGGCCTGATGAGATGCATTGCCCCTTCACTGGATCACAGTGCCCAAGAGTGGCAGGGAACCTTTAATATTCCATACTTTGTGCCTTGGCTGCTCAGAGGTCTCTGAAGCTGTGGGTCTGAGCAGGCAGGGGTGGCATTTTACCCTGGAGGCAATCTCATGCCTGGAGTCAGCAGAGTCCAAGATCCCTGCCAGTGAGTTCCCCTGTCCTCTGCTCACAGGTGCAGGTGAGAGGGGCATTTCTGCTGCTCATGGAGATCGTTCGCCTGCTGGGCCTGGCTGAAACCAACCTGGCGAGTGAGCAGGAGCAGCTGCTGCTGAGGCTGCTCATCCCAGTGGCCAAACTGTACACAGGGAAGCAGGTATGGAACAGCTTGGTTAGCCCAGAGTGTGGAATGTTGGCAACCACAGAGCTGGGAAGAGGAGTGAGTGCCACAGCAGTGAGAGCAGGGGATACCTGCAGGACCTGCAGCAGTTCCTGCTCTGGAGGCTGCTGCTCCTGCAGGTCCTCTCAGTGTCACTCAGGCTTCATTCCCATCTGCTCCTCCTGCAGGTAATGACCAACCTGCCTCAGGAGATGAGCAAGACCCAGTCAGCCCCTCCCAGGAGCTGCTGTGTGGTGTGGGAGGTTGGATTTTCCCCTCAGGCACTGTGGATCATGCCAGCTCTCTGCATTTTGCAGGCCTCTGCCGTGGCTGTTGAGGCGATGGAGAGTTTTGGGGGCCAAGGTTACATGGAGGACACGGGCTTGCCAGTCATACTCCGGGATGCTCTGGTAAGAGGGTGGCAGGAGAAGGTCCTGTGTGTCACCAAGTCCCCTGCACAGCACTCTGCTTCCCTGCTAGAGGCACACTCAAGGGAGAACACGGCCCTCCCAGGCTCACTCCAGGTGTGGCAGCTCTTCCCTCACTGCCTTCCTGCAGAGCCCAGTCACTCCCAGGATGTATTCCTGGTGCTGAGGCTGTTCCCTGGCACAGCACTGGAGCTGGGCTGAGCTGCTCCCTTCCACTTGTTCTGAGACAAGAAATCTCTGGAGATATCCTTGGTATCCCTTACTTCTGCCCTGTGTCTTTCTTCCCTCACACTCTCCTTCTTTGCTGCAGCCACTGCAAAAGCTCCCTCCTGCTCTTCCACAGTCTCCTCTTCCCCACAGGTGCTGTCCATATGGGAGGGAACAACAAACATCCTGTCCCTGGATGTGCTGCGATCCCTGGCCAAGAGCCAAGGGCAGGTGATGGCTGTGTTCCTGTCCACAGTGCAGGTGAGCCCGTGGCTGCAGCCCTGCTCAGCCTGATCCACACACCTTGGCAGAGCCTTCTCTGGGCTTTGTGCTCCTGGCTGATTCTGGCAGGGAATGGGCCCAAACTGAAAGCTTTAGACAGGTATTCCAACAATCAGAATTGTGTCTTACAATTCTGCTCCTGAAGTAGCTCTTCCAAAAGCAGGGTGCAGGCAGTGCTCAGCCTGGGATCCTTGTGTGCAGATACTTTCAGCTCGGCAGTGGGGAGCTTGGCACTGTCAGAGTTCCTCCAGACAGCTACCAAAATGAGTGTATTTTTAACGTGACTCACCTTCCTGAATCCAAAATAATTTCGTGGTTTTGTTTCTTAACTGGAAAATCACCACAGGACTGCTGAATATTGAACCTCGCTAGGGCTATCTACTGCATTATGACTTTCTATTTTTATTCCCTGAAAAGATGGAAAGAGCCAAAGGAATTCCATCTCTGCCTCTTTGGATTTGCTGTTCTCTGGCTCTGCTTTTAAAGCTGCTCAGGTGATAGGAGTTCAAAGCAGCTCAGAGTTTCATGAAGGTGAAGGAGCATCACCTGGCTTGGTGCACCCCAAAAAGGGAGGCAGGATCAGAGGGTGTTGTCTCAGAGGTGGCATTAATCCAGACACAGCAATCCAGATCTCGTTAGCCTAGGCACAGCAAGGGAATCCTGAGCATCTGGAGTGCTGCATTTGGTTGTGTGCAGCCTTCACCTTCCCACCCAGACCCCGTGAGAAGGGAAGGGTCTGGGACACTGCTCTCCTGCAGCCCTGGGGACTGGACAGAGCTTTCCAGAGCCTGAGCAGTTCTCACAGGGGCTGCAGCTGGCAACTTGTGTCCCATCTCACCCCCCCAGTTCAGCTGTGCTCTGTACACAGCACCTCTCTGACCTCCAGGGATGAGGGTCCCCTTGCCATCCCTCAGACAACTTTTGGGAAGGGAGAAATACCTCAAGAGATTTGGCCACCAAAAAACTGTTGGCAAGCAGCTTAGGCTGACACTGCAGGTAATGGAGGGGGAAGTAAAGGAGCTGTGGGTAGGCTCTACAATAATTTGGAAAGAAGCAGCCTCCAGAGTCTTACACTGAACACTAATTTAAACCAACACCCCAGAAAGGTGCTGTGCTGCACCCCGGAGCACCTCCCTGGTGCAGCTGGGAGGGCCCCTCCAGCTGCTGAACAGCTGGATAATCAGGGAAGCATTAGGGAGCACAGCGCCGTGCTGCAGAGCAGCGACCTGCAGAGCAGTAACACGAGTCCTGAGCTTCGTTAATTAACGAGCTCCTCAGTGCTCCCATCAATCACCCTGTGGGTGAGGCTGGAGGGGGGTGAGTGCTGCCTTCAAGGTCTCCAGATTCCAGTAATGCCACTGCCTTCACTGTCCGTGTCACACTGAGGCTGCTGCATGTCCAGGGAGAGGGGCTGGGTCAGGCTCAGCACCGTGGGTGCTTCACTTCTGCATAGAACACATCAGACCTGGCCAATTTAAGCTTTTCCTTTATGCCTCGGGCAGCCAGGTGCTGGAAAGGCAGCCTGGGAGGGATTTCTGTCTGCAGAGTTCTGCAGGAATGTGCTTGAGTTTCTATACCAGAATCAGGTTTTTACTCACAGGTGATAAACAACATCTTTCTGAGCTCCAGGTGTCCAAATTCTTTCAGTCTGTGAGTCTGGCTCATTTTGAAACATCCCTCCCAATCCTGTCTAGTGAGAAAATAATTTAACCCATCATAAAGGGGTTTTTACTGCTCCAATCCATTTCCTTTTTATTGATGCACACAAACCGAGTACAATTTATTTTATGTTTGTCCATCAAGGTTCTCAGTGTGCAGGACTTGTGCCCATTGTCAGAGGCTTTGCAGAAAGCAGCATTGGTACCTGTGCAGCACTTGGTTCTCTGAAGGTCGTTTCAAGGGTGACTCCAGGTTTTGCTTTTATCCTCTGTCAGTTGTCTCTGCTGCTGGTGAGATGCCCAGGGCTGCTGGGGCTGTGATCAGGAACCAAGGGTTGTAATTATCTTCAGGAAAAGGGAAATACAGAGAACTTCCCCATGCTTACACAATGGCTATGAGAAGCTAAATTTTTGGGGTTTTTAATACACAGGTGAATTTGTGACAAACCACCTTGTCTAGAGGTTATGAGCCTGGAAATCTTGGAGAGAAGAGTGTGAGAGACAGGGATGGGATCATGGAATGGTTTGGGTTGGGAGGGACCTAAAAACACCTCTCATCCCACCCCTGCCACTTTCCACTGTCCCAGGCTGCTCCAAGCCCCATCCAGCCTGGCCTTGGGCACTGCCAGGGATCCAGGGGCAGCCACAGCTGCTCTGGGCACCCTGTGCCAGGGCCTGCCCACCCTCCCAGGGAACAATTCCTGCCCAATCTCCCATCCAGCCCTGCCCTCTGGCACTGGGAAGCCATTCCCTGTGTCCTGTCCCTCCAGCCCTTGTCCCCAGTCCCTCTCCAGCTCTCCTGGAGCCCCTTTAGGCCCTGGCAGGGGCTCTGAGCTCTCCCTGGAGCTTCTCCTCTCCAGGTGAGCACCCCCAGCTCTCCCAGCCTGGCTCCAGAGCAGAGGGGCTCCAGCCCTGGGAGCATCTCTGTGGCCTCCTCTGGACCATCTCCAGCAGCTCCAGATCCCTCCTGTGCTGAGCCCCAGGGCTGGGGCAGCTCTGCAGGTGGGGTCTCACCTGAGCAGGGCAGAGGGGCAGAATCCCCCCTCCCCTGCTGCCCATGGTTTGGGATCAGTCCAGGACACATCCTGACTTCCAGCCCTGCTGTGGTGAGAATTTCAGGTGAATGCTGCACAGGGCCAGTCAGTTCGTGTTGTACTAAAATTTTATTAGCTGGAATTTTGAGCCAGAGCCCTGGATGTACTTTCAAATTCAATTACAGTCTGAAAAGTGCCTCTAAAATAGCCCTGGGCAGTTTGTTGATGATTGCATTTGAGTCACTTCAGGTGAAATTTGGGCACATCCCAGGACAGGGTCTCAGCACCAGCCCCGCACGTGCCGTGCAAGGCTCAGAATCAACCCTTGCCTCAAGAATTTCTGTGTAGGGCTGTAATTCAGGCTCTAACTCAGGCTGTAAATCAGCCCTGCAATCTCAGACACGTGACAGTGTTTTCAGGTCCTTTTCAGACCACAACCCCAGTTTTCAGGCAGCAGGAAACAAATCGAGGTTATTGATGTGGGGCCGTGTGTTCGCTCCGAGCATTGACACAAAATTGTGCTTTTAGCTCTGTTTGGGATGTTCCTCCTGTCACTGCATTTTTAGATACTCATGATTAATCTTGTAAGTAAAAACCACTCTGACCACAATTCTTGGGAGCCAGTGAGAGCAAACAAATGAGCAGCATCTTAAAATCCCTCCATGAAAACAGGGAATCAGAACTATTGGAGCTCTGAAGCTCCTTTGCTGATCATTTCAGGCTGTAAGGGGTGGTGGGGCAGTGTTGCTGTGTGTGCCTCCTCCAGAGCTGGGGCAGAGCAACCAGGAGAGAACAGGAGCTGCTCCTGCCTCAAGCATTGCCCTGGAGCAGCTCCCACCTCTCCATCCCAAATGCAGAGAGAGTGTGGGAAAACCTTCTAGGAGATCCAGGGCTTTTGGTTAGGAAAGGAATAAGTGCAACTGAACCAAAAAAAAAAAAAAAGGTAAATTATTGGTGAGCAAAGAAAATACAAGGTCTTTCTTATCCCTTAAGGATAAATGATGCTTTTACATCCCTGATCCATGTTTCCAGGTGTTCAAAGCTCCCAGCTGTGGCAGCATGTCCGTGTCCCAGCCACAAGTAGTGGGTGTTGTACCTGTGCTCAGCCAGTGCTGTGCTGGCTCCCACCCAGACTGTGGGAATTGATGCCTTTGGGATCTGTGATCCTCATTAGCAACAACTTCTGAGCTGCTTCAGAACAGAGCTTGTTAGTATTCCATGGGCTTGGAGGTTTATGGGCTTTATCTTGGCTCTGGAGTTGTTCTTTATTTGATCAGCACATGCTGGGGGTGCTTCTGCCCCTGCAGCCTGGAACAGCAGCACTGGGAAGTGTGGAATTATGCAAGTGTGGAAGTTTGTGGTCTAAGCAGTTGGAGAACACAGAGCAAACCTGGGCTCGACCCAGCCAGGATTTTCTGGCCCAGCAAGAGGAGCTGCGGGATCACCTCAGCACTGAAAGCCTCAGGAACATAAAGAATTCCTTCTGTGTAGCTGCTGCTCACAGGCTTCAGTCTTGTCTGCAGGTTATTGATGGAGCTAATTAATGAACAGCACCTCCCACCACGCTGTGCTGCTAACACCCAGCCTGTGGGGATGCTCTCCAAGCTGATCCCTCAGTCCTGCTGCAGAGAGAGGGGCTGGAGTGAGCAAGGATGGGAGCACAGCCCCCGAGGCAGGGCCAGCCCCAAACACAGGCACTGTCCCATCCCTCCTGACAGGGAATAACAGGAGACACAGAGGAACGGTGTGGGAGTGCTGTGCCCACAGAACAATTCTACCCCTGCTGCTTTCAGAAGGGATTGGGGATGTGGCAGAACAGAAGCTTGGCTCAACCAGGGGAGCTCTCAGGCAGTGCTGGTGGTGCAGTTAAATGCCCAGTCTTCATCAGAGTCACAGAATCCTTTAGGTTGGGAAAGTCCTCTGGGATCAAGGCCACCACTGCCCCATGTCCCCAAGTGCCACAACCACATGACTGTTAAATCCCTCCAGGGATGGAGACTCCAGCACTGCCCTGGGCAGCTGTGCCAGTGCCTGACCAGCCTTTCAGTGAAGAAATTTTCTCTAATATCCAACTTGAACCTTTCCTTATGGAGCTTGAAGCCATTTCCTCTTGCCCTGGGGCCTTTCCCACTGACACAATTTGCAGAGGAAAAAGCTCCTTTAGATGTGAATTCTCCTGCCTGGACACAGTTTGAGCATATTTGTGCCAGTAATAATATAACCCTGGGAGAATGAGACCCTGATACAGGAATAGAGTTAGAGAGAACTGGGGGTGAGAGCTGGTCCCCACGTGCAGCTGGGAAGCCAGAATGGAAACAGCAACATGCTGGCTCTGCTCACAGGGAATTCTCCATCCCCACGGCAAGGCCAGGAGCTTCCTTTTGGGCACATCCCCTTCCCTGGCTGCTCCACCTGTGCCAGCAGCACCACCTGGATCCGTTGTTGTCAGCAGCTGGGCATGCCCAGGGTCCCAGCAGCCCCTTCCCTGGCACAAGGCAAACGCACTGGCATGTTTCCTGTGGTTGTTCTCCCTGCAGAGGAAGCTGGAGGTGGCTGCAGGCACTGAGGAGCTGTCCCCGGCCGTGCAGCGGGCACGGGAAGCCAGCGGGAGCCTCCGGCAGTTCGTGGCGGGCGCGGGCTCAGAGCGGGCACTGACCATGGAGCTGGCAGCCAGGGACTTCTCCTACAGCCTGGCACGGACATACACAGGCAGGGCAACGACAGCAATCACAGAGCCATGGAATGGGCTGGGTGGGAAGGGACCTTAAAGCCCATCCAATCCCACCCCCTGCCCTGGCAGGGACACCTCCCACTGCCCCAGGCTGCTCCCAGCCCCAATGTCCAGCCTGGCCTTGGGCACTGCCAGGGATCCAGGGGCAGCCACAGCTGCTCTGGGCACCCTGTGCCAGGGCCTGCCCACCCTCCCAGGGAACAATTCCTGCCCAATCTCCCATCCAGCCCTGCCCTCTGGCACTGGGAAGCCATTCCCTGTGTCCTGTCCCTCCAGCCCTTGTCCCCAGCCCCTCTCCAGCTCTCCTGGAGCCCCTTCAGGCCCTGGCAGGGGCTCTGAGCTCTCCCTGGAGCTTCTCCTCTCCAGGTGAGCACCCCCAGCTCTCCCAGCCTGGCTCCAGAGCAGAGGGGCTCCAGCCCTGGGAGCATCTCCGTGGCCTCCTCTGGACTCTGTCCAGCAGCTCCAGCTCCTTCCTGAGCTGATGGGTTCCAGACCAGGAAGGGGCTGGGAGTTCACCTGATTCACACCTGGGTCAAGAGTGGAGCTCTAAAGCTCAGTCCCCGTTCTTCATGCTGAAGCAGCTCAGCCTTGAAGCACTGCTGAGAAGTAACCACCATCCTTTATTCCTGAGCCCTGGGCTGTTCTGGCAGGAGCCTGGGAATGCTGACACCTCCTCCCCCCACAGGAGCTCTTTTACTGGAACACGCGGCTCGGCCTGACGCTTCCCCCACCGATGTCTGTGCTGCCCTGAGGTAGGCACAGCCCAGCCCACCCTGAGTGTTCTGGATGATTCCAGGGGCAGTGCCAGAGCCTTTGCTCTGCCTCCGGAGGGATCCAGCCCCCGGCCATGGCCAGAGGCACGGGCACAGCTGGGAAAAGGCAGCGGCTGCTCTCAGCCCCGGGGCTTTTCCCTGCTCGGGCCATCTCCGTGCCCGCAGTGATGGGCGGGATCCCACCCGGGCACGGCCGGGGCTGGCACCGGCCCGGTGCGTGTGGCAGGGCTGGCGCAGCCCATCCCTCTCTCCGTGCAGGTGGTGCAACCAGGAGCTGTGTCCGGTGGCCGTGG
Organism: Phylloscopus whistleri; assembly: GCA_017589585.1. Classification (NCBI taxonomy): domain Eukaryota; kingdom Metazoa; phylum Chordata; class Aves; order Passeriformes; family Phylloscopidae; genus Phylloscopus; species Phylloscopus whistleri. The sequence continues at coordinate 244,166 of JADMLD010001324.1, read as the reverse complement.
AGTCGGGAAGGGGCAGCTACCGGGGCGGGGCGGCGCTCCAGGACAGCGCCCTGGTGTTCGGGAACAGCCGCCTCTGAGCGCCCGCACGGACACCAGGTGGGTTGCAATCCAAAAAAAAAAAAAATCCCCCAAATCCTCAGGTACCCGCAAATCCCAGGTGTGGTGGAATGTCCCGTTCCACAAAGGGCCAGGCCAGATCCTTTCGGAGCGATTCCCACCTGCCCCGGGCTGAAATCCGCGGCTTTGAGGTTTCCTAATGCAGACACAGCCCTGAGAGTCACTCGAAGGTGCTGGAATGTTCTCACGGTGCTTCAGGCAAAGCTCCAGCGATAAAATCCAGACAAGAGCTGGAAGCAGCAGCTCTTCAAGTGCCAACACTCTTCTTTTTGAAGAAAACCAAGCGAGGTCAAACTGAAGGTTATCTGAAGCTGATTAAATACAGAAACCCACCATTTTCCCTGTTCACCTTCCTGCTTTCCAGTGCTGACCAGGGACTTCCATCCACGGATGGGCTTTGCTCCAGGGGCAGCCCTTTCCACTCACTGACCTCCTCAGGAACTGCTGCTTTCTGAAGAAAAAAAAGGATTTCTATTCTCTCTGGCCTCCGGAAAGTTGATGAGTTCCCTTTACACGTGTCCTAATGATGCTGCAATCCATCCTGACATAAATTCTACATAAATTTTGGACTGAAATCCAGTAATTCTCCACCTGTGGGCTTTTCCTTCCCATCAGCCCATCAGTCGACCTGCTTGGTATTGCCCTGCTGGCTACGAGTTTTTAATTAAGGAGTTGCTAATAGAAGAAGAAAAGCGTTAATAGACCAAAGACAGCTGGAAATTATAGCTGGGAAGTGCTACAGCAGCCAGACACTGAGTGGGAAGAGGGGGAAGGAGCTGTTTGCTGGGATTGGAGTTGTGCAGAGTTTCAAAGACAGCAGAGCCAGGAGGACACGAAGGGTGGCTCTGGGGAGGAGCAGAGTGGAGCAATCCCAAGAGCAAGGACACAGCAAGGGAGGCTCCATGGGCTCAGGGATCACAGGCTGAGCCAAGCAGAGCTTCCCTGAAACTGCCCAAATGCCATGAACCAGCCCCAGCAGCAAAGGGCTTCTGTTGTCTGTGCATTGCAGGGAATAAAGAGCATTTGGGTTTGGAAAATCTCCTACATCATGGAATTATGGAATGGTTTGGGTTGGAAGGGACCTTAAAGCCCAGCCAGTGCCACCCCTGCCCGGGGCAGGGACACCTCCCACTGTCCCAGGCTGCTCCCAGCCCCAGTGTCCAGCCTGGCCTTGGGCACTGCCAGGGATCCAGGGGCAGCCACAGCTGCTCTGGGCACCCTGTGCCAGGGCCTGCCCACCCTGCCAGGGAACAATTCCTGCCCAATCTCCCATCCAGCCCTGCCCTCTGGCACTGGGAGCCATTCCCTGTGTCCTGGCACCAGGACTCAGCCTGCAGTTTGGTGTCAGAGATGTCACAGGGGTCATTGCACAGGAGCTGCTGAACTCTGCAAGGCTCAGGAGAATGGGAAGGTGAGGGAGCAACGATGGCAGAACATCCACCCCCAGATGTGCCCCTGGGTCCAACAGCAGGAGATGGATGTGACCCAGGAGGGAAAGTCCACGTGCTGGAAGTGTTTGCAGAGCAGATCAACACCTGGGATCCCCTGCTCTCCCTAAGGGCTCATCTCCAACTGCAGCCAATCCAGGCTTTCCCTCTTCCCAGCCTATTTTACATTTCTCAACACTAGGATGGATTTTTCCTCATATAGGAGCTATAATTTGCCTAAAAACAAGCCCCTCAAACTGGGAGCTCTGCAGATGCACCAACACAAAGAACAAGGGACTATGAATTCATCACTATTTAGGAAAATGACAAATTTATTAAGATCTAAATATTCACTGTGAGGCTGCAGTGGAATAAAGGCTGTTACACCCATGAGGGTCTGACACTTCCAGTGCTGCTGAACAGCTCTGCCCTCACAGCTTGGCATGGTTTCAAATATTTCATGTGCTGCAAGTAAGTAATTGAGACTTCAGATGTCATTTTAATATAAATCCCACCAAAAAGAGGACAATCAAACCCAGCACCTGCTGCCACTGCAAGGTCTAAAAATCATTTTGTGACAGAGCTGTGGGAAATCAGTTTAAAGCTCAGATTTGTTAAGTGATAAAGTCAAACTTTAGCAGCATTTATAAAATGTCAAAGTCCAAAGAACGGTGAGCTGAAATCCCAAAATGCAACAATGGGAGCTCTGGCAGCTGCACTGTGGGAAGAGATGAACAGCTCCAAGGACTGGGGAAGTCCTGCACGTGGCACAGCTGCCCTTTGCTCAGTGCCAGCTCCAAACCTCATCCTGGATAATTCCAGGACCCCTCTGTCTGACAGGCCCCGAGCCTGCTCAGCTTCCTGCACGTGGTTATTGCCCTTTGCAGCCTCCCAACACCTCCAAACCTCTCCCAGGGCAGCCTCCATCCCACCCCTGCAGCCTCTCCCGGGTAGTGGAGCAGTTCCCTTGGGCCCCTCAGTTCAGGAAGGACATTGAGATGCTTGAGTGTGTCCAGAGGAGGCAGCGAGGCTGCTGAGGGGCTGGGAGCACAAACCCTGTGAGGAACGACTGAGGGAGCTGGGGTTGTTCAGCCTGGAGAAAAGGAGACTCAGGGGTGACCTTGTCACTCTCTACAACTCCCTGAAGGGTGGCTGTGGTCAGCTGGGGGTTGGTCTCTGTCTCCAGGCAGCACTGACAGAACGAGAGGACACAGCCTCAAGCTGCACCAAGGGAAGTACAGGTTGGATATCAGGAAAAAGTTTTTCGCAGAAAGAGTGATAAAGTTCTGGAATGTTCTGCCCGGGGAGGTGGTGGAGTCACCATCCCTGGATGTGTGTAAACAAAGCCTGGATGTGGCTCTGGGTGCCATGGTCTGGTTGAGGTGTTAGAGCTGGGTTGGACTTGATCTTGAAGGTCTCTTCCAACCCAGAAATTCTGTGGTTCTGATTCCCGAACTCCTCCTTCCCTTTTCCTTCCACCCTGCACCGGCCGCCACCCCCTCACCTGTGCCCAGCCCTGAGAACGGAGCCCTCCTGCCCAGGGACTCCAGCGCCGCCTCCCCCCTGCCCTGCCGGGGAGGAGGGGCCCTGTCGCTGTCGCACCGGGGATGAGCGGGGCCCTCAGTTCCCAGCGGTTCCTGACGCTGTTCGATGTCCCGACTCGGGAGGTTGTTGCACAGCCCAGGGGGCAGCACTGAAGCCGCCTATCGCGACAGCGCCGGTGTCCTGACAGGCTCAGGACACATCTGGGCTGTCCGGGAGCTGGGACAAAGAGGGAAGGAGGCTCTTCAGGAAGAATTGATCATGGGGAAATGAGCTTTGACACCTTCAGCCGTGTCCACCTCTGGCAGGAGCCCTTCTCCACCTTGGGGAAGCTCAGAACCTCTCTGATCCCTCTGCCGGGGCAGAGACCCACACTCGGCATTTCCCAGCTCAAACCCCGTGCCCGGGGCTGTAACGTCTGCAGGACAAGGAGCTCCTGAGAGGGCACTCAGGAGAAACTCAGGTATGAGAGGAGCTCTAGGAAATCCCATTGAGGTGGAACTGCAACACTTTGCATGTTCCTTACAGCACCAAATGTGATTCCTGCTTCTTTTCCACTCCAGATGCCATCAGCAGCTTTACCCCAACGTGGTTTGATCTCATGAACACCATCAGATCACAGAGGGATTGTGCTCAAGGCCTTGTGATGACACGTCTGGCCCCACATCCCTCACAGCTGCTCAGACCCCTGAGAATTCAGGACAAATCCTCAAATATGTAAGAGAAGAAATAAATGATGGTGGGAGGCCTAAGGGGACAGGACTGTGCACAGCCAAAATGAGCAGGCAGTGCCTGGAAAATGGGAATAATCCTGATGCAGGACAAACATCAGTTGAGTTTTCCACCTCCTGGGAAAAAAAAAAAATCTTAAACCTGAGTGAGTTTGGTTTGTTCCCCAAGAGCCACAGCTCCACCATCCAGCTTCAGGGTAAGATAGGTCCAAGTGGGAATGGAGCATCCACTGCCAAACCCCACTAACAGCAGAGGAAATTCCCTGGAGATTGGGGCTGCTCCTACATTTGGGTAAATAATCAGACTGAAATGTGATGGTTGGTCAAGGGGAAACAGAAAAACATGGTGTGGAGGGAGCTGAGACTCTGGCACCTTTCTCCATCCTGGAAAAACCGTGCTGATTGTGCCAGCAGAGCCTGGCAGGGTGGGTGCGTTGTGTGCTTCCCCCTTCCTGGGACTCCTGCACCAGGAAAACCAAGCCTAAGATTAAATTTTTTTTTTCTTAAGTTTAGGAGTGACAGTTTGTTGTTCCTTGGAAAGACACAGCGTGGAACAGAAAGCCAAGGGCAGCAGCTGCAGGCTCCTTTTCCAAGGCCTTGGTGTTCCTGCTGAGCCCCAAATACGTCCCCTCGGAGGGACAGGGAAGAAAAATAAAAAATTAGTGTGTTAGCAAATGCTCCCATGCAAAAGTCTAAACTTTATTCACTTTTATTTATATATTTAACAATTCTAAAGTATTTACTTCTCGCTTTTGACAAAAATGAAAAATATAGGAGCACTTTACTCTCTTGCGGAGAGAAGGGTTATTTCTGTACACAGCTACGGAGAGACAGCTTCCTCCTTTACATACAAAGAAAAATAATATTAATAAAAAAAGTGCTTCATCGATCCAAAAAAGCCTAAAGAGCTGCAAGCTTTTATTCACACTGTACATCCCAGCCCCGGCCCGGCGCGGACCCTCTTGGCACTGCGGAGGCTCCGGCTGATTCTGCACCACAAAGCCACACAAGGCTGGGGTGTCCCCCAGCCCAGCCCAGCCCAGCCCAGCCCAGCCCAGCCACCTCCCCCTCGCCACCCCGGGAAGAGCCGGACGCTCCCTCATCCCGCTTGCGTGGAACAGCAACGCCTGTGCCTCTCCTCCAGCCCCCACTGCTGGGTTAGGAGCAGATCCTAAACACGCCTTGGCTGGAAATCCCATCCTTCACTCTGCTTTTCCCTCAGTGTCTCTTTCTCTAGACCTGTGCCAGGGAGATCCCAAGATGCTCCGTCCGTTCCCAGAGCCCTTTCCCACAAGGACGCAGCCTCCTCCTTCCTGGGCCAGCACAGGGATCGTGGCAGGGTGGGAAGAGCACAGTCCAACCACCTCGGTGTCTCCCCTCAGCCCCCTGAACTCTGCCAGATGGTTTCTCCATGTGACCTTCCCTTTGGATGATGTGATTGTGACATTCCAGGGAAGGGAAATGCAAAACGCTCCTTTCCCAAGGTTTCTCAGATTTTGAGGTGTTGTACCTAGAGCTCTCAAATACTCCAGCAGGATTCTTGGGAATACCATAGAGAATTTGGGATTTTGCCTAGGGAATGCACTGTGAGCAGGATCTACGCTTCCTCCTTGTCAGATTGCACTAAGCAGGATCTACGGGAAGGGGATGGGATGAGCACCTATCAGTTACAAACGGATATTTGGGAGTTTCACCCTTCAATGAGGTCATTGGGACAGAAGGAGGAAGGGGAATCCATAATGTATTTTGGATTGTTTTAAGCTCCTCAGGCAGCTTTTTTCTATCTGGAGTACACTGAACACAGCCTGGGAAAGGAGCAGCATCCCAGGAGGGTGCCCAGCACCAGCACGATCGGCTCAGGCCGAGCCCGGCGACGCCGGCGGGTCCCGGCCGCCTCCTGGCAGTTTGGATCGTCCAGTAAAGTGCGAGTGACCAGCCAGGACCTGACCATGGCAATGCTCTGCTCCCAGAGGGAATCTCACAGGGGTGGGGCAAGGACAAGGCAGAGCTCTGCTCCTGTCCTGGTTGGATTGAATCAGGAATTGCATGGTCAGAGCCCTGGCAAGGCCCAGTGTGATGCCTGGCTCTGCTCTCGCCAACAGCACGTGCATTCCTGAGCCAGCACCAGCATTCCAGGTGTTCCCGCTCCGAGGGCTCAGACCTCCAGGAACCTGACTGAGACCCCCTCGGGCAGCCAAGCCCCCTGTGAGAACAGAGAGGGGAAAGGTCTCTGGGGAAGGAGATTCCCATCTCTTCTAGCAGCAATGGGTTCCCAAACAGCAATTTCGGGTTTGGAATAACAGGAGTGATTGAAAGCACTGGAGGCTGCAGCTGTTCAGGCTCTGCACTCCGGCCGGCCCGGCTCCCTCTGCTCCCTCCAATCCTGGGCCTGCAGCAGCTCCGCAGTGGGACAGAGAAATCCCCACGGGGATCCCGGCTGTGCACCCTCCCCACCTCCACGACCCTCCCGCAAACAAACAGAGATATTATTATATACACACACACGCACGCGCGGGGACACGGACACACGGACAGGACAGGCAGGAAAGGGGGAAGAGCTGGCCCAGGAGAATCCCACCATCCAGCGGCACATCCTCGAGTCCGTCCCGCCGAGCGGCGCCCACGCCCCGAGCCCCACGCGCAGCCTCCCAGCCTGGGCCCCCCGGAGCCGCGTGTCCGTGGGGAAGGGTCGGCTCGGCTGCTCCCCTGCCGCTCCCAGGCCAGGAATTCAGTTGGACGTGGCAGTGATGGGCTTGTCCAGTTCGAGGTCCAGGCTGGAGCTGCCGGGGTGGAGGCTGCTGTAGCAGGACTTGCAGACTCTGCTGGGCTCAAAGAGCTGCTGGCTGGGAACGGGCACCTTCTGGTTACAGCAACTGGAGCAGAAGACGTTGCCACAATTCCTTGCATCAGGAACAGAGGAGAAATGGAAAAGATCAGAAGGAGTTTGACAAAGTTACCTGAGCTGTCAAATGAGGTATTGCCAGAGCTGGGATGGGGGAGACACCTCCCTACAGGCCAGGGCATGTGCAGGGACAGTTCCAACGTCTGTGCTCCCTCCTCCTATGGATGGGATAGAGATCAGGGAATGGGCACAGGAAGGAGCATAGAGCCAGGGCCAGTGTGGAATTGCAGGCTATTAAATGCCTCTGTTCAGCACTGCCCTGAGCCAGGCTGGACAGGCTGCGCCCTCTTGTCACACAGAGAGCTCTCTGCCATTCACCATGAAATGGTTTAGGTGGGAAGGGACCTTAAAGCCCATCCAGTGCCACCCCTGCCATGGGCAGGGACACCTCCCACTGTCCCAGGTTGCTCCCAGCCCCGTCCAGCCTGGCCTTGGGCACTGCCAGGCTGGATGTACTGCAGGGGAGCTCCAGCACCGTGCCAATGCCACGCTGGGGCACAGGGCTGAGGGGCTGAAGCAGAGCCACCACAGACCCTTCTGAGCCAGGCCGTGGGGAATGTGGGGAACACTGGGAATGTGGGGAACACTGGGAATGGGGGCTCTGGCCCTGCTCACACAGCTGGTCCAGCCCTGGCTCACAGGAGGGATGTGGCAGTGCTGGGAGCAGGCCTGGACTCTGCTCCCAGGCTCTGCTCAGAGCTGGCAAGGTTTAAACACGGAAATATCAAAGCTCTCTGTCGCTGCCATCCTCCCACTGCCCCCACAGCCACTCCAGCAGTCCCACACTCCTGCATCCAGGGAACTGAGCCAAGGAGGAACATGCAAAGCCCGGGTGGGCAGGCGGGTGTTCCATGCACGGGTGGGCACGCGCGGCATTCCCGGCACTGGCAGAGCCACACCGGCACATGCACCTTGTTACTGCTCAGAGTCATTAATTACCTGCTGCAGCCCCCCAAAACCTGTGAGCCCTGGCCTCCTCAATTCCTACAAGGAGCTGGGAGCAGCACTCCAGGGACCTGGGTTTTGCCCTGCCCATTAACCCTCTGGCATCAGGATTTGGTGCCGTTGTTGTTCTGCACTGGAGGTTTGCTGCTGCCAAGGGACTGCCAGGGAATTCTGCTGACACCCAGCAGCTCTGATTAATCCTTCCTTGCCAAGAAAGGAGATTTCCAGCTGCTGGTCACTGATGAGGAGAGAGGCAGCACAGAAATCCCATTTCCCACTTCAGTGGGCTCATTTCCTCAGTGCCACACAGCAGCTCCGGGCCTTGGAGCTGGAACCCTGGCACAGGGAGGCTGACAGGGACCAGCCTCTCTGCAGAGGTTCTGGAGACTGGATTTCCCTGCTGGAAATCCTTGTCAGAAGCACCTGCAGGAGTGGGAACAGCCCTGGGAGGTGCCACACAGCTCCCACAGCCCCATCTCGCTGCTCAAGGAATGATTATCCCAGAGCAGCTCGCTGGTGGATGAGGGGAAAACCAGAGGGATTAAAACAAGGATCTCTTTGTTGGAGCTCACCATTCCTAACATATGCTGGGGTTTTTTGTTGTTTTATCCTAGACAATGGTGCTCTGACACTGCTTTGGAAAGCTCTGGACAGCTCATCCTTCTATCCCGGTGGTCCCTGCTTCGCTTCAGAGATTAAAAAGAGACACTAAAAACAGGCTGGAAAAGGGATGTTGCTTGTTTGAGGAAGGGGGGGCTGAAAGTCACACTCTCCATGCCTCCTCCTCATCCCAAATCTCAGATATTCATCCAGTTTTGGTTATTCTGAGCCTCCACCAGCTCTGTGGCACCTGTTCCAGCCATGGGATTTTTAGTCCTTCTAAAACAAGTGGCAGGTTTTTGCCAACACCCTGCACAGCAATACTGGAATTGTTTAGTAACTTGTGGCTCTCTCCCAAAAATATGGGGGCAAAAGGGAAATGATCAAAAATAAATGCATAAAACTTGCAGGACAGTCTCCTGTCAGCGAGCAGTACACACATGGACTGACAGTGAGTGTTAGTCTGAGCCACTCCCAGTTCAGCTCTCAAAAGCCAAGTCCTAAAAGCCTTTCTGTGAGATCAGAGGGCTGTTCACATGGATCCAAGCCCCAGCAGCTTGTGCTGGCCACCCCCAGCTTAGTTCTGGTGTTTTCCAGGCAAGTGAGAAACAAAGAGGGAGAAGAGCTGAGTTAGTTGGGAGAAGTCACTCAGGAAAGGCAGACGGACAAGGACAAGGACAGAGGCTGCTGGAAATGCTCACCAGAGCTGATCAACTCGGTCAGTGTCCCTGCAGGGAGGAGAGAGAGCTCAGGGCAACAGGCACAGGGAGGAAACATTGGGAACCAAGGAAGGTTTTACCCTGCTCAAGGTCTCACTGTGGGGTTCAACTCATTTCCATTCCCAGGGAGGGGTGTAAATATTTACTACAGAGATACTCATGGTGTTGGTCTCACCAACAGCTGGGTCACTGCACATCTGGAAGCCAAGGGAGCAAGGACCCTACAGCGAGATCTGAGCCAGACCTGAAACCCTGAGTCCATTTTAACTCCTGGTGGAGCTGTGGGTGACCTGTGTGTATCCAGGCTCTGGGAGTTGTCCCAAGCTCAGCTTTAGGGAACTGAGCCCTGGGGATACAAATCTGCACAAACACAGTGAGCATGGTAAAAAAAAATAAAAATTCAGATTCTTCTCCTTTTTCCCCGGGTTTGGTTAACTTTACAAGACTAAATGGAGCAAAATATAAAAATGTAAAATATAAACCAGACATAAACCCAAAATGATGTTCATAACTCTTTGCAACTTCAAAAAGCAGCAGAGCATCAAAACGCAGTAACTGAGATTTATTTAAATGATGGTTCCTGTAATAGTGTTTGCATGTTCAGAAACCAGGATGAGGAATTTACTGGAAACAGAACTGGTAACTGGAGATTCTCTGGCTTTAACTCCAGCATATTGAGCCATGTGGTCTCTGCCTCCTGCTCTTCATCAAGCCCCTGCTGCTGCCTGAGCTGCTGCAGCCTCTGTGGCAACAGGTCTGACAAAGAATAATCCAGAAAACCTTGATCTCACACAGGTGTTCTGTTCAGATTCTGTAGGAGCAAGTTAATGAAAAGGGGAGAAAGGTTAGAGAAGGAAAGGAGCAGCTTTCCAACCAGCAATGGGAAGAAGGTGCTATTCCTGTATTTCATTAACTCATACTGAACTGCTGAACGCTAAGAGGACAAAGCTCTATTTTGTGTAAATCCAAACTGCCTCCAAGACCAGGCTGAGGAAAGAACGGTGGGATCTGTACTGGCCTGAGTGCAGCAGACACCAAATGAGGCTTTCAGCTATTTCCCTGCAGGAGTGAAGGGAGCAGCAGAGCAGTGCCCCCGTGGCAGTTACCTGCAGTGGTGTTTGCGGCTGGCGAGCCAGAAGGCGCTGTCGCAGCCGTAGCAGTGCGCGGCCAGGTGATCCGGGAGCCACCGCGTCACCTGTGGGGACAGCACCGGCATCAGGGACAGGGCAGTGACAGCTCTGAGCTGAGCTGAGCCCCCTCCCCAGCTCCCAGAGGTGGTGCAGCAGAGGGCTCATAGGCACAGGTACCGGTATGTCAGGTGTGAGACCAGCGGAACACCAGCAAAAGAGTTCCCAAGAAGTGGCACGTGGCCAGAGGCTGGAGGATAATTTGAATTAGGATTATCCCAGAGTGAGCAATTTACAGGGATTTAGTCTGTACCTCTGTATCCTGTTTATCCACCTGTTCCCAGCTGGCTTCAGAGAAAATCTCTGTGCTGCAGCGAGACAAGCAGTTCTGATCCAGATTGCTTTCCGAGTCGGGAATAGACGTCTGTTGGCAAACAAACACAGCTGAAGGGAACCCCCCAGATCCCTGTTCCACACAAATAAAACCCAGAAACCCCAACAGGGCAGGTCTGGACCCTCTGGTGAGGGAGTGATGTGAGGCAGAGTGGATTTAGAATCCAGTTTCTGCTGCAAAGTTCTGGGAAGGCTTTGGGTGAGTAACCAAAACCTGCTCCCTGTGGCTCCAGTTCCAGGGTCCTGATTCCTTTCCAAGGGTGTTTCACTTTCAAAACTATAATTAGTAATACAGATATCCTTTTGTTGGCAAAGATTCTGGAAAATACAAGCCAAATTGCATATGGGAAATTCAGAATTTGAGCCATGTATATTCTATGAATAGGTATTGGGAAGAATGCTTCCTTAATATAGTCTATCCAGGCAGAGGTGGATTTTAACTCACTTAAAACTCAGCCAGCCTTTAAAATGTATCAAAATAGCAAGAAATCTTAAGTTAATGTATTTTTATGCCTGAGGAATGGGCAATCCTGGAGTTCCAGAGGAAAACCTGCAACTCCCAAGCTGAGGCACAAACAGAAGGTAGAGATCAGGTCCTTAAAAATGGGGAATTTTCTGGAGGCACTGCCAGCCCTACACTGCAGCTTCTGAAGGCCCTTAAAAAATGGGAGCAGAATCCATTAAGCCAAAGCACCCAATTTCTCCAAGGAATTCAAGCTTTTAACAGTGACACTGAGCCCAATGAGCACCTTGTGCTGCATCTCCAGTGGGAAGAGCCAAGAAGGCCAAGACAGTATCAGCCAAGAAGGCTCCAAGGATTTTTCACAACAAACGTACCTGGGACTATCCAGCACCTCTGCCACTTCTAAACGTGAATTCAACAAACAGAAGCTGGGAACATCCTATAAATATTTTTTTTTCAATTTTGCAGGCATATAAACCATGTAGGAAAAGGAAATTTCTGATGGGTGTTGTAACAGCCTCAGGAATTACAGACAAGTGCTCAAACCCACAGGAAAGCACAATTCTCTACAGAAGTCTCTACAACTTTAAACACTTCCAAATAAAAGCACAAATGGTTTAAAAGCTCCCTTAAAATTCTTAATTTGTTGAAAAACTTGTTGAAATACAGCTGCCACAAAAGCTCAGGTAATTTGTTCCAGTTAATTTAGAATTCTAGAAATTTATTCCAGTCATTGGAGCACCTGAAAGGGATGGTGTGATCCTGATGGGTTTGAGCTCACAGAGCTGCCAGTGCAGCTGGAACCTGCAGAGAACCAAGGGATCATCCTATGCTGCTGTCCCAAAAACGGCACAGGAAAATATCTTTGCCCTACATGAAGACAGCAGTAAACCAGGGGTTTGGTTGGTTTTACTGAGGTTTGGTGAACCAGGGATTTGGTTGGGTTTATTGAGGTTTGGTGAACCAGGTTGGATTGAGGTTTGGTAAACCAGGGGTTTGGTTGGCTTTACCAAGGCCAGGGAAGGTGTTTAGGTATAGCCAGGGGTGTGTGAGCTGCTGTGCAACACCCATCTCAAAATAAACCTTTCTACTCAATCTGAAGTTCGGTGACAGTATCAGTCATCAGTATCTGCCACTATCAGGTACTCAGGCAGCGTTTGCCCTCTTCAGGATGACCTGGAGAGGTCTGTAAGAGCCCCAAGGTCAGGCCCTGAGCCATGAGCCAGGAGCTGAGGGCTCGGTGAGCTCTGTGCCCAGCCCAGTGATGCCCACTCACCACTTCGTCCCCGTAGTCGCCGTTGAGGCGCAGGGAGCTGTTGAGGAGCTGGCTCTCCAGGCGGCTCTTCAGCTCCTGCACCTGCTTCTTGAGGGTCTCCACCTCCTGCTGATGTCCCGTCTCGATCTGGCGCAGGCGCTGCTGGATGACGTCGCTGTAGACGGGCATCCCGTCGTCGTCCAGGTGGCTGCGGGCCGGCTGGTCCGGGCTGCCGGCAGCCTGCTTCCCGAGCTGGCTGAACATCCATTTCTGGTGCAAGTTCCTCAGGTGGAGCTGAGCAGAGCTGCAGCTGGCGGCGGACACCTGCCGGCTCAGCGAGGCCTTGATCCGCCCGTCTTCGCCGTTGACGCAGTGTCCGTTGGTGGCGGGGAGCTTGGGGGCCGTGAATCCCGCGGGCTTCTCCACCAGTTTGTTCTCCAGCTCCAGCTCCCCGTTATACACCAGCTCATCTTTGCGGTCTGCTAGAGGCAAGGCACAAGGGGAAGGCATCGGGAGGTGTGTGGTGCTGCTACCAGAAGTCCTGTGCACTCTTGATCCCAGTTTTTGGAGCTCTATCATGCACTCCCCCTCCGGCCTGTTCTCCAGAGTTCGGGACAGCTCATCAGCGCTGTTGTCGAAGGGGTGAGGTCTGTGGCACGGAGCCCTGGGCACCAGCTCGGGCTTTGCTTCCGTCTCCGTTAAGGTTTCCGTGGAGCTTTCGATGTTGGATGTCCTTTCCTCCAGCAGGGCTGTCAGAGGGAAGGCAAGGCTGGCCTGGGCCGTGCCGTACGAGCTCTCCGCTTCTCCTTCACCTTTCCCAACACCTTCCTCCTCCGTGTTGTTTGGAGCATCTCTGTTTCCGGAGCCCTCGGAAGGAACAGCCTGCAGTGCTCTCCCCTGAGGTGCCTTCTGGAGAGCGCTGCTGGGGTCACTGTGCTCGTCCTGCTGCCCTCTGAGCTCCGCAGCACCGTGTGAGGCCGGGTGTGGGTTGGCAGTGGGATTGTTCATTACGGTACCTGTATCCACCTCGGCCTTTTCCCCACACAGATTGTCAGCTCTCTTCTCCTTATCCAGGCCAACCTCATCCCCTTTCCCTGCCGCCTCCAGGCCACCCCTCAAGTGCTCCTCCAGCCCAACATCATCTTTAGTGGCCTCCTGCAGAATGTTCTCCATTTGTCCCTCTGCCACCCCGGCTGCCACAGAGAGCTCTGCCCCCATGGGGGCCCTGCCCTGCCTGCCCAGCCCGTCCCCGTCGAAGGGGTCGTCCCCAGGGGGGCCCAGGCTGCTGAGCTCCAGGGAGCGGCGGTGCTCCTGCCACTTCTCGTTGAGGCTGGGGTCGCTGCTCCGGCGGTTGGTTGTAGGCACGCTGCTGTCACAGGCTGTCGTCAGATTGTCGAAGGATCTTGTCTTTGGTAGCCTGCAGAGGGACAAACAATCCCACTCCCAAGTCAGAGGATGTTTTTATAACATTGAGCTACTGTGGTTTAAAACCAGCCCCCCAATTAGGACAGTAACAATCTGCCAGCTAATGGACTTGTGGGAAGTATTATCCAGGAGCACATTCCGACCATCTGTAGTGCAGAGCTGCTTCAGTACTTCCTTTGTTTGCCATCAGGAAAATATGTTCAACCAGACTTCAAACATTCCCAGATTAATCCCTTTACCAGCAAGCCCCAATGCTTACAGCCTGGTCACACCTCCCAATTAGCATGTGCTCAGAGTCACTGTACAACAAGCAAAGAAATGGTTATGCAACACTGAAAAGGAACTCAAATTGGAGATAACCAATGAAAGCTTATATCCCACAAGGATAGAAGGAATTCTCTGTGGCTATGTGACACCCAGAGTTTAACTCTATTTGCCCAGTTTCTCTCCCAGTGCTGTCAGCCCTGAAATGTGACAGCTTCCAAACCCACCCCAGGGACAGGCTGTGCTTGGGCAGCTCAGTCCCACAGTTCCACCAAAACACCCGGGAGAAATCCTGCCCTCCCACCCAAACATTCTCCTTCTGTATCCCCCAATATTCTCTGTTGATCTTACTTTACAGGACGGGATTTCTGGGCTCTAGGCTCACCTGCCCAGAGGCTGCTCTTCGGGGCTAGAGCCTGGCACAGGGTACGGGGCACAGGTGTCATCGGCGGGCGTGGAGGGGGAGGAGCAGGGCAGGTAAACAGCGCTCCAGAGCATCAGGTTCCGCACATGGCACACGGGATACAGCACCTGGCAGGGGAGCACACGGGAAGGGTCAGCTGCTGCCTCCCAGCAGGAGAAGTTCAGCTCTCAGGGGGGCAGTTCACTGGGCAGGTCTCAGCTGGGACATGTCCAGCCCACGCCAAGGGCTGGTGACAGCTTTTCATCAGCCACACCTGGGGCTAGAATGACCTTTTCTGTCAGGGGCTGAACAATGTTGGCCTTCACCTCCTCCTGAATGAACTCCTGCAATGAGCTCTCTGTGAATCTACACCTTCACAACTCATGGAATTCAGTGGCTCGTTACGAGTGCTGAGGTTCCCTTGTGTGTTGTGTGCCAGAGGGAGCTGAACTCATTCCATGGACCCCAATCCACCACAGCCCAGCCTGGCTTAGAGGAGGCACTCGTGGGTACATATTCACTACATGCAGAAGTTCTTTGAAGAAGCAGCTTGCTCTTAAAAGGGGTTCCTTGATTCTGGAATATGCTTTCTGCTTCACTTTAAAAACACCTAGGCTCATTTTAGCAATTCCACTCTTTTCCAAGCAACCTTCCCATGGGAGAGCAGGCAATGGCAGAGGAACAGCTGGCTCCACCAGACAGGCACTGCCCAGGCTCCTCAGGGAATGGGCACAGCCCCAAGGCTACCAGAGCTCCAGGAGCATTTAGACAATGCTCTTCAGGGACAGGGTGGGATTTTGGGATGCTCTGTGCAGGGCTGGGGGTTAACTGGATGATGCTGGTGAGTCCCTTCCTAAATGAGGATATTCTGTGATTCTCTGAACACTCTGCTTCCCTGGCACTGAGCAGAGGAAGGGCTGGGGGCTGGCTGCTGCTCCTGAACAACTCTGGCTCTATAAGGGATGCGGCTGCACCATTGGCACCTTTCAAAGCCTGAAGTAAAACCACAAGGAAAAGAACCCAAAACAGGAAATTACCCCAACTCCCACGTGCAGAAGGAGTGTCCTTGTGAGTATTTCCTGAGAACAGGGGCCAAGTGAGATAGAGCAAGAAGGGCAGCCCAAGGACAGACCTGTCCAGACAGTCACTGTGAGAGCCCTCTCTATGCTCCTCCTGGCATTTCCATGGAAATCCAGAGGCATCCACAGCTTTAAGATCCCCCCAGGCTGTGTCTGCTCTGCCTCACGAACTCTCCCCAGGACTGCCAGGTGGGAAGGCTCCAAGGGCTCATTGCAGTGACAGCCCAGAGCACACTCAGCCAAGGAGGGCTCAGGGGAGTAGAAAAATCATCTTTTTACAACTACTGTGGGCATAAACTCCTTCCTGCTTAGCCAGGGTTTAGTTTTGCTCTAAGAAACAACTGAAAGCCACATCAGTCATACACAAACCCACTGCACACTGCTTACAGTGCAGTTTATGATATCTGATACTTTGATAAATAAAAAGGGTTTAAATATTTATACAAGTCCTTGCAGTCCTAACCATGATGTCATTTGGTGTTTGCTCTCTTGCCCATGCTCTGCACCCCTGAATCCCTCACGTGACCAAACACACAACTGAGCCTCTTCCCAGAACCTTCAGTGAGCTCCTACCATGGAGGAGCCACACTGAAAACCTGAAGGCATCAAGAGAAACAAAGATACACTAAATAATCTGAGCCACTTTTTCTGTTTAGATTTAAAATGAATTTAGACACAGCGTCTAGGTTTGCAGGCAATTTTGTGTCACTCCTCTGACACAGCTCAGTTCTCCAGAGAGGTCTATTTATCAAACACTGAAATGCTTTCTGTTACAAAAAATAAAATATTTAGTCACAGAAAGTACATTTCAGCACAGAGAAATTTGGCAGTCCCCAAATATCAGCAAAATTAACCCAAGATCTCAAACATCAGCCTAAGCTGGGTGTTCCAAGGTGAATGCTAGGGAGAGCTGAGCTGGTCTGGAATCACCTCTCTGTCCCTGGGGACAACTCAGAGAACCACACAAGGGTTTGGGCTGGAAGGCACCTTAAAGCTCATGCAGTGCCACCCCTGCCATGGGCAGGGACACTTTGACTATCCTGGGTTGCTCCCAGCCCTATCCAACCTGGCCTTGGACACCTCCAGGGATGGGGCAGGACTGAACCCCAGGTCACCATGTCCCACTGCTGGGGTGTTCTCAGGGGAGCCCCACTTGTGGGATGCTGTTTGAAGGGGACTGGGGTACATACAGATTCCGACTGGGAGGAGTAGAGCAGGTTTTTGAAGGCTTTGTTTGCTGCCCGCAGCAAAGACCAGACGGAGCAGGTCCGTTCCTGAGTGTGTTTCTCTCCTCTCTCTTTCGCATTGTTGCACAGGAATGTTCCAAAGAGGCAGGAGTAGGTGTGCTGCACCAACTTCACCTGCACAGAGCCACACACACACAGTGTCAGCTGGCACAGGGGAGCAGCCTCACCTCCCTTCCCCCAATCCATGGCATTTCTCTCATACCTCCCTACAAACCAATTGCAAAGGAATGCAAGGGGAGCAGAATCTTTAAAATCATAACTGAACAAATTCAGGAAAAAATGCAGCACAGAAAGACAAAATATTTGTTCCTAATCAACTCATGTTGATACAAACTTGTTGCCCTGCAGGCCAGGCAAAGCAGAGTCATGATTCCTGTGCTACAAAACATTCATGCAGCACAGAAATGCTGATCATTAATCACTCCATGCTGGGCCCAGCCTAACAAATGCCAGCTTAACTTCAGGCATATCAATGACTTCCTTGGGATTATTCAGATGTTTAAATGAAGACAAGTGGTTCAATACTGTAATAAATTAGGGGTTCACTCTACAAAGGCCAGCACACCACGGGTATGTTCTCTCCCAGCCCGTGGAGATTAGCAGTGTGCTGTGAAGCCAGTTACTACCTGTTGTATCTCATTTCACAACTGAGCTACTCGGGGACTGTACACGAGCTCAGTTACATGGCTGAGCTGGCAAGTGGTAATTCCAGTCAGCCACAATCACAGGAATGTGCCTTAAATCTCTTAGTGGATCAGACACTCCATAAAAACTTCTACTCTTCAGACTACTGGTCCTGCAGTACATGACTGCCAAGTCCCCAGACATCTGAGAACTGACTTGGACCATCCTGGGTGAATTCCTAATAGGAATGAAGTCTGCTTCCAAAGAAGGTAAGCACAGCTCCTATATCCTACACATTTTCAATGAAGAAACTGAAAAAACTGAATGGAGCAGGTTGTTTTTAGAGGAGGAGTATTCAAGTCAAAACAAGATCCAAGCAGGGGGGAGTTTGCTTTGGCAGTAAGAATTTTTTTCAGGCTGTGTGGATGTTCCACACCTCTTAGGTGAGACTATTCAATTAATACAATTTATTTCTTTAAAGTCTAAAAGAAGTCCTTGAGGTTTCTGCTTTTAAGACTGAACAGACCCTGTGGGTTAAACAAATGTTTGTCCCCTGTATCTGGGCAGCTTTTCTGTTCCCTTTATCAGGTGAGAGCATATATAGAATATAAAGAATATATTCATATATATATAAAGTAATGGAATGGTTTGGGTGGGAAGGGACCTTAAACCCCATCCAGTTCCACCCCCTGCCATGGGCAGGAACACCTTCCACTATCCCAGGTAGTTCCCACCCCTGTCCAACCTGGCCTTGGACACAGAATGCCACAGAAAGGTGGGAAAATCTGCCCCCCAGGCTCTCCAGCAGTGTTTAGCAGCAGTGTATCACACCAGCAGCCTCCCAACTCACAAGGAATGCTTCGTTAAACTCGAAGGAGCAGGGGAACTGCCTCTGGAGCTGATGGACACAGTCCAGCCACTGCAGGAACACCGGGCAGCGCTCATTGAGGTCGTCTGAATTCTCCCCGTGGCCACAGCGATCTGCAAACTTGTGGCCAAAATCCAGCCACTCCGTCTCCACTAGCACCTGGAAACCCTGCAGGGGGGAGAGGAGAGATGAAGAATTCCTGTTTTGCTTTGGTTCAGTTTTCTGAGATGGTCTGAGACTTGTGGGAATCACTGTGTCCTCTCTCCTATTTCCCCTCAGCACCGGGCTCATTACTTCTCTTTACTGCTTTCCCTAATGCCTCTGTGCTCTGAAATGGAATTAGGACAGATAAGGATTTCCAAACTACAGGAACAGGAAAGGGAATAAGGCAGGTTAAGTCCTCAGTGACTGGCAGGGAGGATCCTGATATGAGCCCTATCTCATCCAGGCAGTGACAAGCAGGAACTTCATCTTGCCAAAGCTTCTGGATCATGGTCTCCAGTATTTGGACAAGTTATATAAAAACTTTTCTTGAAAATGATGGTCAGATCCACTTGTCAGGAAAGAAAACCATCCATCCACAACAGGACATCCAAGCTCAGGGAGAGCAGGTGCTTGTCTGTGCGTACAGCAGTCACAAGGTTGATTAAAGGTTCACTTGAGTGATTTTTCATGAAAAGGGCAAAGAACATTCCCAAACAGTGCCTGGGTGAGCAGCTGAATGGTGCACCTTGTCTCACAGGATCTGAAATCCATCACAGGGCAGCAGGGTTTTGGTTCTTAGTAGAAAGAAAAATTGTAGAGAATGTTTACTGAGTCAAAGGCTGTGATTAGAGCCAAAATAATGGCTGTGATTAGAGCCAAAATAATGGCTGGCAGCTGAAAAGCTTTAAATCTGACAGCGCTGAAAACTCATTTTCCTCAATGTTTCTGGTCCTGGTACAGACAGCTACAGTTTATGGTTTGCTCTGGGTGAGAGGGAAGGCCCAGAGTGTGCACAGCACAACTCTGCTCCCCAAGGAGGAAGGACAGCACCCTTTGGACCAGGAGTAGATATCCTGTGCCCAGGCCAGAGCAGCATGTTTTGCCTGATGGATGCCAGCTTCTAGAATCCATGTGGAAAAGGATGCAGGAAGTTTTCACACTTCCATCCAAAAGGCAGTTCCAGCTCCTGGTCCTAGTGTGTGTGAGGCTTTAAGCAGCAGCTCACAGCAGTGTTCAGACACAGAGTTCTGTTCTGGACAACAAAGGCATCTTGCCCGTGGGCTGGCAGATGGAAGGCAGCCAGTACACATCCCACAGTGCTGAAAAGTGATGGATGGGGGAAAATCAGGAGAAATGTAACTGACAGAGGACAATGAAAATGTGAAACTGCAAAACCATGCAGCTGGGAAATGCAGCAAAGAGGAAGGCTCTCTATCAGTGTTTGCCTGAGAACCTGCAGGGGTAAACCAGAAGCTGCACTTGCAGCACTCTGTACTCCATATTCCTAAACTAAATATGGGGAAGCACAGACCATGACTGTGCAGTTACAGCAGAGGGAATGTGAGCTACTCCTGAGTTACAGATGTACCTACACCTGGGAGTAACTGCAGACTATGGGTGACAAACTCCTGCCAGCTTCAGTGCCTTTGCCAGGGGAGAAACCTGCAATCATTCACAGCCAGACTCCCTCCAGACACCCCAGTGACTCCCAGCTGCTTTACCCACCTCTGTGGTCCTGTAGTAGGGGTCCAGCAGGAGTTTGGCCAGGGCCACGATCTGGGGCGTGCGGTCCCAGCCGTCGGAGCAGTGAACCAGCACGGGCCGCTGGTCCCGGTCCACGGCGTGCACCACCAGCAGCGCCGACTTCAGGAGCACTGACAGGTGCTGCAGCCACTTGGTGCTCTCCAGAGCTGACAGCCAACTAGAGGGAAACCAGGCAAGACAGTTTTTGCTCTTTTAAAATGCTTTCAGGTTTGGGTGTCTGAGTTTATCACGACAAAGCTCCTGTTTTAATAAGCTGAGAGTGTCACTCTGGAGCATTTTTCACTTGTTAACACTTTCCCAGAGGTGGAAGCAGCAAAGCCACGTAGCCAACCCAAGGAACTGCCAGACTCTGACATGAGCTGAAGGTTTGGATCTACTTTGAAACCATGGAAGGCTTTAGCAGCAAACTCCAAACAGGGGAGTGGGAGGCAAAATAATGGGGTGGGGTAACTACAGTGAGGACACAAGCTCAGAAGCTGCCAAGGTGAGGGGCCATTACAGGGTTGTTACCCCACAGCACTGCAGGGTTATAAAATATTCCCCTGAAATGACATTATAAATGAGTGAAGTACATGGAACACCACCACAGTTTTCCAAAGGAGAGTCAACAGTCAGGATTAAAGAGGTGGGAATAGCAGATCAGCCTAAGTGTGAGTGCTCAGCCCACCAGAAGAAACAACATTCTGGTATCAATATTCAAGGTTACACTCTAATTTCAGAACTAATTTTCTATGTTCACTTCAATCAGAATAAACCAGTGACTTCCATGAAAATGGAAAAACATAGCTTAGCACTATTACCAAGGGAAAATCCACTGAATTTCAATTTAAAAATCATCAGCAGAAGAACGTGGCTGCAGAAACACAGGAACCAAAGGCCCAAAGGCCCAAACTTCCACTTACTTTCCTGGATCTGGCATTTGTGTGCAGAGCAGACGCAGCGACTGGAAGCTCTTGCGGATGGAATGGATGTTTGCCATCCCCATGAACACGACTTCACAGTTGGGGTAATATTCTGCAGGGAAAGAGCAAGACAGAGGGAAGAAATAACAACTACCTTTCTAAAAGAAGATTTTTTTTTAAATAAAAACAAACCCCTGTTGCTGTGGACAGATGAAATAATCTGTTTACAAAGATTCTGTAAGTCCTTGGAGCTCGCTGGGTATTCCAGACATGACAGCCCAGCAAAACAGGAAGCATTTAGCAAAGTCCTGCTGTATTTATTTCAAATGTTTCACTTCAGGTTACAAAAAGCAGAGTGCAAACCTCTGGGAATAGGGATATTCCTTTGCTTCAGGTTCCAGAATGTTTGTAAGAAGACTGAGGAACATCAAAAGATGTGAAACATAAATAATATTTAATTGCTAATTTACAGATTTAAGTTAGATAGATTTCAGATTCCTTTTTCTAAGCACTTGGCTGAGAGGTTATTTCATCTACTACTTTCTTCTGAAGGGAATTGTATGAAGAAGCATCACATATGTGAGGAACACTGGGAGCTCAGGAAAACAGAAGATATATGGAATTACTTTGGATGTGCTCAAGCAACACTGGAGGCCTGGACAGACAGGGCCAGTGCTCGGGGGACACCTAAAGAGGGCCAGAAAATACCAGTTCAGTAGTTTTCCCTAGATTTAGTCTTCCTTCTGCTGTGCTGCTTCAGTCTGCACAAGAATGATCACACAGTAACTAAAATGAGCATTCTATAGGAGAAAAATAATCAGGGTTCAGAATCTGGGATACTGAGTGCTTGCACAGGAAAATTCAGGGATCTGTGATGTTTTGTATCATTTGATTTCCCAGCTCTTTATCAGCCCAACCAACGCTGGGCCAAACACAAAGAGGGACTGCAACTCCAGGAGCAGCCTCAGACAGTATCAGAGTTTTTTTGTATTTTTACTGAATTATATCTAAAATAAAGCACAGCATAAATGAGCTATTTTTATACAGAGAATGAAGCAGACCTGGAAATAACTGCAGAAGATTTAGCAGCAAAAAGCAATAATGGTTTTATTGAAGGTGACAAGCTATTTGAAAACTTTCTCTACAGAGCTAAAAAACAATATACAGGAGAAAAAATCAAACTTCCTGTATACTCTGCTTTTCTGTTTTGAAGTTTTACTCTCTGATGAAGAATTTAGTGGTTTTGAGGTGTTAAATGGAAACTTAATTTTTTTTTTTTTTTAAGTGGTGGCTACAAATCAAAAGGCAGCTATTGCAGCAAAGACCAAACCAAAAATAAAGCTCAAAAGAGCTTTCGTTATCTTATCTCCAGTTTTTCTGTCTGGGATTTTTTTCCAGCCTCTCCACCCATGGAATTTTAACAGGCTGCATTCATACCCAACAGTGACCATAAATAATATCTTGTTTATAAAACCACCAACTCACAAGTGCCAAAGAACACACAAAGTGGTGTTGCAACTGTATTACTACACACGCAAGGTGAGGCAGGATTGCAGTTGCTATGATACAAATACTGAAAATTGCTTCAGCTTTAGGGGAATTTAGGGAAATTCAGCTGAGAATTCGTATTTTGCACAACCATTCTAGAATATTCTTCTCCTCTGCAGCCAGTGGGTTTTACAAGTTCAGGGGTTTTAGACACGAGCACACCTTTGTCTCTCTCTCCTTTATACATCTGACTCAGCAAGGGAAAGCTCTTCAGCAGATTCCACTGGGTTCAGCAATTACTGAGCACTGTTGCCAGCTGGGTTAATGGCCTGAGAACAGACCAATTAACAGCTCAACCTGCCCTTTGAAGGGCTGGCTGGGGGCTGCCCTGATCCAGAACGTTCAGACAGATGAGCAGTGTCCAGGCAGTGCTGAAGGGTGTCAGGGTAATCACACTGCAGCAAATCCCTTTGAGTGATTGCCTGGGAAGCTGAGGAGGAATGCTGCTCACCTGGGCACTCACAGCCACCCCCCTTGGCTCTGTTGGCCACGGCTGCTGCGTAAGATCGGGCGTCCAGGATCAAAAGCTTCTGAGGCTGGATTGCCAAACTCTCTGCTCCTGAGGCATTGGAGATGGAGGAGTCTGGGGAGGAGGAAACAGGTGAGGAGCTCAGAGGAGCCTTCTGACATTGGTTCCAGCATGATTCCCTCAGTCCCACAATGCACACGCACTGGGAATGGGGACTGAATACAACAGATCCATTCTGTTACAGCACCAGAGATTAAACTTTCACAGCAAGCTCTGCCCTCGGCAGAAAAGCAAAGGTGACAGCCTTACCAAATTCCACATCAGAGAGGTCCCCTCCGTTGGACAAATCTCTGGAACAATTCCCATTCATTAACTTGTTACTGTTGGACCTGGAGTCTGAGGCACAGGCTTTGGCTACGGACTGGACCAGGTGCTCATCGTCAGCGTTCCTCCAGCCCCACCAGCTCACCTCGGGCTGGCCGCAGCGGGAGATCACTGCCCCGTTGCTCTGGTGCCTGAAAACACAGGGAATACAGAGTCAACAATCAGGGTGAAGGGCACAGAGGGCACAAAAAATTCAGTGGAGTGCTCCAGCAGTTTCATTCCCACTGGGGACCATCATTCAGCAGTTATCCCCAACCTGGGATTCAGCTTCCCTACAAAATGATGGCTGACCACAGCCACTGACAGGTGAAAGTCAAAGCAAGGTCAGGAAGAGAAAACAAAGCATCTTCTTGCTCAATGCTGTGGCCTGTTGGCCAGTGAAAGCTGGGGAGTGTTTTGGAACAGCAGGTGAGGCATGAGAGAGGAATTCAAGATGGATGGGGGATAACCAAGAACACCCTAACCTGGACACGGCTCTCATCTCCTGGGAGGTGACATTCAAAAATAATTTTTTTCCCCATGTCTGAAAAGTTAGTAGTTATTTCTTTAAATCTGACCTGGCTTCTTGTACTACACATAAAGAACAGATCTGGAATAATTAAAACTTATTGAACCATTGCAAACATGCTCTGAAAAAGACTCTCCCCTATAATCTATTATATAAAAGAGGACTGAAATGGATTATCACAGTAATTCCACTCACTGCCTTTGTGCTGGCACATCCCCCTGCTGCCACCAGCTCTGTGACTCCGAAGTCATCAAAGTGTTTGCAGCTGGCAGGAACAACCTTCTCCCTGACCTTGCCCAGCAGCACCCTGAATTCAGGGAGCTCAGCCCTGGGGAAGGAGGCCCAGCTGTGGGTGCAGAGCTGTGGGTGGAGGGGCCAGAGCAGCACAGACACAACTTCTGGGGCACCTCAAAATGTTTAATCCCTGCCTCATGTCCCAGCTGAAATATCCTAGCACTCATCCACATGGCTCTTGTCTGTTTAAGTCAAAGGATCACAGAACAGATTGGGTTGTGAGGAGTCCTAACACTCATCCAGTGCCACCCCTGCCATGGGCAGGGACACCTCCCACTGTCCCAGGCTGCTCCCAGCCCCAATGTCCAGCCTGGCCTTGGGCACTGCCAGGGATCCAGGGGCAGCCACAGCTGCTCTGGGCACCCTGTGCCAAGGCCTGCCCACCCTCCCAGGGAACAATTCCTGCCCAATCTCCCAGCCAGCCCTGCCCTCTGGCACTGGGAAGCCATTCCCTGTGTCCTGTCCCTCCAGCCCTTGTCCCCAGTCCCTCTCCAGCTCTCCTGGAGCCCCTTTAGGCCCTGGCAGGGGCTCTGAGCTCTCCCTGGAGCTTCTCCTCTCCAGGTGAGCACCCCCAGCTCTCCCAGCCTGGCTCCAGAGCAGAGGGGCTCCAGCCCTGGGAGCATCTCTGTGGCCTCCTCTGGACTCTGTCCAGCAGCTCCAGGTCCTTCCTATGCTGGGCCCCAGGGCTGCAGGCAGCTCTGCAGGTGGGGTCTCACCTGAGCAGGACAGAGGGGCAGAATCCCCCCTCCCCTGCTGCCCACCCTGTTGGATCAGCCCAGGGCATGGGTGCATTTCTGGGAGTAACAGCTTTTCAAGCAGAGGTGCCACTGGGCAATGCTTTCCTCACCAAGGAGTCCCCTCTGAGCCCTGGATTTCCAAAGCATGCACCTGCCAATTACAATTCCTGTAAGTTATGATGCAGGAAAAGATTTTAGAGCCTTCCTGCAAACGAACTGCCCACCTCAGCTGCAGGGCAACCAGGAGTTGTTCACTTCCCTCTAACCAGGGAACCCAGAGTGCTGAGGGTCAGCTTAACCTTTAAGCAACTCTTAACAGTCTCAGCCCTGAACAGGAAGCCAGCCCACCCAAAGCAGCCAGGGTTGACTTTTTGGCTCTGAGCAGTCTAATGGATGTTTCTGGAGGTGTGACAGGCTGGTGTGTGCTGTGCTGTCAGAGCTGTCACCCCGGGGTGCTGCGTGGCACCTCCTCCGCAGTGTCCCCACGGGCACCGCGTGGGCGCCGCCGCCTCCTGCTCCTCATCCAACAACAACAGGGACAGGCTCCGTGGTGCAGAGCCTCCAAGTGATCAAACAGGCTGGGATATGGGTTTGAAGTACTTTTCAGAGCTCTTTTATAATTGTTTCATATAAAATCCCTTCAGTGAGTGGAAGCACTGACACGCTGCGTTAAGCGAGGCAAAGGAAAAGCGATGCGAAGCCGTGGCTCTTACACCAGGTGCCAGCCGACTGCAGGCACAGGGAAATGGATTTCTGCTGGAATTAATAGCCTTCCACAAACAGCTCTACCCAGAGCAAATTACTTCAGGAAAAAATACGTGCCAATCACTGAAAGGCCACCTAGTTCCCCGCTACGCTTGCACAAATAAAAGAAAATAAAACATCATTATACGTGTAAGAAATCTATTTTGAACAGAGCAGCTCATTTATTTTTCCATATGTTCTCCCAGATTTCATTACTACCTGCTGCAGAATAATTTTCATAGGTTCATAAAGAGTTATATTTTCATCTCCAGGTCCTTGCCTCGCATTATACAAATAATGAAGAACCATTAGGCCAGGAGATGAGCTCCTTGGTGGCTGTGCAGCCCCACCAATGCCCTGCACAAATCTGTCATGTTCAGAGGTACCAGAAGTCAGCACACAATTCTAGTTAGGGGCATGCTGGGGGGCTGAGGAATCCCTTTCATTCCAGCTGGACTCGTCACAGGGATAAAGAACAGCCAGTGTGATGCTGAGATCCCCAGGGATAGAGCTGGGATGAGAGGGCATCACTCAGAGCTCAGGAACAAAACAAAACAACTCAAAAAGCTTAAAGCAAAATCTCCATGGAAAATTCCCTAGAGACAAAAAAACTCTGTAGCCCCCCACAGAAACCAACAGCAAAGAGCATTAGGTAACTCTAAAGCCCTTTACAAGCCATTGTACAGCTGCAGGATGCACCTACACCCTGTGTTCAAACCACCTTGGAGTACAACAGTAAATCCCCCAAGTCCTTGTAACCACAGAGCAGGGAGGAGCAAGGAAGGGTGAACTGCTCCCTGTGCTGCATTTCTGAACCACCAGCACCCTAATGCAAATCCCTTTGCTGCAGTTCAGGGATGTGACTCAAGGCAGGAGCAGAACTTGTGTGTGTGCCACAGGATCCCTGTGTGGGGCCTCACCTTCAGCAGTGCAAGGCTGAAGGACACTTCCACACAGAGAACCTCCAGGGAGGCTCTCATGATGCTGTTTCCACAAGGCAGGAAGCCCTCTACACTGTCTTCCCAAAAAATCCTAAGAGCTTTCTCCATAACATTGATTTTCTGGGGCCAGATTTATCTACATAAATTATTGTTCCCGGAGAGGCTGAGGCTGTGGTTGCCCCTGGATCATGTAAGTGTCCAAGGCCAGGTTGGACACTGGGGCTTGGAGCACCCTGGGATAGTGGAAGGTGTCCCTGCCCATGGCAGAGGGTGGAATCAGATGAGCTTTAAGCTTCCTTCCAACCCAATCTGTGTTTCTGTGACTCCATGAAATACGTGAAATACGTGAACAGCTTTAAAAAATTGGAAACAGAAAGAAAAACTGCAGGGTCTGCTGTGAGATTTCTTTAGAAATCTGATCACAGAATGGAAACAACGCGCCCGACAGTCCAACCCCCACGGAGCACTCCTGGAGCTTGTCTCCAAATCAGCCTGCTTGGCTTTTCAGCCTTGACTGCTTCACTGGGACAATGCATCTCCTGTTGCCAGTGTCTGTCTCTGGTCTCTGTCCCAGTGTTCTGTATCTGAGACAAGTGATTGGACTTATTTTAAAAAAATTCTGATTACTTTTTTTTTTCTCCTGAAGTAAAGCAAAGAGGTTTAGTAATAAAATCAATACTGAAGCTAAAATCATTAAGTTCCAAAATAATTTCAATGGACAAAAAATGTTGAACAAGCTCTTGCCCCTTACTCCATAAAAGCAAGAAAAAAAGCTGGGTTTTTATATATACATATAAATAAAACTATAGAGGGAATTCCAATCATAGAATCATGGAATGATTCAGGAGGGAAAGGACCTTAAAACTCATCCTGCTCCACCCCCTGCACCTTCCCCTAGACCAGGATGCTCCAAGTCCAGTTTAGAAATCCTCCTCCCCTCACTGCTGTGAGTTATATTAAAGCCCAGTGATGCACTGGATGTCTTGAAAAATCTATTACTAAATGTCAAGATAAGGAAAAAAAAGAGAAATCAAAAAAGAGAAACACTTTCCTCTCACTGATTTGAAGCTCAGCAATGAAACCCCATGTGTGGTTTTACCACCCAGAGCCTCAGCAGAATGGCAGAAAATTGAACATGGGGACA
Source organism: Phylloscopus whistleri (assembly GCA_017589585.1). Taxonomy (NCBI): domain Eukaryota; kingdom Metazoa; phylum Chordata; class Aves; order Passeriformes; family Phylloscopidae; genus Phylloscopus; species Phylloscopus whistleri. The sequence goes on along the minus strand of JADMLD010001324.1, from coordinate 216,615 downwards.
GAACAATTCAGTCTCTGTGGTCTTTTGACTTTTCAATTGCTCTTCTGTAAATCCCTGGAAGGCAAGGTGTTCCCAGGAATGAGAACAAAGTGCTTTTCTTCTGTGCAGTGATGACAGGAGGGGGAATGCTGCCCTGGGGAAGTGTTTGCAGGTGAGGGGTCCCTTAATTGTGTGGCAACTGCAGAAAAGGCCCAAAAGCTGAACTCAAACCCACACATAAATCATATTATTCTCCTTTATACCTATATATATATATATACAGTAATATATACACATACATTTAGTACTGTAATAATAAAACACCCAGGTTTTTATAAGCCAGCATATGCTGGAAAGCATCTTCCCCTTCCCAGAGCTGAGCAGAGGAGGGAACAACTCCTTCAGCATTCCAAACAAGACCACACTAAACTCCTTTGTTATTTGGGAGGAAAAGGAGGAAAGACAGGAGGATTTAAAGATAATGGTTTGCTGCCATGAGCCAATTTGTTCTGCCTTCACCAAACAAGACCCCTTAAGCTCAGTAAATAGAGTTTTGTGGCCTACAGCTCTCCTGCCCTTGGCTCCTCCAGAGCAAGCTCCAAGATCTGCCAGCTTTCCTGCTCTCCATGTTCACAAGGAATGGGTGCCAAGGCTTAGGGAATATCAGTATTAATTTTCTTTTTAATCCCTTTGTCATCTGATGTTTTAAAGAGATTTTAAAGATTTATGGGAGGATAACCACCCCAGGGAAGGGGCCATGGTATTAAATGACAGGTTTATAGGATCATGGAATGGCTTGGGTGGGAACAGACCTTACAGCTCATCTCATTCCATCCTCTGCCATGGGCAGGGACACCTTTCACGAGATGAGGTTGCTCCAAGCCCTGTCCAACCTGGCCTTGGATAGTTCCAGAGATGGGGCAGCCATCAAATATCCACAAAATTCAAAATATTTGAAAAAACAGATGCTGAAATATATTTCTTAGTAAAGAAGCTGCCAAAACCCAGTCTCTCAGACAAGCAGTCTTATTATGAAGAATTGCTGGACTCAATCTAAGGAAGATTTGTGTAATTAGAACTATCTAAAATATGGAGATAGAGCTAAACTGTACATTAATTTTTAATCTGAGTTTTAGATCTCCTTCAAGTAATTTTGGTATTTGTCCTTGTTCATACTGCAGTCTGAGAATCAGCCAGATGAGTCAGGGAAAAGCCATACGAGTACCCAGCCAGGGTTGCCATTTATCAGCTCTCCTCTGATGTCTTCATCTTCCATTTTTTCATTTTCATATTAAGAAAAGTTAAAAATCAATCTTAACTGGGGTGACTGCCCCAGGAATGATTTGCAGGAGATGCAAATGCTGAGTGCTCCTCCAGCGTGTGTTTGGAATTCTAAACACAACCCATTATTCCCACTCGGAGCACACGTGGAGCGTCTGCCTTACCCAGAGCAGGCTGAGCACCTCCCAGAACTCCCAGCTGTGGCTTACTGCAGCTTTTCTTTGCCAGGACTGCCCGTTTGCAGCCTGGGGAAGGCTGCTGCAGCTGCCCCTCACCTGTACACCACGGCAGGGATGCGCTTCCAGGAGCGGAAGCTGGCCACGCTCTCCAGCTCCTTGTCCGTGATCCAGGCGGGAACGATGATCTCCTGAGGGTAACTGCCACACAGCCTGGGGGGAGAGGGTGCAAAGTCAGGGGAGGGAGCAGCTCCAGACTTCCCAGAGAGCACAAAGCAGCACTGGAGGAACCTGACAGCCCCTTTGTTAATTCCTGCTTCCCCGGATGTTAATAAACTCCCCTTGTCCAGCATTAAATATGGAGGGATGGCTCTTTCTCCTTCCCTCGACTTGCAGAGGCCAAAGCAGAGATTCCTCCTGCAGGGACAGCAACCCCCAGCTGGGAGTCATTATCCAGCACAGGCAGAGCACTCAAACTGCTCCATCACAAAGTGTTCCAGCTGGGTTTGCTCTGAGCTGGAGCAGGGACCAGCCAGAACACCCTGTCCCCCCAGCTGGGGATCACAGAGCACCTTCCTCTGCTCCAAGCCCAAAGAAGGCTTTTGTCTGCACTTTGAGTACCTCAGCAAGTGTTTTCTCTCACTCATTCATCTACAAATTTAACTCTCCAAACCTGTTTGGGTTTCTTTTTAAATGCATGTCTCTGTAGTAAGTTAGAGAATAAAAAATGTCTTAAAAAGTTCAAACTCCCCTTTTTGCTCACTTAAGATCTCCCGTAGAATGCTTATTCTCTAATAAGCTACATCAAAACCTGGTATTTCCAAGCCTAAAAAACTCTAGCAGCTAATAAAACATTAAATAATTTAAAGCACATTTTTTTCTCTAAACCAACAAAAAAAATCATAATTCTGACTGTCCCTTTTTGGGAACTGTAGAAGTTGAAAAAAGTTTCAGTAATTGAGTGTTTTGAGATGCAGTTTGGCTGTGGAGGAGCAGCCCCAGCACTCACTTGTACTTCTCATTGATGTTGGAAATCCTCCAGGCATTGTTCATATCAAACCCCATCCGCTCCACTTCGTTCTTAAACCTGGAAGTTACATGTTCTCCTGGGGATCAAGAGCACAGGGGGAAAATGAATGGGAAAAAAGGAACTGAGATTCCTGCTCTGCAGAACAGAGAAAACCAGCACATCCTTCAGTCCAAACCCACCAGCTGCATTTCACAGCCTCACTCAGACATTTCACTGATGTCTCCCCCTGGCCAACTCTCCAGAAATTCCAGAGCCCAACAAGGAGTTTTCCCCTGAAATTACCAACTTCTGGAAATTCGTATTAAAAAACAATGCTGTAGACCAGGACCAAGGACATCAGCAAAGGAACTGACATCCCTCAGCAGTCCAAGTGGGATGGTGGGAAGTTCAGAACAATTTTCTATCAATGAGAAGAACGTGAAGCTCTGGTGAAAGGGTAGGACCTGGAATGTGCCCTGGAACGTGGGCAATCCATTGAATATGCATTTCCAGCCCCAGGTTTCCTGTATGGCTGGAGGCAAGTCCTGTCATTTATCCTGCATCTCAGTTTTCCATCGTAAATTGGACATTATTCTTCCATGAGTCATGTGGAGATAGAGAGGTAAAATGCATAAATGATTGTTTGACATAAATATCAGTCACAAGAGCCTCACAAACTCCTGGATTAATACACTGAAGGAAGTGCAATGAGCCCCATTTATTTCCTAGACACTTTTGTTTTAAAGTCTCAAAACACAATTGAAAAATATATAATGGCAATAAAGAATAAGAAGACAGAAAGTCTGGAAAATGAGAGAAAATTTCCAGGTTTCCAGAGCTAAGAAAAGTGCTAAATTTAATGAGCATGTGAGCAGCACTAGATAAATGATTCTGAAAGTCCATCCATTGCTTGTCTCTTTAAATTACTGTATCATTAAATCCTGAGGCAGAGCAGCACCCAAGGGGGGAAAAATCTGCTGAAAAATTAATGCTTAAAGTATTACATCTTTCCATTAAATATTTTAGAAAACCCTTAAAGTCTTTCAATCCCCCAGGTATCTGTAGACACACGGTTAATTCCAAGACATAAATGCACATTTCTGAAATGATTTTTAATGCCATGTTACAGAACAACTAGAAATAAATACAAATAGGTAAATTAAAAATATAGACAGCAGCCTAATTACAGGACTTAATTAACTACAGTGTTATAAAGATCCTTTGACAAGAGCAGAGGTGGAATTGGACAATACATCCCAGCCAGGCAACAACCTCTGCCAGGTTTTTCCTTAGCAGTGACTTATTAAATTTAAAAATCTGAAAAATTCTTTTACTGGAGCACCACAAGGATGGGCCTCCCCATCAGCTGCCCCTTAAAACTTGTGCTACATCCTTAAGGAGTTTTTTGGATAGCAAATGAGAATACTGGAAATATCCCCAATCAACGCTGCTCAGCCTGGTGAGTTTTAAGAGAAATACATAAAGCTACATGAAAATCAAATATTCTGTTTGAGTTTTCCCTCTTAATTTTTAGCTGCTGTGCAGCCCCAGGTTCTCCTCTTGGAAATGAAACCCCAGTCTTAATATTTTGTCCATTTCTCCCTAACTGCTCGTATTTTAAGAGGCACTTTGAGCCAACACTGATAATGTTTAGAAGCATCCCAATCCACTCTCAAAATCCCAGGGAAAGCAAGCCAGATGTTTTGTGGGGTTGTGCTTCCTATTAAAACTGACACTGTGAGCCACAGCCTGGATCTCTACTACAGATACTGCTAACATATTTTTCCCAGAAAATGTGTTCTGTTGACACTTGGATGGATTTTAAAGCACTTTAGTACTTTTGTCTGTATCTACCAAATAATGGTCTCCTTGGACATAGAAGAGAAATGACAATGTCTTGGGATTGACTTCTTCAACCACATTCACACTGATTTATTTCAGCTATAATTCAGCTTTTTGAAGGGGAACATCTACCCCCAGCCACAGGGAGATAAAGCTATATTAAAGAAAATTATTTGATAGACAAAGCTGCAAGAATAAAAATTGATTGATAAAAGTTAATAAAACGTAAACGTTGCTTCTTATTCCTGGAAGTGTTTAAGGCCAGGTTGGACTTGGAACAACCTGGTCTAGTGGAAGATGTCCCTACCCATGGCAGAGGGTGGAATGAGTTGGGCTTTAAGACCCCTTCCAATCCAAACCATGCCATAATTCCATGATTATCCTAACCTAGCATCAGGCTGAAGTCCCTCTGTTTCAGCGAGGAAGAGGAGACTCAGCAAGCCTTCCACAGGTCTGCCAGCTCCCATTTCCCAAATTTAGCTTAGGAGGGAAAAGCTCTGGGTGTGAAACTCTGCTCTGAGGAGTTTTTGGCATTTTCCAGAAGCTGCTAATGAACTGTGTGAACAGGAACAGGGCCAGGGAGCTCCTCCTCCCACAGTGTGATCCCTGCTCCTCCCCAGACACCACAGACACAGGAGCCTGTGCCCAGCTCCAGCAGCAAGGACAGAATCCCAGGAAGATCTCTCAGCCTGGTAACTGGGACACTTCCCTGAGGCAGTGAATTGTGACTGACAGGAGATGGCAGAGGCCTGGAAATCAGATTTCTTACACTCAAACAAGTGCTACAACCACCAGCATGCCAGGTTTGAGCTTCTGTTTACTTGTGGGCTTCCAAAGCTCTGCAGCAAGGATGGTATTCCACTAAAAAAGAGTCACTGCCTGTGGCTCTGAATGAACCTCAGGAGTAGCTCAGGGGCTCCCTTCTCCTCCACAACATTCACCCTGGAGATGACTGAGCCAGACAAAAAACGTGGCAATCAGCACAAGCGGGTTAGGCTGAAAGCTGCTGCCGTGGTGAATGAAATGCTGTTGGCTCCACACAGACTGAATCAAACCCACCCCAGTAACTCCCTGGGGATACCCAGGTGCTGCTTTGGTGACCCCAAGGCTGTTCCCACGTACCTGGCCGACACAAGTCCCCGTGCTGCTCCTTTTCACTGGCATAAACCTCCATGCACCAGGCGTGGTAGGCGAAGGAGAACAGGTCCTCGATCTTGGACGGGGGGCGGATGGCATTGTTCAGCCTCTTCAGCCAGTCCTGACACTGCTCAAAGGTGGAGAACTGACACCTGGCCCAGAGACAAACATTCCATGGGTGACTTTCAGTAGGAGAAGCCACTCTAGAAGGTGGCAGGCTGAACGTGAAAAGCTCTGTGAGAGCACAAAGTGAGGACAAACACCTTATTGACAACTTAGTTCTGCTTCCATGTGCACTCTACTGGGAAGTAAAATGAAACCTGTGGAATGAGTAAGGAAACACTGAGGGAGTCAGGACTGACTGAGCAGCAACATTCTGTGACTGGGAATAAGCAAGGTGTGCCCTGCCAGGAATGAGGGGGACATTTCTCCATGTGTTACCTATGAAACCAAGGAAAGATCATTGAGGTCAAGACAGGAATGTGTTACAGCCCCTTCTGACTGCTGGAATCAGAGGGAAACTCAGCAAGCTATCCCACACCTTATAATCTACATAATATAACCACTATAACTATTTACACTGTCCTGTAAAACAAGAACAGGCTGGGAGAGCTGGGGGTGCTCACCTGGAGAGGAGAAGCTCCAGGGAGAGCTCAGAGCCCCTGCCAGTTCCTAAAGAGGCTCCAGGAGAGCTGAAGAGGGACTGGGGACAAGGGCTGGAGGGACAGGACACAGGGAATGGCTTCCCAGTGCCAGAGGGCAGGGCTGGATGGGAGACTGGGCAGGAATTGTTCCCTGGGAGGGTGGGCAAGCAGTGCCCAAGACCTGGATGGGGCTTGGAGCAGCCTGGGACAGTGGGAGGTGTCCCTGCCACGGCAGGGGTGGGATGAGATGGAATTTTAAATCCTTCTCCTTCTGGCTTTTTTGGGAAGCACAGGCTGAGCTTTGCCCAATGTTACAGACTAACAACAAGCAGAGAGAATATTCCCTGCACAGGAGAAACCAATCTTCAAAGCAGTGCATTAAAATTATGTTGGCTTTTCTTTTCAAAGAGGATTCCTGGATCCTTTAGAGTAAAAGGGTGGAAATAAATCAGTGATTTATTTTGCTCTGACATCTTTCTTTAAGATTTTATAGTTATTAAATATTGCCCAAGTATTTCCATTCGGCTCAGTCCTGGTTAATGATGGCATCTGCATTCCCTCAGGGCAGATTTATCTCCCCTACCTGCACATAGCTCAGAGCCACAAGGCAGAAGGGAAAAGCCATGTCCAACATCTCCCAAGAGCCGTGAGGAACTGCAGCCTGAGGTGTTTATTTATTTCCCATCACTGACTGTAAAGCAAGCCCAGACTACTCGCTGAGACAGGATAATTCTCTATTAAACATCCACACTCAGACAAGATGCATCTCACTCTAAATTCTTTATACATTATTTTGAAGTTAGTGGTGTAAATAACAAGTATTATCTCCACTTGAATTCTGTTTCTCAAAATACAAAGCTTGCTCATGAAAAAGCACAAGAGTTTATTCTAACTCTTCTGTCTCAGTCCCAAACTTCACCATCTCCCAACCATCACCAAGTCCTCAGTCTTGGAGATGTAATTTTGAGAGGAAATTGATAAGGATGGCAAAAATACAAATAATTTGTATTCGTTCTACAATTGAAGGGAAATAACAAATTAATGTAGGGAGGAAGGGTGACTTTCTTAAATGTCAGGAGCTACAAGTGAAGAGGAAGTTAAACATTGAATTCAAATTAAACTAAATATTACTTCTAAAGTAAAATCAGTCCTGGTGAAAAAACAGCCTTTCAGGAAGCAGCTGACCTGTTAAACATTCCGAGTGCTCGGAGATGGCCGGGGCTCCTTTCATTACACAAAAGGTACAGCCAGCAAACATTTAATCAAAAAGAAATGTTCCTTTCTTCTTAATTAAAGTTCATAGATCAAAATTAATTTCTGCAGCAGAGAAGTTTAAAAAAAAAACAACCAACCAGCGAGGTGCAGCTCAGGCTGGGCAGCTCAGAGAGCCCTGGCTCAGGTCTGGGGAAGGACAGGCAGGAGTTACTGCTGCCTGCACACCTGGATTTACCACCTTCCCTCACTTTCCCTTCCCTTATTCCCTCATTTGCTTTTCCAGGAGGTTACCCTGCCTCAAGGATAGTGACTGTACCCTCAAAGGTGTTGGGAATGCAGGGTGGAGCCTCCAAACCCCAAATCTTGATTAAACACATTTTCTCTGTGTGTATTAGTGGCTTTATCTACTTCTGTACCTATTGATATGGAGATACTGATATATCTGTAACATATGGACGCAATATTTTATAACTGATTGCAAAGCAAGGACAACACAGTGAGACTAAAATTAATTTCAGAACAAAACCAAGATCAGCCACATGGGCTCAGAGCAAGGTTTGCTGCTGTCCTGAATCACCACAGTGAGACACAAAGCCCTCCTTGTACAAAAATCAAACAAAACAAAAAGCTTTTGAGGGAAATCAAGTAGGAAACCCCATTTCCTTGAACCATCCCAGCTGCCCATGGCACGTGGACAGTAAATTCACCCCTCCTTTAATGCTGAGCCTCTCCTACCTTATAACCTTGCAGTCCTTGCAAGTCAAGTGAAGCTGGAATATATCCCGGCACTCCACACTCTCGATGAGCTGCAATGGAACCTGCAATTAAACACATCAGATTATTTCACTTCAGCAGCAGCAACAGCAACTTCTTTGCATATCTCACAAGGATTTCTTGTAGGCTACATGGAGTCTGAAGAGAGGAAAACAAAGGAATCCACGTGGAATTACTTCAGCAGCTCTGAAGTTTGGTACCAGGTATTGATATTCCAGCTCCAGTCCTGTGGAGTCCAAAAGCTTTAAGGGATCCCATGGGAGCTGCTGAGAAGACTGCAGGAAAGGCAGCAGACACCCCAGCTCCTCTCCCATGGAAGCAGCTTTCTCTCTTACAGGTCCAAATTTAGGAATCTTAATATATTTTTAGCTGATGGTGTTCAAAAAGAGCTGCTAAGCAAGATCCCCTTAACAGATTGCTGCAGTCTGGATGCTTTTCTACAGTAATATCCAATATTTCCTCCTCAGGGAGAAACCCTTTGGCCTGTTTGGATCAACACTTGTCATGGAAGCAGCTGAATTTAGAGTGATAATGCTGAATCCTTCCCAGTTAAAGTGCAGCTATAGACACTTCTGTTTCCTGGCATGTTTAACCAGCAGCAGGTTGGTCAGGCAACACACAAGACCACATGCAAGAACCTTTAAAGATGAGAAAACCCACCAGATGAAAATATGAATTTTCATTATTATTTCTGGAACTTTACCTGAGATGGGCAAATGTACATTATTGCCTTACATGAACAGAAGTCATAAATAACTGTCTAAATTTAGCTAATACCTGTAATTAACATGCAGCACAAATCTGTTTGAATTGTTTAGTAGATGATATGGACATTGCACAAGGCAATAAAAGCTCTGCTATCCTTTAGTAACATTCCAAATGGATTTTTGCTACCATGGGACTAAGATCCAGCAGTTCAAGGTCTGGCTTGGGGCCTGCAAGATGTGGCTGGAAGAGCCAGGCCCTCTCTATGTGCTTGGGCAACTCCTTGAAGGTCACCTCCAATCAGAGCTCCAGGATAAGAAATCAAGAAAGCATCTTCTCAGGCACCACAAAGCTTCAAAAGTACCTCATTTTGGTGGAATGAAAAAAAGGAAATTAACTAAAACCAGCAGGCAAGGAAAAGAGATGTCTCAAAAATACAAACCAAGAGAAAACCTCCTCTGAGCAGGGAGATGCCTGGAGCAAGCTCAGGGCAAATGCTGTGCCCAGGAGAGGGATGAGAACACTGCTGGCTCTGGGGAAGGCAGGCACAGCTCAGGGCAGCACCTCAGACAGAGCCCAGAGCCCCCAGATAGAACAGGCAGGGGTTTTGTAATGCTCAGCCTTTCCCTTGCCCATGTCAGAGCACAACCAGAGGCAGCTCTGGAGCCACCAACCCTCCCCTGCTGTGCCCAGCAGGGACAGGGGAGTTACTCTGCTCCTTCTGCTGCAACTGGACATTAAATGACAGAAAATCCATGGACAGGACTTGGCAAGAGGGTGTCTGACTCCACAGCCCAGAAGTTTGGGCTTTCAAATCTGGATTTCAAATAAAGCCGGAACTTGAATTTCTGTCCGTGTATTCAGCACTGTCACTGGCTGACATCTGTGACACAATCAGTGACATGAAGGGGGCAGGAAATGAGGAGCCCCTCTCATTGTGAGAGCCCCTCTGTGCCCTCCCTAAGCTCAGCCTGACTGGGTGACTCCAGCAAAGCAGCAGAGGACTGAAGTGCAGCACAGACCACACCAAGTGCTCTGTTCCACTGCTGAGCCCTGTACTTCACGTGCTCATTCCTTCCAGGCCTTCTCCTGCTTGATCCCACTCTGCCAGGCAGACAAAGTGTCAGAGTTTTGTCTGATCAGTAGACAGGAATGGAGCTCAGGCTGGAGAATCTTCCAGTCTCTCTTCATGACTGGACAGCCCCACACAGACCTACTAATAATTCCCAGGAGGAATTTCTCCATGGAAAGGGTGGTCAGATACTTGGCAGGGGCTGCCCAGAGAGGTCTGGGGTCCCCACCCCTGGAGGTGCCCAAGGAAGGACTGGATGTGGCACTCAGTGCTCTGGGCTGGGGACAAGGTGGGCATCGGGCACAGGATGGACTCCACAGCCTGGGAGGGCTTTTCCAACTTAAATGATTCTGAAATAACTTACTTAAATCTGAGTTAAATGGCACCAGCATGGAAAGTAAGGCATCTTCCCAGCTGAGTCAAGATTCCAGACGTGCTTTTTAAGTCCAGTGCTGCTTTGTCTGTTATCTTTTTATTCCCCAAGCCCTGTTTTATAGGTTTTTTTTTCCCATGTCCATCTTCATTTAAGCAGTTCTCCACCTTTTCCCTCCTCCTGGCATTCTCCTTGTGGCTCCTCTTCCTTCTGTCTGCACTCTAATAACAAACTAATTATTCTCCTCCAGCATTATTTTTAATTTCCTTCTTCCAAAGTCTCTCCTTGTTCCCTGCCCTTTCCCTGTGCCCTCTGCTCCTCAGCCATCCATTCCCCTGTGACAGCCCACCAGTGATTCCCTCACAATCTGCAGCTTTTTCTTCAGGACAACCTTCCCATTAATCTTTTTAATTTTCCTTCCCAGTCATAAAAACCTGTCCTCTGCTCCTCTTGTGTTTTTAATCTCCTTCCTGGCCATTACTCTTCCCCCAGCAAAGCTCAGTGGAATTATCTCCTGTCATTCCCTCCCTCCCTGATAACCTTCCCTTCCCACTGCACATCCTTCAGGCTGCTGCCAGCCCGACACCCAGAGCCCGTTCCTGGAAGAGCCATCAATTCTATCTGCAGGCACTTCCCTCTAATAATGGCATGGAAAGCAGGCAGGGAGAAGCAATCATTTTTGCTTTTATAAGAATACACATGTATTGTTATCTGAGGCAAATTACATCCCATTATAGGGAGTACAGGAGCATCCTGCTCTTGCAGTATCTCCCAACTGTCTCTTAGTTAAAATTATCTCATTTTAAATAACAGCAACATTCTACAACTCCAACTTTTTTATTTTTGAGGGGTTTTTAAAATGATTTTGATGACTGGAGCTGTCTGTTATCTAAGAGCAGTACAAGATATATTTAGAGAATTACAGCTCTGTAGTTAGAAAAAGCACAAGTTGTATTTTCAGTGCTAAAACAACCCCCCCACGGCCCAATCCGTGCCCACAATTCCCAGTGGGACGCAGAGGATCATGGCCAGGCTGCTGCAAGCACCAGTGACCCTGCCACAGACCCTCCCTGTGCCCCTCTGGCCCAAACCTCTCCAGGACCTCCCGTGGTACCCAGGCCCTGGGAGCTGGAATTGGGATTTCCTCCTTGTTTTCCCACCTCAGAGCTGGAATAATGTCAGGGCTATGGTGCAGGCTGGTGGCTTTAACAGGCACAAGGCCAAGGCTGGCTGTCCTGGAGCGTGGGGTGAGGTGGCACATGGAGGCACTGAGGGTGCAAGGACAGCTCTGAAGGGCTCCAGGGTGGAGGAAGCTGAATTCCCCCTGAGTTCCTGGAACCCACAAGGAGTGTCTGAAGCAAATTTTGCTTTTAATTACAGCTGATGACACTTCGGGTTTGTCTTAAAGGCCACCTCTGAGCCCCCTCTTCTCTCACAATTGTTGTGCTCTTGAGTGTGAAGAATTTGGGCAGCAGGGCCTGAGGACAAGACAAGGATTATTCCACTTTCCAGCAGGGATGAACCACAACAGCCATGGATATGAGGAATATCCCAATCCAAACATTTTCCAAGCAAGAGAGAGCTCACACTAAAACTCACCTCCTCATCGAAGTCCCACCCACCATGACTTTTCTTTGGTACTGTGTCCAAAATCCACCACTGGAAAGAGATTACATGCAATCCATGCTTCCACAAACTCCACTGAAACGTTAATTCTCCCATCAATGCAATTAGCTTACAGGGAGGAAAGTGATTAGACAGAAACACTCAGCAGCTGCAAAGTCTGACATTTTCTTAAGGAATCAATAGAGTTGGGCCTGGGAACCAAACCTCCCCTGTGCCTGAGAGATCCCTGTTGAGTCTGCACTTTTATCCCATGGATAAATGTAAGTCAACACCCCTGAATGGCATAATCCCCCCAATTTATGCATGGTCTGTGGGAGCTTTTGTTTTTGCATTTGAAACACCGTGTTCCTATTAGCACTAAGATCTAGGAAATTATCCATGGGAAAGATCTCCACACACAGCCCTTTTCTGCACTGTTGCAATGGGAACATTAACAACTTTGAATGGATTTCTTTCCCAGCCCAGGTGATCTGGAGCTCTGTGCTGCTCACTGAGGTGTCACAGCACCATTTTCACAGTCAGGGAATTGTAATCAAACAAGAGGGAAAAGCCACAGCCCAGGAATGAAGAATTTCTTACAGGTATTTGCTGAACAGCTATGGTGACATAAAAACAGCAGGAAAGAATCAAGATGAACTCAATCAAACACTACCCAGTGATGATTTTAGTTAGAAAATCACCATCTGATCAAGAATTTTGGTCAGCAATAACCAAAAGGACTACTACTGCCAAAATTAAAAATTCAAATATGATTCTTAATTACTAAAGACTGTTTTATCCTTCAAGACATCCCAGGCCCTCCCTGCCCTGGATTTCAGTTGAGTTCATAGGAAGTTATTAGTGATAGTCATATATGGTTACAAAGAATGATTTATATTCTGCTCTACCTCATACTCTGATTATTTCTGGTTAATGATGCTGATGATAATGAGATATCACACAGAATGAGAGGGCAGAACACTGCATGTGAAAGTCAGGGAAGAAAAATTAACATGGGAATATTGACAAGCTTCTGTGGACTCTTCCCTGAACACAATCAAGGAACATGAGAAAACATCAATTCTTGCTATGCTCAAAAATACTGAATTGAGAATTCCTATAAAGTAATAATCCCTAATTATCCTAAGGACAGTTCATGCTTTAATGGCTTCTCTAATAAGGCAACTCCATCATTCCCAGGCATTCCTCAAGACACTGCACACTGGAAGTGTCCCCAGCTGGTGGGATTGGTCTGTGTGAGCATCAGAGCACTGCCCAGGACTGCCCAACACTCATTTAACTGTGTCTGGTACCAAAGGAGGTGAAGATGGAACCATTTTAGGGAACAGACACCCGGAACAAAACTCCCTAAAGAAACACATTGAAGGTGGGGTCCCACTCCTGACCTGGTCCATCAAAGACTGCTCTCAAAGCACGCAACATCTGGCACAGAACTTCAGCAGCTGGAGCCACTCCCACCTTCTGAAGCTCCAAGCAAGGCAGGAATCAGGTTTAGGTGCTCCAAAAGCCCTGTGGAAGACTGCTTCTCCCCACTGAGCTTGGGGACAACAGGTGGCTGCCACAGCTAGCTGTGAAGGTTGAGGGGTGTGACATTTCCTCATGACATCTGATTTTCAGAGCTGCTGAGTCACCTTTTGGTGCCTACATACATATTTATTGTCCCTGAGAAATCAATTTGAACATCAGAAAAAGATCTTTCATTCCTACAAGTGGGGGATCACCGTACTCTTATCCAAAATTCTCTTGTTTCCATTGAGATCAGAACACCTGGAAGCACTCACATTCACAACAGATTCCTTGAATTTGATGTGGAGCCTGTAGTTGGAAAGGGCAATGATGGCATCCTCTGCTCGGCCCACGTACTCCGTGCTCTCCCCGTGGAGCTCAATGAACGGCACCTGCAGAAAGGCAGCAAAAATCTGATTTCAGAGAGCATTTCCCAAAAATCTGCCCCTCCTGCAGCACAAGAAATCAAACAAAGCCTGCTGAGAAATCAGCCCCGTTATTGCTGCTAAGGAGGAACATCAGGTAAGGTTGGCTCTGAGGTTAATTGCAGCCTTTTTCTTAAATGATCCCTTATTTTATGTTACTTTTCCTGAGTGGTAAGTGCCTGGTCAGGGAAAGCAATGAATTTTGATGAAGAATATCCTCACATTTTGGCAAGCAGGCTGACAAAGCCCTTGATTTATGCTCTTACTCCTTACTTAATGGAGAGTGGCATTTCCATAATGTTATTAAATTCATCCTAAAGTAGGCAAAACATCCAGGATGAATAATGTTCCCTGCTATTTCCCCACTAGTCACCCAGCAAGCTCAGGTAACCAGCCTAGGCTGGATCCCTAAGTGCTGTAAAGCTGAGCTTGGACAAATCCAAGCTTTTTGCTCCCTACTCCTCACAGTACATATGAAAATGCACAACAAGCTTTGCAAAAGCTTGTTCTGCTTTATAAAATCAGAAACCTGCAGTTCATGACACCACACATAGAAATTGTCACTGGTTAATTAAAAATGTGACTTAAACCCAGTTTAGCTGAGTGGAAAGTGTAAATGCTCAACTTGAAAGTGATCTGGTTTTACACCAAAGTAGCTCGAATCAAATAAAAATACTTTATATTACAATGAAACTCTTCACTTGATGTAAGAGTGTCTACAGAGTGAGCCAGGCTGGGAGAGCTGGGGGTGCTCACCTGGAGAAGAGAAGCTCCAGGGAGAGCTCAGAGCCCCTGCCAGGGCCTGAAGGGGCTCCAGGAGAGCCGGAGAGGGACTGGGGACAAGGGCTGGAGGGACAGGACACAGGGAATGGCTTCCCAGTGCCAGAGGGCAGGGCTGGGTGGGAGATTGGGCAGGAATTGTTCCCTGGGAGGGTGGGGAGGCCCTGGCACAGGGTGCCCAGAGCAGCTGTGGCTGCCCCTGGATCCCTGGCAGTGCCCAAGGCCAGGCTGGACACTGGGGCTGGGAGCAGCCTGGGACAGTGGGAGGTGTCCCTGCCATGGCAGGGGTGGGACTGGGTCGGTTTCAAAGTCCTTTCCCACCCAAGCTATTCCATGATTCTATGGCAAATCATTTGAACTAAACTGATTTCAAAAGGAGCTCTGGAAAATGAAGAAATTAAAAAGATATCTCTTTTTGTGCAACAGAAGACTTTTGGTTTCACAATAATCAGATGTAAAGGCAGTATTTAATCAGCTTAATGCTGCTTTTTCAAAACAACAGAGTTCTAAGCTATGGAATAAAACCTGACCCCTGGAATTAGTGCACAGGGAGCAGTGGTATTTTTTAGGACACTTGAAGGAATTTCTTGTAATAAAATGCTCAAGTTCTCTGTCCTACCAACAGTAGAGGAGTATTTAAGAGGAAAAGGAGCTTCTGCTCTGTGATTTAAAATTTTAGAGGAGAGGCCAGAGAATCCATAGCCAACCCTGGGGGCAGTGTGGTTTGAACAGGAGCAGTGTGGTGATTACCTGAAGGTTCTCATCCTCTCGGATCAGCTGCTTCCTGGGAAAAATCTGGTTAGCCTGGATGCATTCAAGGCTGTGCTGAGTCTCCTCATCCTGAGGAACAAAGTGTGACAGTCACCTGCAGCACTGGCACCTGCTGTCACCCTCCCCAACCATCCACAGCCAAGGAAAAGCTCCCACAGGATGAAGTATCCAGAGAATTCCAGGAGCAGTAACTCACTGAAGTTTCTAAACTCTCCAACACAAGTCCCCAGACAACAAATTTGGTATTAACAACAGGTTTCCTTCCTACAGCATGATTAATAAAGTCATTAAAAGCTGTAAGATTTATAGCAGCATTAGGAAAAAAGCATTAGCACTATTAGCATTAGCCTAAAACTCAACAACTCCACATGTAAACAATAATTCCCTAATGTTTTTTCCCATTTTAAACTCTTCTGCTGTCACAGACCCTATAAAGCCCCTTTGCTTACCATGACAGGCCCTGGGCAGGAGGAGGAATCCTCGTCTTTACTTGCAATACTTTGAGCTCTTCACTTATTAAAATCTAGAAAACCAGGAAAGTATAATGATGAAATCAGATTCATTTTCTTTTGCCAAATAAATACAAATTAACTTTTAAAGACTGTGACTGTAGCTGTTAGAAAATTGAGAGAAAACAGTAATTATGAAAAGATGAAATCCATAGAAGCTCCCTCTCCTGAGAGCCAAAATTGTTTCAAAATGTGTCTGGTTCCTTCTGTTCATCCTGAAAAATTACCTTTGGATGTGCTGCTGGGAGAACACCTGTCTGAAGGCAGCAATTAGAGCAGTGTTTATATAATTTAAATTAAAACATGTTCATCTTTCTAGATCCCCCGGAATTTTCTCCCGAGTTGTTTGCAGATGGTGAATCAGAAATCCGTGGGTTACAAATGCAAAGGGATCCTTGGGATCCTTCAGGCTGAGCTGGTGTGAAACACAGGGCTTGGATCCTCCTGGAACAAGTTTGCTTCAGCTATGGCACATGAACTGGAATTCTTACTGGGATAAAAATCCTCATTTTACACTTATGGCTCATTTTGGATATCCATGGATACACCAAAATATCCATTTTCCTGCACTGAGCTTTCCAGGAGTTCCAGATCACTACACTGGGGACTTGCTCTCTCCCCAACAGCCCCCCAAGCTTTGATCACCTGCAAATTTTCTGGGAATAGTAACACAGTCCTGAGGTTTATGCAAATCACCCAATTAGGAACTTAATGACTGAAGTGAATACAGGAGTTACAATTTGGGTTT
This sequence comes from Phylloscopus whistleri, assembly GCA_017589585.1. Lineage (NCBI taxonomy): Eukaryota > Metazoa > Chordata > Aves > Passeriformes > Phylloscopidae > Phylloscopus > Phylloscopus whistleri. The sequence continues at coordinate 200,043 of JADMLD010001324.1, read as the reverse complement.
GAGATTGATTTTACACTCAGCTTTTTAAATGCAGGTAGGCTCTTCTCTTTTCTACTCAATCAGGATTCACTGAGGTATTTATGGGGTTTGCAGACTTTTGTGTGGCACACAAAACTGACAAATGAAAACATCACACAAATGCAGTCAGCTCTCAATTCACATCCAAAGTTCTTATCTCACTTAACTTATAAATGTATTTCAAATTATCAGTATTGAGGCTGACAGAGAAAACCACTTCAATCCATCAGCTCCCAGCACTGCAGGGAGCCCTAAGCACATGGAATATTGACAGAGGGCAAAGGAGCAGCAGCTGCACATCAAGTATCTTCACATAGGTGTGTTTGTAAATTTATTTACATAGAAGGGGGAAATGATGAGCAGAATCGAGCTCAAACTGCCATGGGTTCACTAAAAAATTAAGGTGAAAATAGATATAACATCCTGGGAGAGCTGGAGAGGGACTGGGGACAAGGCCTGAAGCAACAGGGCAAGGGGGAATGGCTTCCCAGTGCCAGAGGGCAGGGCTGGATGGGAGATTGGGCAGGAATTGTTCCCTGGCAGGGTGGGCAGGCCCTGGCACAGGGTGCCCAGAGCAGCTGTGGCTGCCCCTGGATCCCTGGCAGTGCCCAAGGCCAGGCTGGACACTGGGGCTGGGAGCAGCCTGGGGCAGTGGGAGGTGTCCCTGCCCAGGGCAGGGGTGGCACTGGATGGGCTTTAAGGTTGGGTCTTCAAACTCATCCCATTCCAGGATTTTATGATATAAAAAATGTCCTGTTATTTCAAAGAACTCCTTCAGCTCCACACACAATTATCAAAGAAAGACCAACTGAATTAAAAAAAAAATACTTTATTACAAATTTGAAGCTTGCTTAGTATCTCTGAGGAAAAGATTTAATTTAATAGGCACTATGCTGGAAAAAATTCTTTCATACTTCAGTTTGATTAGATATATGTAATTTATAAGTTAATTATATAACCTCCTAGGTATTAATAAAACCAGTATTAGCTTAGAAAATTGGGTCTTTTTAAATATCTTACAGCTGTGCTCCTAAAATCCAGCATAAACCTCCAGCAGAGACTACACAAAGTACCAAGTTTCAGTCAAATTCCTGCATTCAGTGCAGAACATTTTCAACTGTGACAATGTGGCTTTTTCCATGTGAGAATCTTCCTTTCTAAGGTGAATTTTGGGAAAGCTGTGTGGAAAAAAAAACCTGCCTGTTTCAGTTTGGATGGGGATTATCAGATCCAAAGTGTGATGCTGCCAAGATAAATGGTACAAGAAGTTATAGGACTGGTTCTAAAGCAAACACTTTGCTCTGGCTGCTGCTGGGCATCAGTGAAACGCTTCAGTGACTTCCCTGCCACCAAAGGAATGCTGAAAATTGCTGACAGAAATAGCAAAAAGGCTGAATTGTTACACTGAGGCTCTCTGAGCTGAGGGACAGTGAATACTTGGAGAGAAATCATTCCTTTCCCATCACAAGCTGATCCCGCTCCCTCCAGCAGCTCAAGGTCACTGGGCTGAGCAAAGGGAAAAGGGAACAGCTCTGGGAGCAGGGATGCACCACACACTGCTCAGGACAGCCCAAACCACACCTGAATCCACGTTTCTGTCTATCCCAAAGCTTTCTAACCCATTTCCAGGTCACCAAACTCTTCCCACAGGAACAGAAGGAGGATCCCAGTGACTGCTGATGCTTCATAAGGACATTTCTGGCTTTAGGAGCCTTGGAAGTAAGAACATTCCTCATATCATCCACTCCACCAAGCACTCCTGAACCCTCCTCACCATCATTCCCCACTGTGCTGCTCCAAGGGACAGCTGGGGACAAAGCCAGCTCAGCACCAAGTGGCTGCACAAAACCATTCTCAGGTTGATCCACACCAGTTTTGGGACAGCAGAATGGAAGAGAATTCTCATTTTGTTCAACTGCAGCTCTGCCCTGACAGTAAAGTCAATTTTCCAGAAGTGAAACACAAAGGTACAAACACAGCTCAGATAAAAAAACCTGGCCAGGAAAGCAGCCTTAAATTCAGGCTCCTCCTTATCAATAGCATCAGATAAAAATAGCAGCCAGTTATACACAGAGCAGTGGAACTTGGTTTTATTGGTACAAATGCTGGGTTTGGTCAGCACTGAGGCCAAAAAAAGGTGATGTTACCAATTTACTGTCTGCCCTTTTACCTGCAATTCCATGTGTGTTAAATTACATCAAAAAAGAGAATGGTCTTGTTATTTCTCCATCCTTATGTTCTGCTTGAAAGGATAAATGATGAGCAAAGGTTGTAACCTCAGCCTCTATGGGAACATCTTAATTACCTTTTGTTTCAGATGTGCCTTCTGGTTTAAATTATGTACATAATTAAGAGTAGCAATAACCATCTGTTTGCCAGTGATTCTAAACAAGAAAGATTAGCTAAATAAAGGATCTTTAAATTCACATATATTTAAATGCAGTCGGACTTTCAGCAGGGAAAAGGAAAAACTGGAGGGGAAAAAAGGAAAAAGGAAGAATCCAAGCATTTCACTTGGTTTCCTCACCTTCCCCATCCAGACTGAATTCCATTTATTTTAATATCAAAATCAGACCCTTGAGCTGTTTACACACTGTGGCACAGTTGTCCTGAGTTTGGAATTCAAATTTTGGCAAAGGAACATTAGAAAATTTGAGAATTGAACATTCAGGAATGCGCTGTAGCTTGAGCAAAGATGCTTCTGCTGCAAACTGGAAACACTTCTCCCCCTTTGGCAGGTGGAAGGAAATTTCTGAGATAAGGATAAACACTCAGTTCCCCTCCTTTCAGTCCCTGACAGGGAGGTTTCTCCTCCTTCCTGACACTACAGGCTGCAGGGACTGAGGAACTTTCACCAGGATTCACTGGGAGAGCAGCTGACAACACAGAGATTTGCACATGATTCAGGAATAGCAGCAGAACCAAGAATCGTGGCTGAAGCTTGGGCACAACTACGAGACAGGAACCTTCTTTTTCAATAACTAAAGGTTGCAAACTCCAACTCAGTCAAATACTAATTTTTGTCTAAGATCTTGGAAAACACTTTATTTAATTAAGAGAATAATCAATGATGAGCACAGAATCCACAAACAAGCAGCTAATCTTCCCAAAATAATGCAATTCTTACCAAAGAATGAGAGAATAAACAGTCCTCTCTTGTCCCAGAAAGTTCCAACTGTTATCTTCTGATACTTCACATTGGCAGCTGCAAATACAAAGACAACACTTTTAAACATGAATTTCCCTTGAAAAAAAAACCACTTTTGAACCAGCAGCCTAGACAGGACATTTCACTGTGAGGGGAGTTTGGATTCATTCAAGAGGAAAAAGAGAAAGTCTGAATGCCTTGTAGTTGTAACAAGAGCTTAATGTGCCCAGAGAGGGAATTCCAGGACTGGATTCCAATGGATACACGTGGATAAGGCTTCTTTTCTGGCAAGGAGCAGTTCTGACATCGTGGCCACAAAGCAATTCAGAATTTTCATAAATGAGTAAACAAAGCCTAAATTATTTCACAACATGAGCTACAGGAAAGAGTTTTATAGAAGAGCCAACTGGATTTATCCTGATCTTCAAAGTGGGTTTAATTTTACTCTGCAATTGGCATTTCTGGTCCCAAGAAAGCCAATGAAGACCCCTAAAGAGTGGTTGCTGTCCATGTGCTTTGGTCCAATGGTGGAAAAATCCCAGAATCCAGAAATGCCCATGAGGCCACTCCTGCCAAGCCCTTTCCTTTGGATTCTCAAGTACTGTACAAACACTTATTGCATCAAAAATCAAGTATTGTGCCAGAAATACACATTTGTCAAAAATTATATGGAGAAAATATCTGATCTGCTTCATTCCTACAGTCATTCCAACAGGACCAACAGATGTCTCCTGTGGCATCAGATGGACAAAGTTTAACACTAAAATACCCAAACCCTAAAATTAAAAGTTCCAGACTAACCCCAACTGTTCCTAAAGCATACAAGCAGCCAAACTGATGGGACACCACTCCCTTGTGTCCAAAGGTTTGCTCTTCACAGAAACTTGGATACTCTCCCAGTAGCACACTGCATCTGGATGTGCCTAGAAAGTCCAATTTCTCCACCATATAATCCTGCTGCTGGAAATAGTTTGCCTGTACTTTGATGTGCCACAACTACTGATAATTTTCACATTCTGGTAAATGAAATAAAATATTTTTGTATTTTATGTTCATTGTGGCCTTTAGTTTATGGCTTATGACAGGGAAAATAAGTAATACACAGAAAAAAGGGATTTAATTTTAGGACTGATGGAGTAGAAAGAAATAGTTTAAGAAGTTGTGCACCAAAAATTGTGCACTTCAAAGAGCTGTGCCCCAGGTCCAGCTGGGTGAGGGAGGGGATTGTCCAGCGCTGCTCTGGGGTGGCCTCTCCTTGAATGCTGGGGACAGTTTTGGGCATCACAACGTCAGAAGGATCTAAAGCTGTTGGAGATGGACCAAAGGAGGGGCACGAGGACGGGGAAGGGTCTGGAGGGGCTGAGGGCACTTGGAATGTTCAGCTGGAGCAGAGGAGACTGAGGGGAGAGACCTCAGGGGCTGCAGCTCCTCCTGAGGGGCAGCTCCCATCTCTGCTCTGGGACAGGGACAGCAGCCAGGGCAGGGCTGGAGCTGGGCCAGGGCAGGCTGAGGCTGCAGAGCAGGGAAAAGTTCTTTCCCCAGAGGGTGCTGGCACTGCCCAGGCTCCCCAGGGAATGGGCACGGCCCCGAGGCTGCCAGAGCTCCAGGAGCCTTTGGACAGCGCTGCCAGGGGTGCCCAGGGTGGGATTGTTGGGGGGTCCGGGCAGGGTCTGGGGCTGGACCAATGGTTCCTGTGGGTCCCTTCCCACGCAGGGTTTTCCTGATTCTAAGATTCTAATATAAACTGAGATGCACCAAGGAATTCTACCATCTCACATGATGGACACTTCAGGGAATCTCATGGAATCTCAGTATTTACACAAACAGGGAGCTGAGGATGTGCTCGAACAGAAAGCCCCTGTGTCGATGCCAGCTGTCCAAAACCTCAGCTTAAACTTCGATTTACCATTTCATAAAACAGTTTCTAAAAGCAACATTTCACTACCTGCAACAGAGGTCAACTTTGTTTTTATTTTTAAAAAAATCTCTCTTAGCCAACAAGCCCAACACCAATCTCAACAACTTTATGGGTCGATAATCAACCCCAGCACCCAGATGGGAATGGGCACAGTTTGACTGTGAGGTACCAGCTTGAGCACGCAACAAGTTCAGCTTCACAGCTGCCTGTTGATACAAAGTCACCTTTGAGGGGAATATGGAGCAAGCTTATTAAACACACAAAAAAAACTCTGAAGGCAGACTATACAACTCTAGAACGACTCCTCAGAGACAGTGTTCTGGCCACGTATTTGCTTTTCAAAAGGCGAGATACACATTTCGGGTGCAGGAGCTGGACTGATTTTGTGTGGTTTCAGTCCAAACGAGGGGAAAAAAACAAAACAAACCCCTTCACAAAATCTGCAACAAGCTTTTTATTGATTTTAATGAAGCTTGGAAGAAGCCACCAAATCTCAAGAGTTTTGTCAAGAAGTTTAAAAACAGGAGAAAAATGTTCCAATATAAGCGTTAATAATTCCGCTTTCTTGCTGCCAGAGCACCACAACCCCCCCGACACGCTCATCAGCATTCCTGCTGCAAGGCTGCTGGGCTCTGATAAGAACCTCCAATGTTATCACTTCCTAAGTCAACAGCTTCTGCCAAAATAAGGGGGGAAAGCTGCCTGTAAAAGAAACGTTGCTCTGAGTTCTGCTGGCCCTCTCCAAAACGCCAGTTCCTGATGGGAGCAGTCCCAGGTCAGGAGTAGCTGCTCAATTAACACATCCCAGCACATCCCAGGGAGCTGCCCCTCAGGACAGGTCTGCAGCCACCCCCTCCAGGTGCTCCCACCACTTCTTCTGCAGCACCTCAGCTGTGTGAGCCACAGAAGGGATTCAGCACCATCATGAAAGACAAGGGGAGGAGATGGAAAAGGGACAGGATCCTTTCACTAAATCCTGAATCAAGTGCGTCCTTTAGGATGGCCTTTGCAGCACCTTGATTGGACAGTCACACTCTCAGAGCAGGTTTGGTTTAGCACAGAATGGTTTGGGTTTGAAGAGACCTTAAAGCCACCCCCTGCCATGGGCAGGGACACCTCCCACTGTCCCAGGCTGCTCCCAGCCCCAGTGTCCAGCCTGGCCTTGGGCACTGCCAGGGATCCAGGGGCAGCCACAGCTGCTCTGGGCACCCTGTGCCAGGGCCTGCCCACCCTCCCAGGGAACAATTCCTGCCCAATCTCCCATCCAGCCCTGCCCTCTGGCACTGGGAAGCCATTCCCTGTGTCCTGTCCCTCCAGCCCTTGTCCCCAGCCCCTCTCCAGCTCTCCTGGAGCCCCTTCAGGCCCTGGCAGGGGCTCTGAGCTCTCCCTGGAGCTTCTCCTCTCCAGGTTAGCACCCCCAGCTCTCCCAGCCTGGCTCCAGAGCAGAGGGGCTCCAGCCCTGGGAGCATCTCCGTGGCCTCCTCTGGACTGGTTCCAGCAGCTCCAGATCCCTCCTGTGCTGAGCCCCAGGGCTGGGGCAGCTCTGCAGGTGGGGTCTCACCTGGGTAGGGCAGAATCCCCTCCCCTGATTCCAGCAGAGGGGAGGACACCCTGTCCACTGCCCAATTCAAACATGTCACAAGTGACTCTGCTCCAGGACTGAAGAGGATGGGAACAAAAACACTTCACTTTTCCTTTGAATCATCCTCTAAGATCCTGCTCTGGTGCCTGTTTTGGGAACTTGGGCATTGGGTGAACACTCAGCACAAAGGTCTCGCCTCCAGTTTTTCTTCTTGGAAGATGTTATGGAGAAGTAGAGTAGTTGCATTGTATATCTATCATACAGTGAAACACAATAATACAGCTGGGGGGAAAATTCCATATCATGGTTTCCAAACTGTAAAACTTTCATCCCTGGCCATACCCCAAACCCTGGAATTCCAAGGACTACCCGATCCAACATCAAAGTCGGCCCTACTCTGAGCAGTGATGGACTACAGGAACTCCAAAATCTAAATTATCTGAGCCTGTGACAGTGTTTTTCTTGACATTTATTTTAATAAAACATTGGCAAATAGCTAGGAAAAGCGCTCTGGAGAAGTTTCAATCAACATGCTTGTTTAATTAGGTGATTGGAAAGTTGTCTCTACGGTTTCTTTGCTGAAAGGCTCTATCAGCCAAAGCAAGAGAACCATGATTTGATAAGCACGGAAATGGCACAAGGGAAAAATAACTGGGAGAAAAACAAATCCAGTTTTTCTCTAGCTGCCAGTTATCCCCATAAAGATGTAAACAAACACAATCAAGTGAAGCTTTTTTCCTGCTAATTGACTATTTTGAAGTTGTATTTTCCCCTCCCTTTGCTGAAATATGGCATTTCCACACCGGTTGTGCCACACCATGTCCCAACCTACCATGATGCAAGTGCGGTTTTTGATGAGAAGCTCTGCATTGCTGTTTACATTTTGAACTTCCCAATATCACTGCTCCCACATAGCCAAGCTGTGCCATGAGGGGAACCTTGTCTTGCACGGGATTACCACACACCCCCATTTATTTCATCACGTCTGGGTTTGGCTGCTCTGCACTCACTTCAGCTCACAGGTTGTTGTTCTTCTACTCTCTCCTTTTGCTGATCCTCCTGGAGGATTTGAGCTTCCTTTCCCTGCTATTTTTACACAACTTTTAGCGTGCTCAGGAGCAGGAACACAGTGCTGCTATCAGCTGCCCACCAGCTGGGGGATGTGGTCAGCTCGTGGCTGAGCTGGAAACCACAGAGGGATGGGAGCACTGGGAATGCAGCAGCTCCCGAGGCTGGATGGGGCAAGGCTGCTCCTTAACAGAAAGTTCTAAAACGTGCACACAGAAAAGAAGGAATGCAGATCCTCAGGGAGGCTTTTTCTGGTTTTTAGTGCCACGTGTCACAGAACCTCTAAGGCTGAAATAGACCTTTAAGGTCACTGATCTGGCACCACTGTGTTCACCACAGACCCATGTCCCCAAGGGCCACATTCACAGAGCTGTTAAATCCCTCCACAAATGGGGACACCAGCACTGCCCAGAGCAGCTGTGCCGGGGCTGGGCAACTCTTTCCATGAGGAAATCTTCCCTAATACCCACCCTGAGCCTCCCCTGGCCCAGCCTGAGGCCATTCCCTCTCCTCCTGTCCCTGTGCCCTGGCAGCAGAGCCCGACCCCCCCGGCTGTCCCCTCCTGGCAGGAGTTGTGCAGAGCCACCAGGGCCCCCTGAGCCTCCTTTGCTCCAGGCTGAACAACCCCAGTTCTCTCCATCTTGTCTATCATCCACTTCCCTGGGCGAAATGACATCATTCCAGCTGGATATGAAGGTGTGCACAGAGCAACACTCAAATACCTGACAGGGAGAGCAGAACAGCCACATGGAACATCTCACGTCCCACAGCATGGATGGAACTGTCCTGCATCAGAGCATTTTGAAAAGATCTCATTCCACTTTCTGTTCTCTCTGCTTTTATGGGTGAAGAATAAAATTAATTATAAGAGTCCAAAGCATCAAAAAAGTTTTGTCAACATCTGTCACTGCACTGACTCATCCACTAATGGCAGGTCGGCATTTGGGCTTCCTTCATCTTCCCACTCAGAAGTGGCATTAATCTGCTTTTAAAGCAGTTTGATTAAGCTGATTATCTTTGCATATTTGTTAAAGATCACTTCTTGCACTCTTCAGAAATTAAATGCAGAAGCAACAGTTCAAAGTTAAAGCAAAAAAAAAAAAATTGTGAAAGGAAAGCAGAGCTTGGAATGGCAGAGGAAGGCAAGAGAAGCACTTCTGAGGTTCTGATAGCAATGGACAGTACAATGGAAAAATTTGATTTGCATTAAGAAAGGTCCATTTTTTCCATAATTGATGTCAAGAATAAAAATCAGTATTTAGCTGAGATAACAGTATTAATTATTCCAAAAAAGTGAGGCTTTTTAGGAAAGTGCTCCCAAATAAAAGACTCTACATCAGTATTTTCCTTCACTGATCTTGAAACAACCCAGGTCAAAAGACCACAGCAAGCCTGAAACCAAAATCCACAACAAAATGTCACTTTTTCTTACAAAATTTCAGGCTCTCTTTTCTTTTAATTCCTCCTTCATTTGGATAAAACTCTGGGATCCAAAGGCTGCAATTATTCATACATAAAGCCAGGATACCATTTACCCATCAGAGATCTTCTGCACCACGTCTACAATTTTCCTTTTATTTCAATTACTCAATATTCCTCTGTTTTATGTGCACGACAGGAGGAACAGCTACCAAGGACCAACAACTACACAGATCACTCTGAACTGTGGAGAAATCTGGAAAGAAGGGAACTGAATCTGGATTTTAGTATGGAAGCTGACAGGACACAGACCCAGTGGATTTGTGGAGGTTCTAAGCTGGAAAGGATTTATGCCAACAGGTAACCAAAGAGCCATGAAATGCAGGGCAATATCAGGAGTTATGAAACAAACAGCAAGGTTAGACCAGACAGCAGAAGTTTCCATTTGAAAAGGCATAATGGAGAAAGAAGGGAATAATTTGCTCCTCACAGCTCCCATTTTTCCATTAAGGTTCTCACAGCCCATTTGCCATGAGTCACACTCCCTCCCCTCTTTCTGCCTTTCTAGAAGGAAGGCAGCAAACAAGGAGAAGTGGCTGTTAATCAAAGTCTCCAAGGTTTTACTCATCCTCCCAAAACACTTCTTCATCCCCCTTCCCTCCTCCAGTCACATCTTGCTGCAGCTCAGACTTTCCTGTAAGTGCCTGAGCAGCAGGAAGGGGCAGCAGCTGTTCCCAGAGGAGCATCCCACGCTGCCCAGGACAGCTCCTCACCTGCTGGCATTTCCTGACAGCAACACTAGACACCAACAAGGAACAAAAAAGAGAAGAAAGAAAGAAAGATTTGAAAATAGGAAGACTCAAGAAGCAAATGTGATTTGAAGGTTCCTCTGGAGTTTCGAGATACACTCCCACGAGACTTTTCTCCCAACCTGAACCTCCTCAGGACAGCACACACAGTCACAGCTCTCAGCTGACCTCATTTTCACCACACTTTTTCTGCCATAAAACTTTGAAAATCTCTTTAACAAAACACCACCAGATGCTTTCATTGAAAGACAACTTTTTTGAAATAGCAAATAGCTGTTATTAATAATCTATTAATGCTCTGAGAAATAAATGCCTAAGTCACTGCAATGTGTCACTAATGGGGACATTGGTCCCCAGAGAGGACCAGGAATCATAGAATCATGGAATGGTTTAGGTTTGAAGGGACCTTAAAGCTCATCCAGTGCCACCCCTGCCATGGCAGGGACACCTCCCACTGTCCCAGGCTGCTCCCAGCCCCAGTGTCCAGCCTGGCCTTGGGCACTGCCAGGGATCCAGGGGCAGCCACAGCTGCTCTGGGCACCCTGTGCCAGGGCCTGCCCACCCTGCCAGGGAACAATTCCTGCCCAATCTCCCATCCAGCCCTGCCCTCTGGCACTGGGCAGCCATTCCCTGTGTCCTGTCCCTCCACACTCTGACAAAAGCTCTTCTCCAGCACCGCTGTGCCGCACAGCGCGGGACAGGCAGGACACAAAAGTCTGTTTGCTGTTATCCCTTTCTCTGCTTGCACACCTTGCACAATGTAATTATGGGTAAAGCTTTAATCCATTAATTCTTCAATTACATTGAAAAGACCTGTCCTGTCAAGGAGGCCATGGAAGATCCACACATCCACCCTCACTGCCTCCATCGAGGAATGGAAGCCATTGGGAGGCTCCATGTTCCAGGACTCGCACTGGATCGCCTTACACAACTGGGAAAGTTAATATTTCAAACTAAACCAGTGCTTGGTCAAATTGTGGCACACTCCAAAAATGCCTTTTTTGATGTGGTATTAAGGTGGTTTTGCTTTAAAACAGACTATGCTGCTACTCCCTGAAGCACGGTGAGCCAACACAAAGGGTACTGCTCCCATACTCCTCCCAAACAAAACACCCCTCTTCCTTATTTTACACAACACTGGCATTTCAGACCCATCATGGCATATTCCAACTCCTGATACAAGATAAAACTAACCCAGAGAGCCGACCATGGAACCACCACTCTGCAGTGCTCTAGATGTTGTTTGCTTCCAGAGCAGCACAGCCTGAAAAACTGCAAGACATTTCAGATTTACAGAATTAGAGGCAGCTTAAGAATCACTTCAGCTCCTGCAAAATGATGGTTTTTTACAGAACTAATCAATTAGCTAGCTCATCACTTAGCCTGCTCCGTTCTTTGCAAAATATTCAAGTTGTTTTAGTTTGAATGGCAGTTCAGAGACCAAGCACCTTCCCAAAGCCCTGATCCCCTTTAGAATTGTGAAGCACACGACTGCATTCTGTACTGAAGGGAACTGAAGGGGCTTTTAGCAGTAATTCATGTATTTCTGCCAGAACCTGTGAACCTGAGGATGAAGATCCCTTCCCTTCAAAGTCTCTTCAATTACCATGGCAGGAGGCAAGTATGTTTGATCACAGCATTATTTACAGGACAAAATAGTAATTACTTCAATCCAAAAAAAGCCTTGAGTTCAGGTATTCCCTTATTAGTCCATGCAAAACAATCCAGAACAGAATAAAATAACCATATTGAAAGAGCTGACCTAAGTTGAGAGACGGCTTTATTTAGCTACAGGAGACCCCTTTTGATGAAGTGACCTCCTAAATTGCACATTTCAGGAACTAATCAAGGATCAGAGTAGCTATTCTAGGCTCACAAAAAGCTGTTTCCTAGAGAGCAGTCCACACACTTGTTCGGGCATCACCCACGAGGCTGCCAAGACACCAAGAGCACTCAGTGTTCACCAGAGGCTCCGTGTGTGCAAATACTGCACAAGTCAAATTTGGAGGAGATAAGGCCAAGTGTGCTTGTCCATGATAAGGGGACCAGCAAGAGCTGTGTCAGGAAACCCCAGCAGCTCAAGGGACTCCACAGAGCTTTCTGCTGGGTTCTATCTATCCAGCAAGTTCCGGGCACACCCAGGATTTACCAGAACAGGGTCCTGCCCTCCCTGCACTTGAGCAGCAACTCCTTCCAGGGAGAACAACCAGGCATTTCCATCAGCCCACTGCCAGTTCCAGCTTCTCCAAACTTTCAGCAGTCAAGTTACCTACAGAGGGAGAAGATTCCCAGTGGCACTGCCCTCAGCCAGGCCCAGCAGGGCAGAGCTCTGGCTCCCTACAGGAATTAAGACACACTCAGGACTCAGACGCCTTCTCCTGCTAATTCCTGTGTTTAGATCACAAGGGACAAACTGGTTTGGATGATGTACCAGCATCCTGCCTCCAGCAAACCTGCTGCTTCCTGGCCTTTCCCTGTTCAGCTGATTCACAGAACCATGGAATGGTTTGGGTTGGAAGGGCCCTTAAAGCTCATCCAGTTCCACCCCCTGCCACGGGCAGGGACACCTTCCACTGTCCCAGGGTGCTCCAAGTCCCATCCAACCTGGCTTTAGAACTCCTCAGTTCACTAAAGCAAAAAGAAAAAGCAGGAAAAGCAAATACTTTCCCTCCTGTAGTTAAATTGCCTCAGTATCTTCCAAGTATTAAGACAGTTGTTTATTCCTATCTTTTTCCACTTGTGGAAAGTCACAGTTAATTTCAGAAGCAGGAAACGTAACAGCAAAATACTACTTTCCATTTGCAAGCTGTACTTAAATAAGAGCTGGAGATGGACCTCAACTCAAACAAACAGCAGGCAAAGAAAAAGAATCTTAAAGAGGATCCTTCCCATGAAGGCACACGGGAAAGGGACACGGAGCTGTCTGAGTATCCAGCTTTAGAGAGGAGCAGTGGAACTGCATCTCACCAAGAGCCTCAGCAGAGCAGCCACCAGGGATTGAAGCAGCACAGCCCTTTGATGTGGGAGGCAGGAGGCCCATGGAGGAGTCTTGCAGCTCTTGTGATCGCCTCAAGAAACGTTTTAATGGGCTTCAATTCCCGTAGCTGGTTTGGAAGATCAATTACACACATTAGCAGTATCTGGTGTGAAGTACAGAGGTCTTTAATAGAGCAGTTAATTTTGTCACACTGCACTATGCATTCCTCTAGAGACACAACAGTGCTGCTTCAGAACCAGTTGACAGTAAGGCATATTTTCCTACTTTCATGTATCTTTGAGCCCAATAGTCCTCCATCAACTAAATCAAAGTAGATGGTCTGCAATGTTCAAATCTTGAATGTGTTAAAGGCAAGAATGACTACAGTTTCTACAGTCATGTCTCCAGACTGCCCAGGGAGGCTGAGTTCAGTCAGGACAAGTCCCCAAAATACTTTCTCCACAACAACTTCCATAATATTGAAAATACACAGGCTCGTTCCCTTACACTGAAGTTGCACAGCCCTTCAGTGCCAGGAAGGAATTTACTTGGATTAACAGAATATGCTTATTCTAAAAAACTAAACAGCATGAAGCCAAAGTTAAATATATCTAGGCATTTCAGAGACACCAAAGAAGGGTTTGTGGTTGCTTGAGGCACAGATGTGTATCAAAACACAGAGCTTCAGCTAGAATTGAAATTGAGTTCTGCAACAGACTACAGCTCTGCTAGTGAAAAAAGGTGTGACAGAGCTCCTATTAACAGCCACAGTCTTGCTCTTCTCTTTTTAAAAGTTAAAATCCATTGAAGTCCAAGCTTCCATAGAAGGATACCAGCAGATACTTGGCTGATGTGGAAAAAGGAATTAATTCTATATGGTACCTGTATCTCCTTTGGTCAATTCTGCCATCCAAACAGCAATTCCAACAGGAATGAGTTTCTCTGGGGAACAGGAATATTTCCCTTCCTACCTGCTCACTTAAATCAGACCATACCAAGTTCTCTATAGCAGATCAGTTTTTACCTAGGAGAGATATTGCTTCTATACTAAATGACCTTTTCAAAAGCACAACAAATTAGTATATACAGACACTTATTTAAAACCTCTCTCACATATTTTCCCTAAAGAAACTCATTCCTTCTGGTAGGTACAACAAACCCTGAGAAGGAAGAATAATAGTACAAAGACTGTAAGTAGTCATTTAAGTGTTTTATCCTTTAGAGAACATTCACTCCTTCCCTATGTGACTCAAAACAAACCTAATTTACTAAGAAAGACTTGGTTGCAATTAAAAGATAAATCACCATTTTAAAGAAACAAAGGTTTGGGCTCTTCAGCACATTACCCAAACACAACACATCCACATCTCTCCCATAGGCATTGCAGAAGTCAGAGCAGTTCACAGCTCACTCTGTTATTGATGCATCAGGGAAGGTAATTTTCATTTAATTCCAGATTTTAGAAAATACGTATGTCAGGAGACTGCAGTTATCCACTTCAATTTTTGAATTTAAATCATTATCAGCCAGCAAAACTTAACCTTCTTTTAAAGAATGTAAAGATTTATAAACATCCATACAGTAAATTTACCATGTCCCCTTTAAATTGCACATTAGAAAAACACCCAAAAGCATGTGTGCATTAACCCACGAGCTTTCCTAAAGATGTGAAAAATAGCACAAATCACATTTGTAACACTGCAGTTCTTACCTGTGACTTGCAGATCTCAAGCTCCAATTAAATACACAGAAGTGACACTCCACAGTAAAAATTAAGACCAACTAAATCAATCTATTTTTGGTCTCTGTCATTCCATTTGAAGCACCCTCTGGTAACCACCTGAGTAGCAAAACCAAGCCCGTACCTACTGAACACGAACTCTGAGAAGTCTGCACTAAACACGTGAGAGTAAAATATTCAAAGTGTATTTGCTTGGAGTGAAAAAGTAAATCTGGCAAACTTTGGTTAAAAAAAGTAGCTACAACACAGATAAGGAGCAAGAAACATTGGGGTTGGGGTCCTGCCTTACTGCCTTTCCTCTGATGAAACTGAATGGCAAAACCCCCTGACCTCAGCTGACACCCTGGGTCGTGCTGCACACACAGGATGGAGCTGCTGAAAATGAGCAAACACAGTTCTGAGCCTCCGTATGCTCAGGTACTCAAGGACCTCCTTAAACATCTTATGAGGTGCAATCTCTGGTCGAAATCCAAACCAAGAGAGGGCAGGAATTTCTCCCCTTCCCGTAACTCTCCAGGCTGCCTGCAGTAACACTTGCCATCAGATCCAGGGGGACTGAACTTCCCAGAAAGCTTTCCTTCAGAGAGCTGCCAATTCCCCACCAGATTTCTGTCACAGAAACAAGCTTGAATATCCATTTACAAAACAAACAGAAGTTACTTCTGCCCCTCCGAGTGCAAATGGGAACGTACAAAGTACCAAGATCAATAAATATGAAAAAAAAAATCCAGAACAATTTGGAATGAGTGGAGAACAGCACACCAGGGAGTGCAAGCCCTCACTGGCACAGTTCCATCACATCAAGTTGTTCTTTGGACTCATCCAGCTGAGGTTTGAGGATCACCAGGCGTATCCTTTCTCAACAATCAATTCCAATATTAAAGCTGGAATCTGAAACCCAACTTCAAAGAAACACTCGAAGGCAAAGGAAACCTTCATGCTCTGAGCAAAACCAGAACAAGGATAAGAACAATGCTCAGAACACTTAAGTGTGCCTTGCTTTTACTGTAAGCCTTTATTTCAGAAGGTTATGCAGCTGGTGTAACACAAATCTACATGTGAAGACAAATCTAGAAGCAAATGCTCAGAGCTGAGAAGAAAAAGCATCTGTAATTTAGATAAATAACAGCTCGCTGCAGGAACAACCTCAGCATTCAGGTCTTGTATTTCAGAGCCTGCACAGTTTTGCTCATTTAGATTCAAACGCCAAAAAATAGCCCAACTCCTCTCCTGGATGGAAGATTACATCTTTATGCAGGAAAGCTTAGCTGGAAGCTCAGATGAGTCTGTCAGGGCAGGACAAGGACCCAAGGTAGGTATGTTTGTTAGAAGTACCACTTCTGTGTCATTAGCTCGGAGATGTGACACCGCTGCATCAGCTCCAGGTCCAGCTGACAGAACTGTTCCACAAGAATTCCCTGATGGGAGAGGCCTCCAAAATAAAAATGCCACCACAAAGCAGCACTTACAGCCAAACTTCCATGTTCAGCCTGAACAACCTGAAGTTTGAACTAAAGATTTCTCTTTTCCAGTTATCACTGGATTGGGTGCTGAAAAACAGGTCCTACAAAGAACCGGTAGGACAGAGTGGTCTGTTCTGGTATTTTACTATTTCACATATTTCAGAAAGTCAAAGCACTGGTGTGGAAGTGCTGCTGTAAGGGATCCTTGACAGGCTGGCATGGCTCAGTGCTGGATTTCTGGCCTGAGCTGTTACGTGGAATTGCACAATGAGTAAACAAGGGAGGCAAAGCTGACAGCCCAAGCCCTGTATTAATGACCCAGCAGGTATTTTCACTGCTATACACACCATAGAAATCAACTTGTAATTGCAGCCTAAAGCAGCCCTACATAAAAACCATGGAGTGAAGGGTTACACATTAGGAAATGCAAGCACTGTGATCACCTGTGAAGCTTCTGCTCAGCCTCTCTTGGAATATGTATGATCCTTAATTCCCTTCTCCATCCTGTTCTTCCCATAAACCCTCACCCAGTGAGCCAGGGGGGACAAAACTCCCTGAACCCAGAAGTTTTCAAACAGTCCTTTTCCTTAAACCCTGCAGTCAGTGTGGAGTCCTGAAGCAGGTCAGTCCTTCTTGCACTACTCCTTTCAGGACACCTCTTCTGCTAAGGATCCACAGCACTCACCAGAGCTCTCACACTGTTCCGTATGCTAATGGACTCTTAAAAGGCTGGAAAACTAAGGATAGTAAGAGTTCAAGCCATCAGAGGGACCTTCTGTGCCCAGAACAGATGTCCAGAGTTCAGTTTTTTGAATACTCCCTGTTTTTTGGGAAAAACAACTCCACTAGCAGGGGTCTGAGGAGCAGAGTTGAGCACTCAGGCCTGGAGTTGTGTACTCAGCACCCAAACCATAACTCCACACACACCTGGAAAGGTTCCCAGCAACTTCCTAGCCAGGACCACAACCCACAACCAGGCAGGGACACACCTGCCTCTCCAGGATGGCACCGGCCTGACTCACCAGACCACCACCTACAACTTCTTCCCAGATAAAGCCACCTCACCCACTGCTTCTACAAATACCAGGTAATTTAAAATCTTATTGGGCCACCTGGAAATTCTGGATTTCTTCAGGTGTCCCATCCTACTGCAGCCTCTGTTTAGAATTACCTCAGTTATTACCTGTGAGGATGAACTACTGATGTCAGCATACTCACAGTACTCAAAAGATCAGACAGATTGTTAGACACCTGAATATCCAATCATCATTCCTCCCACAAACAGCCTAATCTTTATTTATATTAGTTTATTGGCTCAATTGCACAGCACAGACAAACCTCTTGGGAGGGAGGCAAACCCCTGGCAAGCCTTCAGACCAGACCAGCACTCCCAGTTGGGAGCTTCATCAACAGCCTTGTCCATTGGTATCAGAAAGCCCAGCTCACCTGGCTCTGGGCAGCAGTTACTTCTGCAACTTCAGAGCAGGCTGTTTTCTTGAAACCATTGACAAAAAAAGCCACTAAATTAGCTCACAAGTCAGTTTGTGTACCACAGCACAGGCCACCTACCTCAGTGAAGCCCCAGTGCCACGCTTTGTCTGCCACAGCTTTAACTCTTACTTAACTTATCAAAAGGATGTCAGAAGTCTTATGCAAGTTCACCTCTAACGTACTCGTTATCCTCTTAGGAGTCACTGAATGAAATGTGAGTTAATGAATAACACAGTAGGAATTATTTCATTATCCCCATGGTGAGAGAGAGCCATCTAATTCTTGGATATGATGTCAGACTTGAGAAACAGCCAGTGGTACTTAGTCAGGCTTCCACTGCTCACTCAACTGCTACAGCACTGCTGTTCCCAGAGCAAGGCTGCAGGCTGCTCTGACAGCTCGGGAGCAAAGCTGCTCCAGGAGAAACCAGGAATTCAAGCAGCAGGAGTGAGGAACTGGAGCCTGTCACTCTGCTCCCACAGAAGGGAGAGGTTTCTAGCAGCCCATATTTAATGTACAGGCCTTGCAAAGGTATGGGAATCAAGGCAGTAAGAGCAGGCCAGCTTTTCACATTTTCCTCTTTTACAGCATCAACCCCACTGCAGTCACCATTTGTCTCTGCTACTAAGACAGCCTGTCTATTAAACTCCATCAGAAGCCCAGGACACCTCCCAAAAGGGAAGTCTGAAGCAAGGTATGGATCATCAGTCACTGGCAATCCCATCTCTTAGCATTCCAGGCTGCCTCACTTCTAGTTCAGCTAACGCTTTTCACTAGAGAACTTGATGCATGGTGGCTGCACGTGAATGTTCACTCCTCTGTGAAAAACACACCTCTCTGCTAGTGCAGGTAGTGAGGAGGACAACTCCAAGAAAGACCCAAGTGTCCTTCAGGTCATCATTTGCCTGCAATAACAAATCAGCTCTAGATTGCCTGAAGAGTTTGTATGCTTAAAAGACCAGGCAGCTTCAGAAGGTGTTCAGAGCAGGTATTTTATTCATTTCCTCACTGTGAAGTCCATCCTCACTGCTACCAGGACAGCTATGCCTGGCAATGCCCTTCTGATAGTTTGGCTCTCAGGACACGTTCCCTCCTGTCCAGAACACCCCCATACTTCCTTCACATTAGGAGGAGCAGGAGGAGCAGTCAGGAGTAAGAAAGCAGCAGACGTTTGAACAGCTCACACCAACCCATTACAGGGCCTACAAGTTTTATTTACCAGGTGTTCCCCTCTAACAATCTGCCCAATGAGGAATAAACTACTACACAAGCAAGATAAAAGCTTAAGCAAGAAGTAAAACTGGAAAGCCTGGGAGGCCAAGGCTAGAAGATGGACTTCCACAGATGGAAAACCAGAACCATCTCCCTGACATGTCACAGCCAATGAAAGGCCCAACAGAAGCAGATTCTCTGCACGACTGCAGAAATTCTCATTCAAGGGAAAGATTTCCCCATAACCTGGTGCTTGTACTCACTCCTGGACAGCCCCAGAGCACGGAGTCTGTGTAACACATCAGAAGCAAAGGACAATCATGCCACACTCCTTATCAAATGGAAAAAAACCATTATCTTCAAGCCTAGCACGTGCTGGCCTGTCATTCTCACGAGTGTGCACATGGAGAATGTATTCACAGTCCAGGCCTGGCACCACAATCACTGTCAGGACTGCAATGCTGCAGAATATTTAGAACAGTGCTGTTAATACTATAGTTCAATTCCATTATACTGTTAATATATCCCAGCCTGCAAATCCATTACTGTTCCACGAGCATTCAGCTTTAATTCTTCAATAACTGCTCAAAATACCAATACTTAAGATACAAATCTCATGGCAGTATCTGTAAAACTGACAGAAAATTCAGCAAGAAACTACGAAAAGCTGA
Organism: Phylloscopus whistleri; assembly: GCA_017589585.1. Classification (NCBI taxonomy): domain Eukaryota; kingdom Metazoa; phylum Chordata; class Aves; order Passeriformes; family Phylloscopidae; genus Phylloscopus; species Phylloscopus whistleri. The sequence continues at coordinate 180,526 of JADMLD010001324.1, read as the reverse complement.
CTTTGGAGCAACTTTTCTGCCATGTGAGAAGCTTCTGAACTGGTATGGAGCAGGACTGCCCTATGAGGAGCATCTGTGTGCAGGAATGCCTGAGCCTTTGAGTCACCCCGAGGTGCTCCCCCAGCAGTCAGTGCCTGCTCACCCCTCAGCTGATCAGCAGAGCACACAGCTGCCAACAATGCCTCAATACCCAACAATCAATGCACAACAGCACAGGGTGAGGTAGGAACCACGTTTTCGAGGTGTGATGCCATCTAAGAGGGTAATGGGATTGAACTGATGCCCTCAGTGCTGAGGCTGGGAGCTCTCATTCTGCCTTGTACACTGATACTGCTGAAGTGGAACCACGTGCTTACATTCCTCACTGAGTCAGAGCTGTCCTTACACAACACATCCAAGTTCCTCAAGGCTGCTCAGCAGGCCCTTCAGAGGCTGCAGCTGTGCTCCTTCTACAGCTGTGCTGGTTAACCAGGCTCTCCTGCCAGGGAAACTGCCAAGGCCATGCACAGCCAAGAGAGACTGGTCTCTCCTGGAAGCATCCTCAGTGCCATGTCCACAGCAACTGCACACAAAAACTGCCCCTGGGACCTTAAGGCAGATTCTCCTCACCAACAGCCAGATTTTGTGCCAGATTTGTCTCTTTTCAGCAGTCCCACATTCTATCCCTCAGTGAGCAGCTCTTACCTATTTTGGCCACACACTTCAGGAGACAGACACGCACTTGATTCAGCTGTGTGGTCTGGTGAGAGAACAGGGCAGCAACATCCAAGTGTCTTTAACTCCACAGTTTCCAGTTTAAAAACACTTAAGACTCACTAGAAGGGAGTAAATAATGTCATGCAGACTGTCTGGGGAAGCATCAGTAATTTAAAAATATAGCTGCACACTGCAGCTTGGGGTTCAAATGTGAACAAGAGCTCAGATATTCCCTCTGTTCTTCCTCCACTGTTCCCACTATAGTTCTTCCTCACACCCCAAGCTTCTCCTAGCATTAAGCAGCTGCCTAAGTGAAAGTCAGTTATAAAGTCATTTTATCATGACCACTATTTTCTCAAAGCTTAAAAATTAAATCAAGTACTCTGCTACTGGAATTTTCATTACCAGGAAGTTGCAGTAATGCTTATTGCATTAAGGTTATTGGTTTGTTCTCCCAATATGATAACTGCATCAGTTCAATGCTTTGAGTTAATTATTATTGTTTAAGTGAGGTAAATGCAAACAGAAACCTAAACAGCATGGAATGAACAGTAGGAAACCAAGCTCGGTTATGTAAAGATAAACCAAATACTTCATGATCACCTGCAAGTATTAGGGAAATTCTCACACAGCTCTCATATGTATGAGAAATTAAAAGCCCTGACAATCACAGCTTCAGAAAATGACCACAGGAAAACTATGCAGTGAGGTAAAGATTCAGGCTTTTTTCCTGTATCTTGACACTTGGAATAAGCTCTGAAGAAAGGTTTATTATAATATTAAAAAAAAAAAACTAGACACCATAGATTACAATATTTCCAGAACATTCTGTCAGATGATCCCAGCAATAAAGCATAAATAAGCATAAATTATTCTCTAGAGACACCACCACACCTCCGGAGATCCTCTGGAGCTTCTTCAGCACTGAAGAAAAAGTGCCTCCAGTGATACTGAGGGGCAGGAGCTCCAGCAGCCAGGGGGTGAAGGAGGCAGCAGAGTCAGCCCTGGCACAGACTGGTTGTGCTGAAGGGCCACCAGTTGCCATGGAAGTCTCCCCAAGTTCCGCTGCTGAGGCTGACCTTGGAGCTGGTCAAACAAGTGGCTCATGTGAAGCTGCTGCTCTGAGATGCCCAGGGAAGCTGTGAAGTGCCCAGAGGAGTGACTGCCACACAACAATGTGCTCACTGCAGAGCAGTGCTCCAGCACCACTGAATAGACAATGCAAAGAGCCATTCAAGTGTCAGTCTTCCAGAGGGGCCAGGACAAAGTGCTTTTTGTTTCTGTCTTTGAGATCCTTGACAAATCAAAACTAGATTAAGTGTGCTGGCAGAGCGGCCTTACCTCCCAGCCGGATACAAGATCCCGTGGCAGAGGCTGCCAGTGCTCTGCAGTAACTCACACCCAGCACACCCAGCCGTGCTCTGCCCTCCCTGGGACAGCTTCCGAGGGAATCACACCTTCGAGCTTGATGGGAAGCTCAGAGGAATCACTCTGCTTACAGCCAAGATCAAACAGAACTCAGGGGTAAGAACTGCAAGTCCTGATTCTATAGGTGGAGAGGAGTCCGTGCCTGAGCACAGGAACCACTGAAGGCTTTATTATCTCCAGCAGAGGCTCTGAAATAGATACATTTGTGTTTTGTACAATTTCCATTTAACCTTGCTAATTTCCTCAGCGTTATTTTTTGCAGCTCAGGGACAAACAGCGTTACTAAGTAACTCTCCAGGATGAAGTTTCAGTGCTTAGTTCCCATTGCTGAATTAAATACATAAGCATCTTAACATCCACAAATCCAACAGCCCACTACTCCAGAACCCACAAAGACTAAGCACATTTTATCTGTGCAAAACACATGAACGTTTATCAAGCAACATATCAAATCTCACCACAAATACTGAACAAACCCCAGCAATTCAACTGCTTCAGTTAACAATTAATAAAAGCTCTGAGGAGAAGAATGCACCTGCTTCTACTTCCTACATAAATCTCAAGTACGTCTGAAGCAATACCTCAGATACAGAACAGTTTCAGGAGCTGTGTTTTTGAAGGATAATTTGAAATCACCAGCAGTGGATATCTTTCAGTATTGAGGCCTTCCTGTGCCAGAAGGTCAGCCCAAGCCCCCAGAGTCACAGGATCCATGGTACAGCTCTGTGCCTGGTGAAGGCTGCTCTAAGCCATCAGCACAGGTACCCTTTTACCACAGAAACACAGCAAAGCACTGCAAAAGTACATGTTAAATGCTTCACTTGCAGCAAGCCTGGTCTAGAAGGGTTCAAATCCCCTTCAGAGTATCTGTGCAGTCATGCTGAGCACAGCACCAAGACTGCTTGTTAAACTGAACAGGCAAAGGGCTGACACAACACAGGTGGAGCTGCAGATTTCTCAAATGGGTGCAAGGAGCACTGTCACCCTGTCACTTGTGACAAGGAGTTAAAGCACTGGAAGGAGGAGAAAGAACAACACTGGAATTGTGATGAACTTAACTCCCCTCTAGCAGCTCAGTAAGAGCACCAGTTCTGTGAAAGATTTGCACCAAGTTATCTCAAAGTACTAAAAATGGATGTAATTCAAGCCTACTGTGTAACACCAAACAAATTTGCTACTTCTCCACTTGAAAATTCAGTGAGGCTTCAAAGCAGGGCACACCTAACTAGACAAACTAGAAGACTAACTCTTTATTTCAGAGTTGAAGCCTTCAAGACCCTTCCATCCAACCCACTTCATTTTTAAGATATTCCATATATCCAGCATATGGCAGAGCATTCACCCAGCCTGTTTTGTATAGAGATTAGTAAGGACTTTCCTCCATTCCTCCCCAAAAAGCACACCTGTAAAATTGCCATCAAATACAATGTAAAATACATCACTTCAAGGTAAGTGATAGACACTCATCTCAAATATTTCAAGAAATTTCCAGGATTTCACAAAAACTCACCAGCAGATCAACTCTTAAATCCTGATTTAGCAGTTCCATAAGCAAAACTGAAGAATGAGAAAGGTGTACAAGACAGGCACAGCTGCTTGTTCACTCCAGGCCACATTTACTTTTCTGCTAAAGAACTCACTGGGTAGGTAGGTTTGGAGTGACACATATCTTGGTATTTAAATAACTGAGATCTAGAGATGTAGGACAGAGGTGAACAACCAGGAGCTAACTCTTCAAACAAATGCAAGTTTTAACAGGATAAATTCTTATCCTACACTTAGAGTTCAAAGGTTACAAAAAGCTCAGTGTTGGAGGAACAGATCAGCACCAGGCAACAAGCTTTTTATAACAAGGCAAAGATGCTCTGAATTCCGTGTAGACTGAGCTGTCACTCACCCAGCATGATCTATGGATTCCCAGCTCCACAGGAAGGTTCACACTTTCTCTTTCACATTCTTATACGCAATAAACTCTCAGTTCATTGTTTAATCTGGGAGGTTTTGTTAAAATGTTATTAAAAAATATTCGAAGTAACCAAGTCACCATTTTTAGGGGTCACAGCCTTTCAGGAGTCACCTAACGAGCAGCAGATTCTTCAGACAAGTTTCAAGCCATCAAATTTGTTTCAACATGTACAAACTCAGCTAAGGCAAATCTTTCAACAATACTCACCAAAGGGTGACCCAGGGGAGAATACAATGGCACAGCCTGAATAATTGCTATTCAGTCAAGGTGCTGGTTGTGTTTACTTTTGTAGGCATGATGGATGCACGGGGTTGTCCTACCAAAATTATCTTCACATGGCTGCACGAGCCCTCTCTGAACTGACCTCAGGGTATTCCTTCACCTTCCAGATTTCAATTACTTACAAATAGTTAAACAGATCTTAAGAACAGCAAGCCCACACAGAGACCTAAGTTATTCCTCCTGAGTTTTCCAGAGTCAAACAGGAGGTTTGAAGCTCTAGAAAACAGGTGCTGCAACACCAGTTTAAAGTTTACTGCTAATCAATCCATGGAAGCTTAGAAGTTGACCTTTCACAAGCAGCAAAACCCCAGCTGGCTATGCCTGCAAGTGCACCACAAATGTGCTCCAGAACCACATCTCCAGACTCCTGAAAATCAAATATATCAGCAATGAAACCACTAAGACTCATCAGCCTGCCTGAAGAGACTGGAGTGTTCTCTGCACCTGCAGAAGTGGCTATCGCCTTCCAAACCCAGCCTGGAAATTCAGATTAGCTCTAGGAATTCTTTCATTCTCTTGGCAAGAGGCAGCATAAAAATTGTGGAATTGAAGCACATAAATCAGGTTTTGAGGGTGTTTTGGCATTAGGCCTTTCCTTAAGCTGTAAGCTAAACTAGATTCTCCCTAGCCCACCTGCTCACTTCTTGCACAAAAACCTTCAGTCTTCTCTTGTCCTTTTCAGGATCCAAGTCACTCCAATCCAAGTCACTTCAGACCAATTTCTGTGTTCAAGGCATGTTTTAATTGCTTGCTCCTTGCCTTTGTGAAGCCACTTTATCTCAATATACATTACTAGACCAGCAGCATATTTATAGAAAAATCATTTCTTAACTACTACACAACTTGGTCTGCTGGGATTGACACATGGCAGTAAGGGCTGATGATGAGACTAAAAGCTGAGTTCTGTTGGAAGAACCAGAAAAAATACCTAACAGTAGTTAGAAATACTTAGAAATTGAAAGGAGACAAAGATTAAGGCATATTGCAGTCCTGGGGATCTTGAAATATGTTCAAATACACAAGGCTTAGCCCTGCTTTGTCTCTGCTTTGAATACCAAATAATTTGGGTCTAGGAGAGAGAAGCATGCTAGAAGGGCTGCTCAGGTAATCCCTGCCTCTGTGAGCAGTGGCCCAGCCTCGGGCACTCATACAGCTTAGAAAGCTGGACAATAACTTGAAATACTAATGTTCAGAAAAATAAGCTACAGGGCACAGCAGCTTGTAACTTACTGTTTAGGGAGCTGCCAAGTGCTTCCTCCCTGACCCGAGCAAATCAAGGTGCCTTATGCAAGAGGAAAAGTCTTCATACCTGAGTGCTGAATGGGACCACGGCGGGCTGGGGCATGATGCAACAGCACCATTAGCTTTAATGGGGCTGCTCTCTGGGTGTGACCCTGCAAGGAGGGGAGCACAACTGGGACCGTACACAAACAGCTCAGTAAAACACCAGGCTTCACAAAGAAAGCAAGAAATAGCTCTTATTGTCTTTGCTATACCAGTCTTACACTTGTCAAATGAAGCAAAATCCCTTGTCCACAACTCCCCAGGCTGACTCCTCCACCAGACCCACCCAGCTCAGGCATCAGCAGTGGCAGTGATGAACCCAACCACCCTCCACAGGTGAGCAGAGCACCAAGCAGGTTTCCACATTGCTTCCTACTCCGAGCTGATTACAACAGCAGGTTTGACACTGCTGCCTCCTCAGTGAATTACTCTAGAACTCCCACCCTTAGACCCTTGTGCTGCTCAGTTATTAGCCAGCCCTTCAAGAGTTCACAGGAAGAAGTGCCTGTGCAATGAAAACACTGCAGAGGAGTTGGAATGCCCCAGCAATGGAAAGCTAGAGAGCTCTCCAGCCTGCCAGTCAACACTGGAGAAGGAAAGGGTAATTTGCCTGGAGTAATGAGCTAAGTATAGAGCCACCACGATTCCAGTGGCCCAATTACCTCTGCAATTCTTCTGATGCGAGTGGAACACCTTGGGAAGCTGCTGGCTCCAGCTGCAGGTAGAACCAGGGACTGAAGCTACTGCCCTGATCTTGTGCTTAACAGACCAGATTCTGCAAAAGCAGCACCAAGAGTCAAGACCAACATTTTCTAACTCACTGCAGTTTTTTTGCCATCCTCAGTTCATTACCATATTTCAGCACTTTAGGGAATCCTATTCTATTTTAGAAAACCCCTTGCCCAGTCCTCTCCCCAGGTCAGTGTTCAGCAGTCACCCTCATCAAGTGTCAGCATTCAGCCTGTCATTTAAAAGCCAAAATTCCAGTTTGACAAGTGCAAGGCATTTTGGTTTCAGCTTCTAAAGCCTCAAGAACTGAAGGAGGGAAAAGCAACATGACAGTGACCAGGCACACTGGTACTATTAGACAGCTACACAGGGAGCTACTGCTTTTTGAAACTCACTGTTAATGAATATTTATTATTCGTTTACTTTAACAAGGGTTTGTGTGTATTACTTACACAGCTCTATACCCACTGATGTCCCATGTGGTCACAGACTCCAAAAGAAGGACCTACAATTATCTGTACCACCAGTTTTCCTGCAAGGAGGTTTCCCTCCAAACCCCCTTGTAATGATTTGAACACTGTAGGATACTGAACACACAGGGACAGTGTCAGTACACTGAGGCTGGAATCGCTGTTATAATGAATTTGGAATTTTAGAGCAGGTATTTGATCTCTTTCCTTACTGACAAGTCTAACTGACCAGATGGCTTTGCCAGAACACAACCCAGCACAAAATATTAACCACTTGGCCAGGGATCTCCAAAACTGAAAATTTCCATGTGGCTTCTCTGTGCAGCCCCAATTTACTCATCTGTTACGTCCAGGGATGCTCTGCAGCAGTGAAGTACACTAACCAAACACCTCCAAATCATGTGATACTCATGCTTGAGTCTGAAGGGATTAAGAGATTCCAGCCCAAAGTAAAAGAAAACAAGCAAGCTATTGTATTCTGCATTAGAACACAACTGTGCCTTGACCATAATCCACCAGCCAAACCTACAATGAAAGCTGAGCGGACCTCAAAATATTTACCTTGTTCCATCTTCCTCCTTTTTCCTCAGAGAGTTCAGATTTTCCCAAAGTGCAAAAAGGTGCATTCTTTTGGAAGTTACTCAAAGAAAGGTTCACTGAACATAGACAAAGATGATAATTTAATTATAATGGCTATCCAACCAGAATATAATGCCCTGTTCACAGCAAATTCCTGCTACCAGCAGTGAGAGAAAATTAAGAATCTGAATTCTCAAATGTACTCATGACTAGTATGTTCACCAATCAGCACACAATTAAGCATTCCTGTTCTCTAATTGTAAAGATGAACACTTGTTTGATAAGGATTAGTCATTAATTTGATGAAAAGCTTATCCACTCTCAAAAAAACATGCACAGTGTTTAGATGGAAGAAAAGTTCTGCAGGCAATGGCAGTAAATTTGCAAGTTTACATTAAGTACACTTCACTTGCTTTCAAGCTTCCATTTATTAAAGGAAAATAATCAAAATAATCTAGAAATGCAATCTGCTTAGACATTTTAGTCAGGTTTCTTGGATCAAAAGTTCAACCATGCCTACACTACACTAAGTATTTGTTCTCAGAAGCAAATAAAAAGGAAATAAAGAAAATTCAACTACAACATTTAAAAAAAAAATCAAGGCTATCAGGTCAAAACACTTAAAGGTGTTTCTACTCCGGTCAGACCACAGCAACCTGGCTGCAGAGAGTTCAGAGAAATGTCCTTGCATTAAATTTCAAGTCAAGCCACTCTGTGATATAGCAGGTGAGTTTTCTTCTCACTGCCTCTAATTTTGGCTCATCTGCTCTTTGTCAGGAGACAGACAAGTGTTTGAAAAGCCTGAACTCAGACCCACAGAACAGCAGAAGCCAGCTTTGACAACAGTAATTTTAGTTGGGGAAGATTGGCTGGATGAAGGTAAAACTGGGGACAGATTCCAGCTGCAGCACACCCAGCACTAGGTCTGAAAAGGTCTCCAAGCAAAGGTCTCCAGCCCAACAAGGATGCAGCAGGCAGCACAACTCCCAGCTCATCTCTCCCTGGTCTGAGTTTCCATGATAGCAATGACACGCTTGCAGATAGCGATGGAACAAGCAAAGCTTTCCCAGGTACACATTTAGGTCAATTATGGCTCCCAGAGATGAGATCAGACAGCCACAGCCCCTGCCTTGCTCCCTGTCCTCACTGACTTGCAAGGAGAACAGGGACACTCAGGCTGCTGCTCCCTCCTAACTACTGGATAGGATATTCCAGGGAAATGCTTTCCACCAATTCTAATCCTAGAAATACCAAGGAAAATTTCCACCAATTCCAGACCTAATGGCAGCCACCTCTAGGAGCAGCTTTGGACTTAAACTCATTTTGAATGGACAGAGTGATACCATAAGAGTGACAGGACAGAGCTTAATGGTAGATCAGCTGCTAGACTGGATCCTTCTGACATCTCCTGCACAAAATTGAAGCCTCACTTTCAAAAGTACCTGAAGTTACTTTACTCAGGCAGCATCTGGTGTAGGATGTGGAGGGTATTTAGACTCACAGCCATAGTTCCACCAGTACAGTTCAAGTAAAATGTTCTTCATCTCTAGGTCTTCAGTCTTTTTGTTACAGTTTCTTTAATCCACCCTTCAGCTTCACTCAACTCTTCAATACTTTCAACTACTACTCCTAGCAACTAAAAACCAAAATCAGTATTCTGGTAGTCTACTCCTGACCTAGACAGTGCTAAACTCTACATGACAGGGAAGATACTCAAGGGAAGATGTGATTTTCCATCTGTTTTCTGAAATCCTGCCACCAGCTGTACAGAAACTCCAAAAAATAAGAATCCTACTTGCCCAGAACAGTCAAAGCTCAGAGGAGCTGAGGAGTCAGACTCACAGGGCCTGGGAGTCTCATGATGCACATGAGCCCTACATGAAAGGCTGCTCTCAGGGTGAGCTGGGGAGATGCCCTGCAGCGAGTCCTGCCTTTGCCCTGCTCTCCAAGGGCACTCAGGAAGCCAACCAAGTGCATCTTGTCTTCACAGACTCCATGTCAACCTACACAGACAGGGTTTCTGTCCTCTCCTCCCTCAGGTGCCTGGCAGCAGCTTCCCCCAGGCACTTCCACAAGCAGAAAAAGCAGCACTGGAGAAAACAAGTCTCATTTTGTCAGGAGTCTGCCCTTTCCTGGTTGATAGAGAAGTCAAACCCCTCCTTTAAAGGTACAGGGGAAAAGAAACTATTTTTATTTCTCTGTCCTTTCAGGTAACACCACAGAATAAATGCTTTGATTACAGCCCTAGTTTGCAGTCCCAAACTTGGAGAAGCAAATGAGGCCCACAAAAGGGCAACACAAAACTGTTCTACCAGTGTTTCTATAAATAATGTCTATACCAGTGCACAAATCTCTGGTATTCGAAAGAAAAACTACAAAGACTTAATTATGGCAATGCAGCAGCCTTCCTCCACAAATTCAACCTGAAGTGTATTACCTCCCCCCATAATGATTACATGTTCCAGAAACTAAACCTCAGAGTACCAGAACAATCCAAAAGACTTAGAGACTATTAGACTTGTATATACAAAAGACTTCATCATACAGACAGGCACCCTACAGACTTATTTAATGCTACTTCATTTTCAGAAATCTCAGTTAAAGATTTAGACCATTTTCACTGATTTTCCTTGATGAAAATCTTTCTTAAAATAGGGTACAAGAACCTTTGGTAGAAGTCTTAGCAACAGGGCCTGGTTTGCTCACAGCAAGGGAGAAACACATCCAGGAATTAAAGTTATTTGGACAATGATGGTCCCTTGAAAAGTAGGAAGCAGGAGATTACAGTGGAAAAAGTATTTTTCAGTTTTTTATCCCAGTAAGGGCTAAACCAAGCAGGACCTAAGAGCTTAAATCTAGTATATCTGCTAGAGACAGGCCCAGTAAAGAATAACTTCAGTTCTGAAATTAACCCAAGACAAGGTCACTCTGCAGATGATGCAGGAGTTTGTGGAATAAAATTATATGGAGGGGAGCACAGAACACACAACCCAAGATCAACACACACAGGATGGAAGAAGACAGTTAAATATCAAAGTAACAGAACAGAAGTCTTTCCCACATGGATATCACTGCCTTCTATGCCACATCCTGGAAGCTCTGAGCCCCATGGCAGCCCTCCCTGCTGTCCAGTCCCACAGGCCCAAACATTTGAACATTCCCTGTTATGGCTCTCCCTCTGAAAACACACCCCACTCAGGGGCTGGTCTGTTCTGGCTGCCCTTTGGAAAGCCCAGCTCTTCCCAAGTAACCAGGGACTAACACCAAGTTTCTGATTCCATTCCAGCCCCAAGCTAATTCCACAGGTGGCAGGATGATTGTCCAAGCCAAGCTCATCTAGCACTAGTTCGAATGCTTCACCAGATACAGAATCAACTCTGAGGCTGACCCCACCACGCTCTTTGCCTGCTGCAGAATCATTTGGTGAACAATCAATGGCACAGAAATCAGGGACAGCATCAGCTCCATCAGCACCTCGGATGAAGCCCTCACAGCAACCCCAGCCTCATTTCCATTGTGGTTTGTCAGCCCATCACAATGAATGCTGCAAACAACAGCGAGATGTGCTGAGCAAGGCAAAGGACAACTCGCTTTGCTTGTCACCTCCCAAGGCTCCTCCAAGCCTCAGGTTCTTTGATGTTCTGCCCTCCTTCAACTAACACCCAAACCACAAAGTTGCATTTTGAAGTATTTACAATTCAGTATTTTGGTTCAATTTCCCTTTAAAAGGGGGGTTAATGCTACTTAGGATCTATCTGCTTGTGTTACTGAGGACACATTTCATTACTGGCATGAGTGGTTATGTACAACTGCCTGCCCCCAAGCCAGCCCACCAATGATGCTTCACAGCTCCTCACTGCATTCCTAATCAAGAGGAAAAATAATGGATTTACTACTCCAAAATCATCTTCCACTGGAGTCTTGCTCAAGGTATTCATTTTTCAGAAGTGGCAGTAATTCAAATACAGTAGCCTGGATAAGTTTAGTTACAATATCACTGAACATGGAACATCCAGCTTCAAGTCCTCTGAAATCCAGCTCCCACAAGGAAGGCCAGGAACACCCTATTTAGGAAGTCTTGCAGAGCCTGCCCCCCCTGCTTATCAGAGTTTGGAAGAGTTCCAACACCACGACAGCTATTACAATGTCATTAGCTGCCTCACTCATGCATATACACACAAATTCCAAAAAACCTTCCAGATGGATTTTACCATAGTTACCTTGTTGCAACTACTTTCAGCATTAATACCCATGAGGAAGAACAGCACCTCTGAAGTATCCACTTGCCCCCAGGAAGCCCCACAGAGCACACCTCCAGTTACCAGCTTAACCTGCAGCCACGCTCAGGTGTCCAAACAACTGCAGCTTTCCAGACTTCACTGAAGATTCCAAGTCTGAGGAGCTTCAGAAGACAAACCAAAGCCAGGAATCAGCAACTGTGTAAGTGAAGCCTTTACAAACAGTGCTTCCTGCTGGACACCCATGACTCCAGAAAGAGCTTTTTCATTTCAACCACCGTTCCAGAAAGCCACCTGTTTGCCCTCCCTCCCTCTCCAGCTCACTTTGCATGGCTCTGCAGGCCCCAGCCTCACTACCAGGTGCACACCGGTACTTCCTGAAGGAGAAGGGAGCCCCTGTGGCTCAGAGCAGCACAACCTGACACCTCATAACAAACACTGAATGTCAGAGATGCCACTGCTTGCAACAAGATCATGCTGCATTTCTTCCCTGCTCCTACGGGCTGGTTCCTCCCTGTAGCTCTAGCAGCAGGGATGGACTCGACATCTTCCTTAAGGGAAGACACAGTACCCCTGGAAAACCAACAGCCAGCTGGGGATCACCTCCTTGACACCACTACCAGAAACTACTAAGCAGGTGAGGGGAAGAACAGGTCGGGGCTACTCACACTCCAGTTTACCCTTAGATTTCTGTGGTATCAAGTCCATTCTGTCAGTGCTTCTCAACTGCTCAGAGCAAAGGGACAAAGTTTGGGCTGTTTTGCTAAAGCTGCCCTCCAAATAAGGCCAGTTGACACCAAAGGAGGCTGTCGTTTGTGACCTCTGCCCATCCCACAAGCAGCTGACACATCTGCAAGCCAATGCACACAGCAATCTTGAACTGTTCGGGGCTAATGCATCCAAGGTAGGAGCCAGAAAGCAGCAGGAGCTGAGGGCTCCAGCCCTTTGCTGGGCACAGCAAACAGTCCCAGTAAAATGTTAGTCTTTCAAATTCCTGAATTGCCACTGACTTCACTTTGAGGTCTTCACTTTGTCACTAACTTCACTGTGAGGGCTTTCATGCAAACCACTCAGTCATCCTGAAATTCTGAAGCGCCACAAAGAAATACTTGCCTTTTAAAAATCCAGTTATTCACAAGAACTACAGCACAAACTGAATCCTAGGCATATCCCTAAAGTTTTCCTGACAGCACTGGGAAGTTATAGCACCAATATCTACAAGAGGGCTGAAGTTACAAGACACGAAGCTCATTTCTCAGAGGTTAAAACACACATGGGATCTCACAGGCAGATCTCTATACCACCAGCTACTCAGGCTGGAGACAAAGGCAGAACAGTTGCACATTATTTCTGGGACAATTCAGTATCTAGCAGGTTATTTTGCTTTGGAGAAACATGACATTACTTTGATTCAGCCAGTGAAAGCTACCATGAAACACCTGTATGTTTAAGGATCTGGACATTTCATTATGGTTCACAGGATTTGATAAGCACTCATTTGGCTGTTCGAGCCACCTGCTCTGCAGACACCACCAGTACCAGCCAGGAGAGTCTTATCCTGTTGTATCCAGCTACAATTCCCAGTAGGAAGCCACCAGAGCAGGAACAGCCTTCACAGCCCTTTCAGCTGTGCAGGTGAGAAGATCTCAAGCTCCATGCTGGATGACAACCCAGTTCCTCCACAGACACAATTCCTCTTCCCTGTCCCATCAGACTTGCCAGGCTCCTGCCCATTTACTCCAGCAGCCCAAAGATCCCCTTCTCCTTAAGTTACTCCCTTTTTCCAGGTTACTTGCCAGCAAAGCACTGCACAGCCACGTTCCTCCTACTCCTGCAAGCTGACAACATACTTCTCTCCATCATCCTAGCTTGCACGTAGGTGGAATGAGATCTGAGATAAAATATTGTATCCTCTATTTCAGAAGCCTGGGCAGGCTCCATTTCTGTCTCCTCCAGCTGCAGATGGCCGTTTTTATGGAAAATAAATAAATAAAATGAGAGCTGACCTATTCAACTTCTGTGGTATCGTTTGTGGGTTGCAAGGCTTGTTCCTTGAGCAGGTTAACATTGATATTTTAATAATTGCTAGTGCAGACAGTTCATGCAATAGCTATTAACAGTACCCCAGACAGACACTGCCAGTGAGAGAGAACTCAGCTTGGCTCTCAATTTATCATTCCTATAACCTGAAGAGAGACAAGAGCACCTTTCAGTGCAAACACCCAGAAAAACATCACTGCTGGTGCACCTTTGCCCTTCCCCAAGCTCCAAAGCAGGCACAGAACCACTTGTCACTGAAGCATTTCAGAACCTCGTGCCTCGCCTTCACTTATCTGCACAAAGTTTCAACACTTGCAGCCCAGCATTTCCTGTGCTAGGAAAGACAGCACCACTTCTATCTCCCAAACTCACTGTAATCAGTAACAGCTGAAGCAAAGCAGGTATCAGATGTCAGCCTCCTCCTCTCCAGTTTACAAGCACTCCTTCATAAAACCTCCTTCATCTCCACCAAAAAAGTTCATTTCCAAATACCACGTGCTTTAGTAGCAGACAAAAGGCATCTCAGTTCTTTATCTGAAGCTCAGAGCATGACAGGTACTACAACAAACCTGTCACAGCTCCTTCCGTCACACTGCCACCTCTTCCCAGTAGACTCACCTTTATAACATAAATAATATAAATATGCCTTTATATTCACCAGAAAGCCAAGCTGCACTTCCACTCAGCACTACCTGACGTGATTCACCAGCCAAGTTCTTCTCTTCTAAAAGAAAGCCTTACTGCACATGGCTACCTCACACAAGAAAACAAACAGGTGAAGCACTCAGGAAAGTGCCTATAAGACCTGAAGTCTGCAAGAGTTACCAGCTCACACCCAACCCTCCCACAGCAAGGGAAGTGTGCACAGAAAGGAAAGAAATCAGTTTCCTGTACAGAGTTGTGAAGAAACACCAGGTCTCGTCTGGTGATCAAAAAACATTCTCTAAAAGAGCAAGAGCAGGAACAACTTCAACGCACAAACTTAACTCCACGTTGGGGGGCAAAGCACTTACCAGAGAAGGGCAACATCTGCTCATATCCCAGCGAAAGAACAGGACTGTTAAAAGGAACACGGGGAAGAGGCGCAATTAAAGCCCCAAAACCATATAAATAAAAAGCCTTAACAAGCCCCACTTCTAAAAGGAACGGGAATTTCGGCCGCACGCACAAGCACGGCTGAACACTGCTGACACCACAGCCCCAGCGGCCGGAGCAGCCGAGCAGGGGCCGGCGGCTGCCACCGGCACGGGGCGATCTCCGGCAGGGCTCGGTGGGGACCGGCCACCCGCGCGGGCCGGGCAGGGGGGCGGCAGCGCCGGGCGAGGCCCACAGGCCACGGGCAGTACGAGCTCCCCTGCCCCGGGGAGCCCACCGTGCCCCGGCCGCCCGAACCCCGCAGCGCAGGGCCCGGCCCGGGGCCGCCCGGCATCGCCGCCCGCCCGGCGACAAGAGGCCGCCGCACCGCGGCCGCGGGGCCGGGCCGCCTTCTCCTCCTCCGCCTGCCGGCCGTGCCGAGCGGAGCGGAGCGGGGCCGAGGGCGCAGTGTCGGCCCCACCGCCGCCCCTCTCCCGCAGCCGAGGGGGCGTGTGCGGCCCTCAGTGACAGCGCGGCCGCGCTCCGCCAGGCCCCGGCACGGCGGGCCGGCCCTCCCCGCCACGGGACATGGGACACCCCGGCGGATCCTTACCGCTGGGCAGGGCATGGCGCGGAGCCCCCGCCCGTGCCGGGGCGCGGCGTCCTGCCGGGGCCGGGGTCGCTGCGGGCTCGGGGCCGCCGTCGCCGCCTCACGGACACAACAACATGGCGGCCGCAGGGCCTCCTCCCTCCTCCCCCCGCGGGGCGGGGCCGGGCGCGCGCCGCTCCCGCCCTCCGCCCTGAGGGGAGGGGACGCGAGGGAAGAGGGGAGGCGAGGCCGGCGGGTGGCTCCCGGCCCGCGCTGTGGGGGACCCTGGGATCACGGAATCGGGGAATCGCGGAACCGTGGAGTCACGGAATCACGGCGTCACCAAGGTTGTTAGATCGTCTCCTGGTTTGAGATCACCTACTGGTTTAAGATCGTCTCTTCCAACCGTCAGCCCAGCAGCACCACCGAAACCCCTAAACCACCACACCACATCACTCAGCGACAGATGCAGGCGCCTCTTGAATGCCCCGAGGGAGGTGACTCCACCACCTCCCTGGGCAGCCCCTCCAAGGTCTGACGCCTGGACAGTGAAAAAAGTTTTTTTTCTAATCTGTAACGTCGCGGCCCCACTTGTCTCAGCCCTGGCCGTGCCCTCAGGCGGCGGCTGCCGTGCCTCGGCCCCTCAGAGGATGAAAGGCAGGGCCAGCAGGGATGAGTAAGGGACTGAGCATCTCCCTGAGGAGCAGACACTGCAGGAGCCAGGCCTGGCTACTCTGGAGAAGGGAAAACTCAGAGGAGATCTCATCAATCCGTGCAAATATCTCCAAGGGTGTCAGACTCTTTTCAGTATTGCCCAGAGACAGAGTGAGGATCAATGACCATAAAGTAAAACACAAGAAGTTCTACTTCAGCATGACAAAGGGCTATCCATTGAGTAGAGCACTGGACCAGCTGCCCAGGGAGGGCGGGGAGACTCCATCTCTGGAATAATCCAAACCCTGGACGTATTCCTGTGTCAGCTGCTCAAGGTAACTATCTCCAGGGGGTTGGACTGGGTGATCTCCAGAGGTCCCTCCCAGTCCCAGCTATTCTGTGGTTCTGTGATTCTGTGAAGCCAACTCGCCCCTTCCCCATTATCCCCCTGTGAGGTCCATAAGCCTGGCACTGGCTGAGTGAGGCTGTGGGACAGGCAGGGTCTCAGCAGAGGCTTGGCAGCCACCTCTGCTGATCTGTGAGCCAGGTAACTGGAAGCGTGTGCTGAGGCAGGGGGCTGAGGTGTGTGTTCCCACACCTCACAGCATCCACTGCCATCCATCCTCCTCAGGATTTTCAAAAAGCCCTGGAGAAACGCCCTGTTCCACTATAACCTGAGATTAGCTCAGTTGATCAGAGCGTGGTGCTGATAATACCAGGACTGTGGGTTCAATCCCTGTGAGGTCCATTCATTTAAGGCTTGGACTTGATGATCCTCGTGGGTCCCTTTGAACTCAGAATATTCTGTGATCCACAGAAGCCATGCTGCTGCACGAGGTGGTTCTGGCCGATGTTTCTTGCGTTGCTTTGGTGACATTCAGCTCAGCTGCAGGAACATGTGTGGCCCCATGCCACCAGGCCACGCGCTGTCCAAGCCACCCTGCGCAGCCCGCAGCTCCTAAAGCATGAGGTAATGGGGAGCTGGGAGCCAGCACAAGGCAGGACTGCCAAAAAGCACATGGAAACTGAGAGACAAGTGATAAAGCAAAAGGCCTGTGAGCGTTAAGCTACAGAAAACACAGGAAAACTGGAGAGTGGCAGCAGTGTTGGAGGTGGCAGGAACGTTGCTGGCTCCAAAACGAAGCTCTAGCTAAGCCTTGTGCCATGGAGCTCCTTTCCAGCAGCAAGATTTATATCTGGGTTTTGTTGCAACTGTGGTGGATCATTAATGTTTTATTTTTATACATATCTTTAATTTACAATACCGTATGTAGGTCAGGTTGTACTTTTGCGGGAGATTTCCACCTGCTCCTCATGTTCGCCTTGATCTGAAATGAAATGCTTGCAAGTAGCTATAAAATGCACTCCTAAATTATCCACAGGACTCTCCCTCTGAGTCCAAGGCTAGTCATTGTAACAGATGGACCTCAGTCTGTCATTAGGTCATGTCTAAGCTGGAAGGAGCATAAGTGTTCACAGGGAACAATGCAAAATACAGAAGCCTGTGTCTTCACACTCAGATATGAGCCACGCAGTGAGTTGTGTTCTGGTTTGGCTCCCTTGGTCAGGGACAGCAAACATTTGAAAGGAAGTTAATCAGCCCCTCTGAAGGGATTTTTTTTTTCCAACAACAAGCCATCATCTGAACACAAATGTGATCTGAATGTCAATATGTACTTTCAGGGGAACTTTGGAAGAAATACAGGTAACTGAAGGGAAAAACAGCATTCCTGGCCTGTTTACCCTCAAAAGGAATGAAAATATGTAGAGCCAGTAGAGCTGTAGCTGAAAAGGATGTGTGTTGACAGCATCAGCAAGCAAAATATGAATTTTGAGAAGTCCGTGTTAAATGTTGCCTTTTGCAGTGTGCCTGGAGGGAGATCAAATGTGACCTACTTTGGGAAGCTGGATCCTGGAGACCTGGGGCTCCTGTACAGCAGAACCTGCTGGGTGCTCCTTTTGGTCCTTAAAGAGGGGGAAATCCTGCAGTGCCATCCCTGTGACAGGAAAAGCTGGCACTTCCAGCTGCTTGTTATATTTATACATTTTATCTTTACCAATCTGGTCACACAGAGTGCATGGAGACATTCCGTGTCTTGTGTCCCAAACCTCTCTGTATCTTGTGTTCCAGTCTATTTTTTAATACATGGCCCCGTGTTAAATGACTTTTGCTTCTATTTTCCATGATGATCAGGGCAAAGGATGAGAATTATTTTATGGAAATGGAAATTACTGGACCCAAAGGGAGAGCAAGGCCTGTGAGAACCTGACACACAGCTCAGGGGACGAGGTGTTCCCAAAGCCAGAGTCCTGAAGGACCTGGAGTGCATCCTCACCCATCCAGTACAGGGGTTTTAATTTGGGAGGTGGAGGGTGGTGATGAATTATGGAGGAACTCCTGAAGCACTGGCTGGTTTTAAGCAGGAGGAAGTAAAGCAATCCAGCTATTTAGATACATGTTAGTGTGACCTCAAGAGCATTAAAAGATTAAAATATAAAATAGAAAGGAAAAAGTTACTTACAGACAAGTAAGCTAAAAAATGTGAAATAAAAATGTGATGTGTCTTTACACATACACATACATTAAGATTGATTGCTTTTAACTAAGATTAACTAAGAATATACCCTTGATAATTGTTTCCTAGACATGGATATATAATTGATATATTAACTTATTCAGTAAATTATGGAAAGCAGGTCCATAAAAAAAGATAGCTAGGTGGAAAAGGTAGGGAAGTCACCTCAAACATACACCAGCTGTGGATGCACCAAGGAAACTTGTGGGATTACCAAGGGAAGAGTGGGTAAAAAGTGCCTGCGTTCCCACATTCCCCCCAGGTAGCCTCACCTCCCTGGATCCCAGGACCAGAGCCTGTGTGTGCTTTTGCTCTTGCACAATATTTTTCAGACGGGCCTTGGAACAAAAGGCAGGAGGGAGCTGATGGCATTTGCTGATGGCACAAAGCTGGGAGGCACTGGCCGTGCAGCAGGAGTGGCTGTACTGCTGGAAGCGCTGGATAACATGGAGTGCTGGCACACTGGAAATGGGATGAAATTTAATAGTGGAAAGTACAAGGTCATGCCCTTGGGAATTGCTAACAAGAATCTCTGCCGCAAGCTGGGAGCTCATCAGTTGGAAATGACAGAAGAAGGGAAAAATCTGGGTGTATTTGTTGATCTCGAGATGACGACAAACTCCCAGTCTGAAGCAGATCTGACAAAAAGCACATTTCCAGGGAGGTATTTCCAGGAGAAGGGCAATGTTAATGCCATTATAGAAGCCTCTGCTGCAACCTTCTCTAGAATTATGCATGCAGCTCTGATCACTTTTAATCAGGGGACACAAACTTAAAATGTGACTGGAAAGTAATTATAGCTAATCCTGGGGTTTTTTCTTATACAAGGATCTTGAGATAATTTGTTTCGCCAGAAAACCTGAATTCTGAGAAAAGATACAGTTGTTCTTCGTGAAACTTAGGGAGTAAACACAGCAGTAAACACATCTCCCTTAAGAGCAAGGGTGATGTTCCTGTACAGAAAACAAGTATCCGATGGCCATGAGAAGTGTGGCTGAAACTTGAGAACTCCAGAGCTTCCAGCAGCTCAAGTCCTGAGGCTCTGGGTCATCCATCCCTGTGCCAGTGCCACCAACAGCTGACCCTAAAAGCCCAACGAGTCCTTTCCAAACTGCTCTTACTGTTGGAGGCACAGCCACTGAGTTGCCAATTGGCTTCTTATGGAAGGAAAAGAGATGCCTGGTGTGGAAAGATGTTCCTTGGGCGGCAGTTGCGAGCCAAATGTCACTCGAGTTATTGGCTGTGTTAAAATCTGCTCATGATGGTGGTGAGGTGAGAGCATCCTGTCCTGGGTCACCCCACCCTGGTCCCTCAGCTCAGCTTTCCAGAGGCTGCTCTCCTGCCCATCCTGTACAGGAGCTGCAGCCCTGGAGCCATCCCCACCTGGAACAGGGAGAAACAGCAAAACCAAAGGTGTGCCAGGTCCTTTCCTGCCCCTGGTACCACCGTGTGCCCTTTAATACACTTCCCTCCTGTGGCCCCAACTGCCACCTCAGCGTTTGCAGGCTGTTTCTGTTACGATGAAAAACTGATGGCAGGGTTAGATATGCCTTTAAAAAAACAGTCAGCACACCAAGTGCTGGTTCAGTAAGTACAGTCAGACCACGGAACACAGGGCAGTTTGCTTTCTCAGGGCTCCAAACTGGCTCCCTTGGCCAGTTTTTTACCCCAAAACACCTCCCCTCATCCCATCTCTCCTATTTTTTTGGGGTTTCATTTTTTATCCTGTTTAAATGTTTCACTCATTTTATTCTCCTGGGTTTTTGCTTAATGCCTGAAAAGAATGCTGACCCTGACCACAGTATTTACACTGTGCTCCTCCATGTGTAGGTGTTTCCATTCTTCCTGCTTCCATCCAACAAGTGCTATTTCATTATTCATTCCATCCAAGTGGCAGCAGGTGACATTGGGGTCAGCCCAGCATGAGGGGCACCCCTGATTCAAATGTGCCAGAATAGAGGCACTGCCAGTCATCCTGATGGGGCCCCAAAACAGTTGCTCTGACTCATTCCCTTGCAAAGTAGATGAATAATTTGAAAATAATGAGATTTTTATTACATACATATCATTTTGGTCAGAACATTTTGCAAGAGCCTCATTTTAGGATTTTTTTGTCTGGTAATAACCCCGTTGTACAGCAAGATGTGCCATTAGCGACGCTTTGCTGCAGGGGAGCAGCACGTGGGCACTGCCTTGGCTGCCCATCGAGGTGATTATCACTCAAAGAGGAGGATTTTGGGGACTCAGAGATTCAAATTCAGTGGAACAGAGACAATGTTTTTGAGCAAACACTTAAATGGCTTTGGGGATTGTGTTTCCAGGTAGGAGCAGAGCTGGCTGAGCCTGGCTCTGCAAGGATGCCACCTGGAAGTCAAAGCTGAAGCTATCAGTATTGAGGATGTGTCAGGAGCTCAGTGTGGGCAGAATGTCCAGGAATCTTGGTTTATGGATCCTTATATTATTTTCTTTAATAGACTAATCATCCATATGAGATTATTATTAGATTAATATGGCTTCATGTTAGATTCATTATTTTCTCCTATGGATCCAGGCTGGGAGAGTTGAGTCTGTTCAGCCAGGAGAGGAGAAGGCTCTGGGGAGAACTCAGAGCCCCTTCCAGTGCCCATAGGGGCTCCAGGAGAGCTGGAGGGGGGTGTGGAACAAGGGCCTGGAGGACAGGGCAAGGGGGAATGGCTTCCCACTGCCAGATGGCAAGGCTGGTTGGGGTATTGGGAAGGAATCCTTCTCTGCAAGGGTGGGGAGCTGCTGGCACAGGGTGCCCAGAGCAGCTGTGGCTGCCCCTGGATCCCTGGCAGTGTCCAAAGCCAGGGCTTGGAGCACCCTGGGACAGTGGAAGGTGTCCCTGACAGTGGCAGGAGGTGGGAATGGGGTGAACTTTAAGATCCCTCTCCACTCAAACCATCCCATGACATTGTTTGCCTCATGAGCTAAAATTGAAAAGGTGGAAAGCATTTTCTGCTGAACCTGTCTTTTCTCTGGAAAAGAAAATTGGCACAGCTTTAACCTGTGTCATGTGCTGTGTTGCTACAACAAAGCTGCCTGAAAAAAATGCTTTTCATAATAAACCATATCTATTTTCCTTAATAAGCACTTAATCACCTTCCTCCTGAGGTTGGATAATTAGAGAAACAGCAGGCAAAGAGAAGGCAAGTAGCTGTAGAATCAGAGGAGCTGCTTGAAGTATCGTTAGAAGATGATATTATTTTAGCTGAATATCTTCAGTTCTTTCCTGTAGACACAGCCTGGTAATCTGCTCAGTGCTGTGCCTGCTGGGAATTCCCACCCACAGGAACTTGCACCATTAAAACTCCAAAGCTGGGCAGTCCTTGGTTCCTCTGGCCAGGTGGATGCTGTACCTGCAGCCGCCTGGGGCAATGGGAACTGGTGTTCCTGCCTCTGCACCACTGCAGTGCCAGGCAGGGGGTCAGTTAAGAAGCATCTTGGGTCACCTCTGGTGACTTTCATTAGTGACTGAAATAAAAAAGAGGAAGTTAATTGAAGAATGATGGAAAAGTGAAAACATAGTTAATAAATTACTGTTGGATCCATCAGGTCAACAGTTTAACACTGACACCTTTGATTCTGTGGCTGTCAAGGATGTGCTGTGGAACATATCATTGTCATTGAGGGGCTGCAGCGTGTCCAGGGCAGGGAAGGGAGCTGGGAAGGGGCTGGAGCCCCAGGAGGGGCTGAGGGAGCTGGGAAAGGGGCTCAGCCTGGAGCAAAGGAGGCTCAGGGGGCCCTTGTGGCTCTGCACAACTCCTGCCAGGAGGGGACAGCCGGGGGGGTCGGGCTCTGCTCCCAGGGCACAGGGACAGGAGGAGAGGGAACGGCCTCAGGCTGGGCCAGGGGAGGCTCAGGGTGGAATTTGGGAACATTTCTGCATGGAAAGGGTTGTAAAGCCCTGGACCAGGCTGCCCAGGGCAGTGGTGGGGTTCCCATCTCTGGAAATGTTCAAAAACTGCATGGATGTGCACTTAGTGGCTGGTCTAGTCGCCAAGGTGGTAATTGGTCAGACTTGGAGGGCTTTTCCAATCTACATGAATCTGTGATTCCAAGGTTTCTAACTTCCATTAGTCCTTGATAAGTTAATGTATATATCATTAAGATAAGATGGAAAAAAGGAAAAAGTAGAGCTGGATTGAAATATTGCAGAGCCCAGGGTTATCCTGATCCATGCCTATTACTGTAATGGCATTTCAGCTGCTTTGAACATTTAATGGCCATTTTCTACAATTTTGCAATTTAGTACTGCAGGTCTCTTTTTTTTTTAGATTACACTGACATTTTCCTCAGCCAATTTATTTCTCTTCCATTTATTTCTAATTTGTAAGTATGTTTAAGAGTGCTGGTCCTTCAGGGTTCCCTGGCCCCTCTGACCTGTGCATGAGCAGCGTTAAACCCTCTTGGGTGTCCCTTGGAGAAGAGGGGGGGCAACAGGGGCCCCACCTGGTTTGGGCGTGGGGCTCAGAAACCACTGAGACTCCTGTGTGAGTAGGAGAACAGCAAACAGCTCCTTTGAGGCTGCACAACAGCAAAGCAGATCCTCTACCCAGCCCCAGGCTGTCACTTGGGACTTAGAGGTGGAATTTGAGCAGAGCCAGAAGCCGTGGAAGCCTTGGGAAGTTCGGGAAGCAGGATGCCGGACTGCAGTGTCCATGACAGCCCGGCAAGGAAAACACACTGACCTCCAGCAGCACGTTCCTGGGGTCACTCCAGCCTTTCAGTTCTTCTCTTGGTGCTTTTTGTGCAGCTCAAAATGAAAAAGCTGCTTTGGTGTCTTGTCGCCATCCGAGCAGGGAGCAGCCTCCCCACACAGCCGGAGTGAGGAGGTGATCCCTGTGCAGCTGTCACAGCACCAGGACAGCGCTGCCGGAACAGGGCACTCGTCCCAGGCCTTGACTTGTGACACCTGATCATCCTCACCGTTACATTCAGTGCTGAACAACTTCCTCCCAGCCATGAACCACACCGGGGAAGGATCCTGTCAATAAAAGCTCGTTTTCCAAAGCTTTTTTTGTGGAGAAATTCTCCTCTTCCACATCTGATCTGAAGCCTGCTTGCCCTGTACCTTCAGATGGCTCTGGATTGAACCTTGAAAAATGGATTTTCAGCAGAACCAGCAAGCTGATTTTAATGCTTTGCCTTATCTGTGCAAGACAGGTCGGCAGTTTCCCTGCACACTGAGATCGGAAAGCTGTGATTTCCATTAAGGTTTCAGATTTAATTTTTACCCTGATGAAGTCTTGAAGGTCTCTGGCATGTTGTCACAGGTGAACAGATGCAGAGGGGTTTTTGCCAGATAAATTTGTACGAATAGTGTGTCTATGTATAATTATCTAACAGGGTTATACATGTGGAGTTAATATCCCCAATTTTGGGCAGAGGCTCCAACAGCTCATGGTGCTTTAGGAAATTAAATAGGGAATACACAGTTGGTAAGGTTACAAAAAACATCCCAAAAAGAGGAATACTGACTCAAAACAGCTCGATGACACATTCAAAGCCCACTGAGTCACCTGGCATCTCACCAGCACTGCTCTGAGGAGGGTTGGCACAGGAGGGGAGATAAACAGATGCCTTTGCGAGGGAATCATATTTCAGTTGCCAAGTGTTCTCCTCCAGGAAAGAGAATTGGAGCAAACCTTGGATCGACATCATCACTGGGGGTTTGGTTCTGGTAGGCTGTTCTGCACAGCGTGTTGGTGCTGGGGCTCCAGTTCCAAGGTCTGGTGCAGTGATGTTTGAGAAATAGAAACAATGAATATTTCATTTAAAAATTACTAATTCACCGGAATGGGAGAGATGGCAGGTTCCAGACAGCCCGTGGTGACATTTGCAGTGTGAATCGCGAACACCCAGCTCTGTGTGACGGGAGCAGAGCCCGGGTGTGCTGGCCCGGGGGAAGAGCCCTTGGGGTGTGCGGCCCCCTGCTCACTCCCCCCGCCGGGTCACGGGCACCCCGGTGGCGGCACACCCGGCCGGGCAGTGGGCAGGGAGAGCCGCGGCTGCCCGGAGTGTGCGGGGCATGGAGGGCACTGCGAGCGGGACTCGTTCCAGCCCATCCCTAACGAGGCACACGACACAGCATGGCATGGCGCCGTTTCTATTTTAGGCCGCTTTGCCATCTAAAGCTGGACTCCGGGCTAAGTTTAGGAGGAGTTCCCTGTAGTCAAGGAGGAGAACCGAGACCTTTCGGAGAAGAGACTGGTGACGGCTGGATGTGCCCGTGTCACCTTGCAGGCTGGGAAGCGCCCAGTTCCCGCAGTTTCGGTGCGGTGTATATGTGACAGTGGAGTCTGTTCTCACTATCGGTGCTCGTATGAATTTTCAGGAACTGCCCTTTTCGTGCGCTGTCCGACTGTAATGCACAGACACCTCTCCGGGGAGCAAGGAAAAGCCCCAACCGAGGGAAGCGTGAGTGTCGCCGGCTGTGACAGGTCCCTGTCCCCGCAGAACCCCTTCCCTGCCCGGCCTCTCCCCGCCTGTGACACTGGATGGGGCAGCGCAGTTAAGTTAAAAAGGTCTCTCCTTCAAAAAGGTGATTTATTGAAGCAGCTGGTTTTCCTTCAAAGGAAGAACATCTGGAGGCTCCTTCCCCCTCCCAAGACAACCCACGGACTGTAACTGCCCCAGCCCCGCGCCTGCAGCCGACCCGGAGGGCGGACGAGGCTTTGGGGCTAAACCCGCCCGTTTGGTCACTGCAGCACCGCCCGAGCCCGGCTCCCACCCTCGGATCCGCACCCGGACCGGAGCCGGAGCCAGCCGCGATTCCCCCACTCCGACCCGCAGCCGGGCCGGTCCCGCCGCCGGGGCGGAGCCGCACCGGGCCCCGCCCAGCCCGGTAGTTCCGCTCGGGGCCGGAAGCAGCGCCTGGCCACGGAAGCGTCGCGGGGCCGGCGGGACGCGTGTGCGGGTACCGGGGCTCGGGCGGCTGTGGCGGGGTTGGGGTGGGGTGGGGTGGGGTGGGTGGCAGCGGCTGGGTAGGGCAGGGCCCGGGGCGACAGGGACAGGGGCCGGGCAGGGGACGTGGCGGCGGGGGCGGCGGGACCGGCAGGGCCCGGGTTAACCGACGGTGTTGGGTTAACTGAAGGTGTCTGGCCGTGGGGTAGGGACGAGGTGACAGAGCTGGGGGTGTTCAGCTGGAGAGGGCTCCAGGGAGAGCTCAGAGCCCCTGCCAGGGCCTGAAGGGGCTCCAGGAGAGCTGGAGAGGGGCTGGGGACAAGGGCTGGAGGGACAGGACACAGGGAATGGCTTCCCAGTGCCAGAGGGCAGGGCTGGATGGGAGATTGGGCAGGAATTGTTCCCTGGGAGGGTGGGCAGGCCCTGGCACAGGGTGCCCAGAGCAGCTGTGGCTGCCCCTGGATCCCTGGCAGTGCCCAAGGCCAGGCTGGACACTGGGGCTGGGAGCAGCCTGGGGCAGTGGGAGGTGTCCCTGCCCATGGCGAGAGTTGGAATGGGATGAGCTTTAAGGTCCCTTCCAACATAAACCATTCCATGAGTCCATGCTGCAGCATTCCCTGTGCCAGCTGTGCTGGGGTGGCTGCCTCATCCTCAGCAGTGTCACCTCACCCTGGACGTCCCCATGGATGTGCACATCAGTGGGAATTGCAGGGCAGGGATCGTTTCTGGGGCTGGGAAAATAAGTTTCCCTGAAAAACCTGGAAAATAAGTGTCCCTGGGAGAATAAGTTTCCCTAGTTCATGGTGTTCTTTGTCTGGCTCTTTCACTGTACCTGGAATCACAGGGCACAACAGATTAATTGTGGTCTTGTGGTTTAGACCAAAGTTGTTGTGGGGGGAAAAGCTTCTGAGAGTGATCAGGAATAACTCTCTGTTGAGGTTATCCCATACTCAGATTTATTCTCTTCTCTAGCTGAACAAGCTTTTGGGCAGGGCTTCTGTCTCTTCCAGGATGTTATTGACTTGGAGTGGAGATTTTAGTGCCTTCCAGACTTGAAATGAGACACTTGGCATGTTTTTTCTGTGTTACAGACACACATTTCTATGTGCAGCTTTCAGAATGACTCTAAAAATTTTAAGAGCCAAATTAAATATATGATGAAATAGAACTGAAAGCCAGCTTGGCTTATTCTGCTGAAAAGTTTTGGTGGTTTCTTTTTTTTTCCCAAAGAAATTGTTGATCATAAAGTAATAGTTGCTCCTGTCAACATTCTAATTTTTAAACTCCCCCGGAAAGACAGAATTATTTTTAATTTTGTGAGATGTGGGTATTGCTGTTGCTATGCTGTATTATTTTAATTGAGCTCTAAAATGTTAGATTACAGAATTTTTGCCTAACTCCATAGGTGACAAATTTATGGAATGAAAAATGTTATTTTTTCACTTGCTGTCTAAACCATGACCCCACTCCTGAGTCAGAGTTGTTCAGCTTTAGAGGCACTGCTCTTGTTTTATTTGTTATTCAGCCCAGGCAATGTGACTGCAATTAAATGTGCATCTGAGGAGATGTGTGACCCTTTTAATGAGAACATAACTTTTTAGTACCATTTTGCAGAACTCATAACCCCCAAAAGAATTTAAAAGCTCTGTTAACCTGCAACTTTCATTTTTTATAAGTCTGAACTTCTTTAACATTGCCCATAACAGTCTTTCTATTGAGTTACTCTAATGTTTGACTTACAGTTCATTTCAGAAAGTTAATTGAAACATTTCTGAGCCCACAAATGCTGTTGAAGATGAAGCTGTGGTTTTGTGAGCACGTGGGAATTGGCAGGAGCAGGGGAGGCTTTTGTAGGCTCAGCCTGTGTCCCTTGTCTGGCTGAGTGCTGTGAGATTCCACACACAGGCACCAAAAATACTATTTTAAAGCACAGGCAAGGCTGTGTTTGGATTGTCCCTGCAGTTTGTGCTGTCAGGAGACACACTGCAAGTGTTTAAAGAGGCTGCAAAGGCCAGAGTTCAGCACAGCTCTCCAGCAACCTGATTTAAATATCTAATTTCCATGTCAAACAGTGTCCCCAAATGTGTTTTGTTGTCCTGGAAGATATCTGTGGCCTTTCAGGAAGGAACAGGGGTGAAAAGTTAGCACCACATTCCAGATTTCCTCTGAGACACGTCCAGGTGTCTCCTGAGTGTTCCCTCAGGATTTGGCATTTTAGTGGGGTATAAATTGCTTGGTATGAATGTATTCCCAGCCAGTGTGTGTGTGTTACAGCAGGGCTGCAGCCTCTTTTGTTCTGCTTTTGCCTGACTGACTTTGTAAAGTGCATCCTGTGCTGCTTTTGTTTGCTGAGGACAGGAACAAGCCACCAGGATGCCAGCATTGCCTCTGGATGAGCTCCAGCTGACAGAAAGGGATCCCAAGACAGGGAAGCTGAGAACTTTACCAGCACTGGTGAGCTCTGTTTTTCCTGAAAGCCAAACAGACCTTCAATAAATAATTGTCTTATGTTGAGGCTTGGTCTGGGATGTGTGACAGGAATGGCTGGAGCTGTGTCGGGGAGGTTTAGGTGGAGCTCAGGAAAGCTTCTTCCCCCAGAGGGTGCTGGCACTGCCCAGGCTCCCCAGGGAATGGGCACGGCCCCGAGGCTGCCAGAGCTCCAGGAGCTCCCAGGGATGCCCAGGGTGGGATTATTGGGGTGGAGGAGCTGGGCTGGATGATCCCTGTGGGTCTCTTCCAGCTCAGGACATTCTGTGAGATTTGTTCAGCCTGCTTCTCAAAGAAGCTTTTTTAATGTGTTCAGATAGTTGAGATTTCATTTACCCACCATAAAAAAACCCGAAACACAAGAACCAAACTTGCTGTGTTCAACATCTGGAGTAAACTGTGTTTTCCCAGCACAACTCCCTCTCTTGAGTCTGTAGCCTCTGCTGCAATGGAGAGATGCTCAGGGAGTTTTTGCAAGCTCTGCCTCAAGTTTAGCTCCAAGCTGTAGCACTGGGATCCATCCCTTGTGCCTTCAGCTTGATGGAACCAGAAAATTCAACCCATGGAAACCCTTTTCTCCCAGAAATCAGGCCTGGAGAGAGCCTTTTGGGTGTGTTGCAGGAGTGGGACTCTCAGTGCTGCTCACTCCTGAGGAACTTCACCCTGAGCACACGTGTGGGATGAGGCAGAGCCTCATTGGGATTTTCCTTTTAGGGTGGGTGTATTTGGGCAAAGCCTGTTCAGTAACCCTTGGGAAAGGTAGTGAAGTGTTTCTTTCTGTCTTTGATGGTTGTGTCAGTTTGAGTTCATGGAATATTGTGGAAGAACCAGTTCAGAGGAAAAAGAGTTCAAACACATGCCAGGTAGCTTCTGCTCTTTGTTCTGAAGGTGTGGGAGGATTGCTTTGTCAGGCTGTGGTTAAGAGAAAGCAAGGAGCAACATCTGCCAAATTATCAAGGTCTGACAATGTTGCTCATAAAGAAAGATACAAACCCACTGCCTTGAAAGGGTAGAAAACAGGAAGTTACCAGGGAATGGAATGTTTCTGTCGACAGGACAAGGAGTAATTGGTTCAAACTGAACTTTAGGTTGGATATTGGGGAGAAATTGTTCCCTGTGAAGGTGGGGAGGCCCAGGGTGCCCAGAGAAGCTGTGGCTACCCCTGGATCCCTGGAGGTATCCAAGGCCAGGTTGGATGGAGCTTGGGGATAGTGGAAGGTGTCTCTGCCTGTGACGGGGGTGGAACTGGATGAGCTTTAAAGTCCCTTCCCATGCAAATCATTCTGTGATTGTATAATGTCAAGTTGTATTAAAAGCTAGCTTTGTGTTTCCTGGAATTCAGTGTGCAGATGGTAACTTGGTCTGGAGTTTTAATGCAGTGTTTTTTTGGCTTTCTGCAGCACCCAGAAATTAAAGCAGATCGGTCATTCGTGCTGTACAAACCCCCTCCTGCCATCAGAGACCCTGCTCTGGTGGAGGAGTTCCTGGAGCGAGCAAAATTCATTGCAGATGACCTGAGCTGGCTTCTGGCTTTGCCTCACGACAAATTCTGGTGCCAGGTAATCATTGTTATTTATCTGAAGATACAACATAGACATCTAGGTGCCTGTAAAAGCCATGAGCCTTACATCATTTTCATAAAGATTTGTTTATGCTTATTATGTCACACAGGAAACATTTTCATTTCCATTACTGCACCTCAGAATGCAAAGAAAGTATTTCCCTAAGGATTTTCCACTGTGAACTTTAAGAGTTGGCTTGTTTTTGGTGGATGTGGGAGTCCTTTCATGGTTTAGATTGCTCTAAATTTAACTGGGCTGCTCGGGAGCACAACCTGTGAGGGTGTGACATTCCCCCCTTCCCGTTTCCCTGCCTCTCCTTGTGCCAGGTGGTGTTTGATGAGAGCCTGCAGAAGTGTTTGGATTCCTACCTGCGCTCCGCCCCTCGCAAGTTCGACGCGCTGTGGGATTGCCACCCCGAGGTGGCTGAGCTGCAGAAATGCCTCCATCGCAGCGTCTTCCTCACCTTCCTCAGGATGTCCACCCACAAGGAGTCCAAGGTGAATATTCCTATGCCTTGCAAGTGCTCCAGGCTGTGTGACTTAGGAAAAAAGAGAATTAGAGAAATGAATCATTTTTCTTCTTGCACGGCGTTCCTCTCCCTGATGATTTTCTCGGTTGGGTTCTCCATGTGGAGATGATAATGCTCAGAGCTGAAGTGTCTGAACTGTGCAGTGGTTCCTTGGTTGATTGCCTGGATCTCCTTCCTGAGTAAGAGCAGGTTATCCATGTGTACTGGTTGGATATGTCATGGTAAGAGGAGAGAGAGCACATTGGCCTTGGTGTGGCCACATGGAAAAGGCTCTTCAGGCCACCAGTTCCTGAGTGTTCACTCCCTCCGGGCCACGTGGTGCCAAAAAATTCCTGCTAATACTTGTGTCTCCTTGAACTTGCTTCAAGTTTTGGACATACAGTGAAATCACTCTAAATTCCTGTTATCTTGGCATCATCAGGCATTCAGCCTGGAGAAGAGAAGGTTCCAGGGAGACCTCAGAGCCCCTTCCAGTGCCCAAAGGGCTCCAGGAGAGCTGGAGAGGGACCTGGAACAAGGCCTGGAGGAAAAGCACAATTGGAAACGGCTTCCACTGCCAGAGGGCAGGAATGGATGGGAGATTGGGCAGGAATTGTTCCCTGGGAGGGTGGGCAGGCCCTGGCACAGGGTGCCCAGAGCAGCTGTGGCTGCCCCTGGATCCCTGGCAGTGCCCAAGGCCAGGCTGGACACTGGGGCTGGGAGCAGCCTGGGACAGTGGGAGGTGTCCCTGCCATGGCAGGGAGTGGCACTGGATGGGATTTAAGGTCCCTTCCCACCCAAACCATTCTGAGATTCTGTAATTAAAAGCCATCCTCAGCATTAATTGTGTGAGTGCCACTCCCATCTGGAGCTATGGGATTTTCAGCAGGCCTGTGGGCAGGATGAGTGAGGCACCTTGTGTTTCAGCAGTCACTCCCTGGATCTCCTCGTTGGTTCATGATGTGTTGGGGCTGTGTTGATTCTCTTGCTTATCACAGTGGTGACATTCAGGATGTTTTGAGGGAAAGGCCTGGGAGTGGAGGACTGGGACAGGAGCAGGGTGAAGGAATGCTGGAGCCTGCAGCTGGCACCACTTCAGCAGAGGTACCTGACACCTCTGTGGTGTCTTTTATTGTAGGATCTGATTAAACCTCAGCACTCCGAGAGGCAGGCGAGCATATGAAACCATTTTCTAGTTGAGTGATCTGCAGGGAATGAATAGGCTGTTGTCATGCAGGAGTCAGCAGGAGTTCTGGAAAGGGAACCTGGCCAGCACTGAGCCCCATCCCTCTGCTTCAGCAGGGAGAATGTGCCCTGCCTTTCACTGGGATTGAAAACATTTGCTGTCACAGGCAAACCAGGCTTCTGAAAATCCCAAATCACATTTCAGCTGCCTGTTTCTCAGTGTCAGACAATGGATTTTTCTCATCTAGAATTTAGTAAGAAATGCCTTCAGTGTGAGGAGCTTTTGGCCCAGTGTTCAGCAGTCAGCATGTAGAGCTGCAGTTCTGGGGTTTCTCCCTGCCTGTCCCTGATTCTGTGGTTTCTGGTGCTGGGTTCTGCCCTCCCAGGGCACAAGACCTCAGGCTGTCCCTGTGCCCAGTTACTCATTCCTGCTCCTGAACTGAGCTGTTCTGCTGTCAGACTGGGAGCTGGTGACCTGTAGGGGGATTTTTAGTAAAACTTTTAGGTAGATTAATTCACCTCCTGGTGAAGGGATCAGTGGGGTGCCTGGTGTTGCAGGGACAAGAATTGGGAATAGATGGCTCCACAGAAGCTGTTTCAAGCAGAGTTGCTGCCTTCTATGAAATAAATTCCTTAATACACCTTTGAGAGCTGTTTTTGCAGGTGCCATTTTAATGCTGGAGTTCCTGTGGAGCAAGATACAGATTATCTTTTCAATTCCTCTTTTTTTTTCCTTGTCTTTGTAGGATCATTTTATCACTCCCTCTGTCTTTGGAAAAATTATTTACAATAATTTCCTGTTCGATATCCCCAAGATTATGGATCTCTGTGTCCTTTTTGGGAAAGGAAATGGCCTCCTGCTCCAGAAGATGATTGGTTAGTAAAAGCCAAGGAACAACTTGCTACATTTAGGCTTTTGCTTGTATGACAAGTGGGGTTTATACCAGTGGAACTGCTCTGAAAATCTGTCATTTCTAGATTGTGCTTTTCTTTTTCCATGTGCACTTTGCTTGTTCCAAGGAAAGCTTCATGTCCTGCTTTGCTGCCCTGAGCTAGGCTCATGTTGTTAGACATAAACCCAGGCTCAGTTGTTTCCTGTGCCAATTGAATGTGTCCTCAGCCCTTGTCAGAGGAACGTGGGGCTCTGTAAAACCCTGGTAGAGATGGGAAAGGGGGAGGAGGGTTGGGAGATGGGCACAGTCCAGCTGTGAGTGCTGTTGTTCCCAGAGCTGGGAGCCAAGTGAAACATTCAGTGTGAGGTAACCACTGCTGTGGGAAGTGGGAGAACCTGAAACTTCAATGCAGACATTGATGTGTGCAGAGCTTCCAAACCACAAACACTTCAGAGCCTTGCTCAAGCTGTGCTTATCCCTGGATTTCTGTGTCTGTACACACGGCCTTAGTGGCAAGTGCACAGGGAGGAACATCACCCATGGATGCTGAGGAGTGAAGATGGAGCTTATTGGTTTAGCTTCTCTTTATCCTGTGCTCCCTTCCCAATCCTGTGATCTTTAACATCACCTGAGCACCTGAGTGGAGGAATATCTACCCTTGGATTAAGTGAGCTCTTCCTGAATTCTAACCCACTTCAGCTGCAGCTCGTGGGATGAAGGGTTTCCATTTCTTTGGTAGTTGTTTTTGTCTCATTTCCAAGTTCACTGACATGAGAAGTGTTAGGGATCATGTGGTGCAGACAAATTTCCAGCCAGAAAATTTTAGATAAACCTTTGCATTTTTAATCTTTTTATCCTTTTTCAGTAGTTTCTACTCTAAATTCCTCTGTTGAGCCTCAGAGATGGAAAACAGGCATGGCAAGATAGATACTTCCCTTTCAGATACGAAACTTAGATTATCTGGGTCTTAAAATATTCCAAAAAAGACCTAAGTAATGAAACCTCCTTTGAATTATGCTCTGCAGTGCCACACAATCATGCTGCATGCAGATGACCAAGGATTTCCTCACCTGATTATTTCATTATGGCATGAGAAGTTCTGGTGTGTAATTCGTAACTTCATAAACTTGAGGTTCTTCTCAAGGTATAAATTTATCTGAAATTTGTCTCATAGCTCTGTCCTTGCTGGAGAAGGAATTAATTATCTTAATTTTCACAATCTGAACAGTAATTTCCAGGAAAATAGGAGCCTTGGTGCTTACTTGGTGAGGATTTATGGCATGGCATTACTCAGTGGAGTATTTTGTGAAGATAATGGAGTCCTAGTAATATAATAGCAGGTTTTACTAAAGCCTCATTACCTTTAAGAAATATTCGGCAGCACATCTCCTGGTGTGTGCTGAACTGTTATCAGTAATTAAAAGTCAACTCCAGTTGTCAAATAAAGGAGCTGGGGTTGTTCAGTGATAGTATTTGCATTATTCATTGATTCAGCCCCTGGAGCATGAATCATCTGACATCTCATTTGCTCTGCTCTGATGAGCATATTCCCATTGCTGGATCTCCAGTGGCTTTGGAGAGCTGATGGATCAGCTTTTTGGGAGCAGGGCCTGTGCATGAGCTGTGGAGTGAGGGTGGGCTCTGTCCCACATGGTCAGTGGGTGTGTCTGGGGGGTGTCAGCAATAACACAAGAACCATTTTCTGGTGCAAATATGCCCATTGGCATCAATGTCTGAACTGATGGAAATGCTCTCCTTTCCCTTTTCAGGGAATATCTTCACTCAGCAGCCCAGTTACTTCAGTGACCTTGATGAAACTCTGCCCACTGTCCTCCAGGTACTGCTTTCCTGCTGGGATTTCATCTGGAACTGTGGCATAGCTCAGAGAGTGGAAAGGGAACATTGTAGGCAGGCAGAATGTATTTCATGAGATCATGGGATATCCTGAGTTGGAGGGGACCCACAAGGATCATCAAGCCCAACCCCTGGCCCTGCACAGACACCCCAACAATCCCCCTCGTTGTCTAAAAACACTCCTTGAGCTCTGACCACCCTCTGGGGGAGGAACTTTCCCTAATATCCAGCCTAAACCTCCCCTGATTTTGCTGTTTCTTCCTTTCCCTAGTTTGTTAATATGTATCAGGGAGGTTTTAAACCTTTATCTAAAATTATTACTTGATGACTCTTCCCTCCCACCTTCCTTCAGCTTCTGGCTTTCTCTGCTGTGTCCCACTGCTGGCTCCTGTCTGTTAACACTGCCCTGTTCTCCTGATTTAGGTGTTCAACAATATTTTGCACAAGTGTGGTTTGCAGTGTGAAGGGGCCTCTGCTGAGCCCCAGAAACTGGAAGAGAAAGTCAGTGTGACTGCAGGGAACATGCCCCTCCAGGTAGGACTGAACTCTCTGTACTCCTGCACGCTGAACAGACCACAGAGGATCATTCTGTTCCCAAAAGCTCCTACAGCTCGTGGTTCTGTGCCATTGTTGCACTCTCTGTCCTGGGACATGATGATAAAACCTTTCCAACATGAGCTGATTCATTTCTGTCATATCATTTGGAAGGTGGATAGTTTTAAACCTGGCAACTTCTTTGCTTAACCAGCTTATAAATAAATGTAACAGAATATCTGACACAAGTCTCCACCTAACCCTGGCAATGATAAGAGCTGATTTTCTTTTTCCTTCAGAAATGTGTGTTTTAACAACAGTGTAATTTAACTGTAATGAATTAAGAGGGGTTTATGTGCTGGGGGCTGTACAAAGACAGTGAATGTGGTCCTCTACAAAACCTTAGTCTTCCAGTTTGTGTGTGGGAACGAACTGTCAGTTCAAACTATGATTTATTGATAAATGATAGTTTGAAACTATCATTTAGTGTGTCATTCAGTTTGTTTCAGCTGCCTCAGAAATGCAGCTTGCACTGGACCAGCCTGCTGAAAACATCCCTCTGATTCCCATGTTTCTGCTGTGCAGTGCTTCATGGAAAGTGCTGCATGGGGAAGAATTCCATGTGTGGAGGGAGTACTGAGGGCAAAGCCACTGTCCAGAACAGGATCTGATGGGATTCTTATAATCTCACAGGATCTTTAATGTAAAGCAGACAGTTGGGATTGCATTATAGATCTTTAAAGAATAGGAGTTTTAGGAGAAATGTTGTCTCTGCCCCCAGACCCTGTAAGAGGTTTATGGTTGATACAGTCTCTGAGCAGTCAGGAAGAGGCCTGGCCCAAATATTCTGTGTCCTGCTGGGAAAACTTGCCTGGCTCTTCCCTCAGTAACTGCTCTTTCCCTCTCAGGAGCTGAAGGACATTGTGCTGTATTTATGTGACACCTGCACAACTCTCTGGGCCTTTCTTGATGTCTTTCCCTTGGCTTGCCAGACCTTCCAAAAACATGAGTTTTGTTACAGGTATGTCTTGGAGTGCAGACAGAGCTTGTCCTGGCCACGTAAAAATACTGAATGTGGTACTTACTGTGTCCTGTCCCACTGTTAAATGAGGAGACAGATTTAATACAGAGGCTGCTGGGTTCTCTCTGACAGAAATGCAGCAAAATAAATACATGGATATAGGGATGTGTGGATTTTCTGTTCTATGTGTGTCATTGTCTAGGATTGATCCTAGAGCCAGGCATCCATGACAATTTCCAAAGTCAGTACTTGGTGTGCTCTGGAAAGGGTGGAGAGGGACAGGTTATGGACAAAAAGAACTTCCTGCTGTAGGACCCAAAGCAAGGGAAGCAGAAAGTATTTCAGAGAAATAGTTCTTCAAGGTCTGAAAACAAATGTCTTTGATGTTATGCCCAAGTTTTATGCTAGAGAATATCAATGAGGTTTGGCAAAAGCTGAGTGGCTGGGACAGGGTGACAAGGCATGAGAGGGAACAGCCTCAGGCTGTGCCAGGGGAGGCTCAGGTTGGGTATTAGGGAACATTTCTTCATGGAAAGGGCTGTCCAGCCCTGGCACAGCTTCCCAGGGCAGTGCTGGAGTCCCCATCCCTGGAGGGATTTAACAGCTGTGTGGATGTGGCACCTGGGGACATATGGTGGCCTTGGCAGTGCTGGGGAATGGTTGGACTCAATGCTCTCAGGGGGCTTTTCCAACACAAAGGTTTCTGTGATTCTGTGGGTGTTGGGTCTTTGCAGCTGCAGATCTGTGTTGGGGGTTTTTCTGGGTTGAGCAGATGGTTCTGATCAGTACCAGAATGTTTCTCAAATGCTTTTCTTTCCTACCTCTTCAAAGACCTCTCTGTGATTTCCTTAGAGTGCTGCTCTTTGTCTGTGGTGTGTTTGCTTGTGTTTTGGGGCAAAAATACCAAAATGAGGATGCTCATGGGTACTGCTGGTGAGGAGGGTTTAATGAAATCAGCCATTTGTTCTGCCTTTTAGCAAATGATTTTTGGAACCTCAGCTGACAGGTACAGGTTTGTTCCCCCTTTGTACAGATTAGCTTCGTTTTATGAACTGGCAATTCCTGAGCTGGAATCTGCAATCAAGAAGAGGCATTATGAAGATAACAGGTGAGAATTCCTGCAAAGGCTTCCTTTGGATCTTCAGTGAGACTTCCCAGGGCTTAGTTAAAAATCCACTTCATGCTGCTGTACCCATCCCTGAGGAGCCTGGCTTTTTTTATGCTGCTTCAAAGAGCTCTGAAGAGATGAATTCTGTAATTCCAAATTTTCCTGAGCAGTGGGATGACAAATCATTTTTAGTGCTGTGTAAGAAGGAATTTGATGGGAGGTGCATTCAAATTGTAACAAAGTGTGAGAACATGAATGATATCTCTGTGTAGCTCACACTCACTGGAAGGCACAGGCTGTGCTGGTACAGTGGGGGTCTCCTGTGGGGAGTTGCCAGGACAATTGGGATTGAAACCAGCTTCATGTGGAGCATGGATTTTCCTTAATGACCATGAAATGTGTCTAATATCTGGTCTTTGCAGCAAGGAAATTCTTCTCCTAATGAAATTATTCTTCTAGAGGATTAACTCTGGCGTAAAGATGTGTTACAGATTCTTGTGCTGACACCAACAGTGTCTTTTGCTCTCTCTGAAGTGTTTTTGCTGATTTGTGGAGGAGGATTTCACACTCCAGAAAGAAGATGATGGAAGTTTTTCACATCCTAATAAACCAAGTCTGTCTGCAGCCCATCCTGGAGAGCAGGTATTGGCACTTGGCTCTGTGCTACTCGCCAATTACTTGATTGCTCTGTGGGAGAAACTGTTTCTCATTTACAAATTTGCTGGAGAAAACGAACAGAAACTGCCATTTGTGTTGGGATTGTAGCCAAAGGCTTGGCTAAGGTCAAATTCTGTTGTCCTGTGTATCAGGAATATTCCAGATGGAGCTGTTTGGTCCAGAATCTCTGTGGTGGGCTGGGTCCAATGTGCTTTCTGACCCCAGTGTGTGGCTTGGGCAAACTTCATGTCTAACACCTTAAAACTGATTGTGACCTTCCAGGACCTGGAGGGCCCAACAGTACAGATGGACAGAGACTGTTTATAGGGGCTTGGAGTGACAGGACAAAGGGAATGGCTTCCCACAGACAGAGGACAGGGATCTTGGGCAGGAATTTTTCCCTGGGAGGGTGGGGAGGCCATGGTACAGGGTGCCCAGAGAAACTGGGCATCTCTGGAAGTGTCCAAGGCCAGGTTGGATGGGGCTTGGAACAACCTGGGCTAGTGGGAGGTGTCCCTGCCATGGCAAGGGGTGGAACTGGATGGGCTTTAATGTCCCTTCCCACCAAAAGGTGCATTGGAATAAGGCTTGGAGCCTTGGCAGCACCCAGGGGTTTGGGCACTGAGGCTGCAATGGGAGTTTGCTTGGCAGGTGTTCTTGCACAGGTGACCACAAACTTTCTGGAAAGTTCACTGGTGTAATCCCAAGATATCACGAAGGCACAGTTACAAAAGCTCTACACACCCTTTTCTGCTCACTGCAAGTCTGAGGCATCAAACTGTTTGTAAAGTCTGTCTGAAAACTTGTAATTCTGGGTGTGATACAGCTTTAGATCGAAGTGCTGAAATATTTGCTGAAGCCTTAAAAACCACTTGCTTCCATTTGACTCTCTGCTCCTGTGAAAGCCAAATGTGGCCTGAAATCTCTTTTCAAATGGGGCTTTCCCTTGGTGTGTAAATGTGAGTGG
Source organism: Phylloscopus whistleri (assembly GCA_017589585.1). Classification (NCBI taxonomy): domain Eukaryota; kingdom Metazoa; phylum Chordata; class Aves; order Passeriformes; family Phylloscopidae; genus Phylloscopus; species Phylloscopus whistleri. The sequence goes on along the minus strand of JADMLD010001324.1, from coordinate 142,221 downwards.
TTTGGCTGGTGGGGCCAAACCTTGCCAAACTTACCTCTGAGTGTTCACTGCACTGTGTTTCCTGCAGCTGTGAGAATATTCAGCCATTTATTGAGGAATTTCTGCAGATCTTCACCTCGGTGCTTCAGGAAAGGAGGTGAGTCTGGCTGACAAGAGGCCCGAGTGGGGCTCAGCTCCTTCCTCTGCCATTCTTTACAGCAGAATTGCCTGAGGCAGCATTACGAGGCATTTGGGAGTCAGAAATCTTTGTAAGTAGTTGGGAGAAGTGCAGTGAGAGGATTTCAGCCTGCAGCACAGACCCTGGCACTGAGAAATGCTATTCTTCACTCCCTTTAATCCAGCCTCTCAAAGAGGAGAAGAGCCATTTAGCCATTAGCTCCCTTGACAAGTTAGGCTGTTATTACTGATCTCTGCTTTCCAGCTGGGCTGACCAGAGCAGAAAAATATTAAACACTAATGCTGGAGATGCAAAGGAAGTGGCAGAACTGGGAATTCCATCTTGTCCTCCTGCCCATGCTGGCATTCTGAGCACGTTCACGTGGTAAAGCAGAGATTTTCCCTGTAATGCAGCACTGGGTTCCAGCCCTCACACCTGAGGAGTGCTGCTGTGGTGTAGTGGGACCAAAATCAGGCATGGCTGGAATCCAGCATTGGGTGAGAGGTTCTCTGTTCCTACCTGAGCACTGAGGCACTCAGAGAGGCACAGTAGTGGTAATTAATTGAGCTCCACTGATTCAGCTTGCTCCTGTGTTTTCAGATTTCTCCGTGACTACGACGAGCTGTTCCCCGTTGAGGATGACGTGAGTCTGCTCCAGCAGGCATCCTCTGCACTGTATCCTTGTGCTTTGCACACCTGGCTGCTCCTGGATTCCTTCACACCAGTCACATTTCTGTCTCTGGTTAAGCTGCATGATTGGCAAGGAATACTGGGACGCTTCCCCTTAACAGAAAAAAAAGGAGAGGCGGGAGTTGTTACCCAGAGAAGCTGAGGCTACCCCATCCCTGGAAGTGTCCAAGGCCAGGCTGGATGGGGCTTGGAGCAGCCTGGTCTAATGGAAGCTGTCCTTGCCCATGGCAGGGGGTGGGACAGGATGAGCTTTAAGGTCCCTTCCCACCCAAACCATTCAGTGGTTTTGTGAGTGTTGTGTAGGCACAAATTTGGACGTCATTGACAATCCTGTAGTTACTTCAAGATGATCCCTGAACATGTGCATCCAGGAATGTCCTTAATGCTGTGCTCTTAGAGACGAGACCAGGACAGCCTATATCCTCCAAGCAGTGGAGAGTGCCTGGGAAGGGGTAGGCAGGAAAAAAGGACAAGCTGTTAAAGATCCAGCAGCATCCAACGGAGCTTCAGCAATAGTGGAGAACACCCCTGAGGACAGTGAGGATCCGGGGGCTGCCTGTGCCCTGGAGGATGAGGTGGGTACAGCTCTGGTGGGACTGGGCTCTGCTCTTCCTGGGGGCTTTGCTCTTCCTGGCCTTCCTCTGTCTGTGAGGACAGGCTCGATTTGCTCAGCTCTGGGGACAACATGAGATTTGGTGTCATTTGTGACCTTTGCTGGATCTCCATGCAGCCTTGGGAAATGAGAACTGAAGCTGCACCTGAATCCTGAGTTATCTCTGAGCAAATTGCTTCCAGCTTCCATGGCTTGGGTTTTCCCTTGCTGGGGATTATTCAAATACTCTGCTTCATCCCTGCAGTTCATGTGCATATTTTTGAAATGCAGAGCTCGCCTGTTGTTTGAGGAAGGGATTCTCCAGGGTATCCTTGCTGACTCAGGGACTGGCAAAAGTAGCTGTGTGCCCAAATCTGTGTCAGAAACCTTGTGTAGTTTAAACAGCTGATTTCTCTTTTGGCTCCAGCCTTGCACTTGTGTGTTTAAACCCTGACAGCCCAGAGTGCTGCTTTCCCTGCATTTCTGTGCACAGTGCCTGCCCTCAGCTCTGTCCCTCCCCAGTGCCCACCAGCTGTGCTTGGTGCCCGCAGTGTGCCGGCGCTGCCTGCCGCGCCCGTCGCCTGCGTGTCCGGCGTGGAGCTGGACTCCCTCATCTCCCAAGTGAAGGATCTGCTGCCAGACCTTGGAGAGGGATTCATCCTGGCCTGCCTGAAGGAGTATGGATACGACACGGAGCAGGTGATCAACAACATCCTGGAAGACAAGCTGGTGCCATACCTGGATAAGCTGGACCGAAGGATGCAAAGGTGTGGGACAACCTCTGGTTGTTTCTGTCTCACTTAATTGTTCTCACTGAGGGCTCAACACTTTTAAAGCTCTAAGAATTTGCATATTTGGGGTAGAGAACTGCAGTGAGAGCTTCTCATTGTCACTTGTCACCAGTTTTCTGCCCTCCTTGTGTCCCTGCAGAGGAGTGGGACTTTTGCTGCTCAGTGTTGGAGTAGAGCAGGTGCTGGGTTGTGTTTTGTGAAAGGGGACAAAACCACTTGTACATGAAATAAAATAGAAATAAAATAGGATAGGAATGGAATAGGAATAGAATGGAATGCTGGGCAATAGAATATGTTGCCTTCAAAAGTTATTTTGCTGCAACGTTTGTTGTCACAGGTGTGGAAATCCCAGCTGTCCTGCAGGAAAGGGCATCTTCAGAGGAGCCAGTTCAGCTGGAATTCAACCCACAGGGTTAAATGTGGTTATTTAACAGGCTGCTGTTTTGTGAGTGAAGATATGACAATTCAGATCCATTTTTATGTTCCCTCTGACAAACTTGCCTGGCTTGTCCTGCTCTCCTGGGTTGGACAAGGGATGGAGGCTTTATAGCTGGTGGCAGGATTGAGATGTTGGAATTTGTCTGCAGCTGTGAGTGTGTGTTTGTGCTGCACCAGCAGTTCCTGACAGAGCATCAGGAAGTGAATGTGCTGTTTGTTCACATTTCATGGAGTTATGGGCAGACTGTCTCACTGTTGCATTAAAGGAAAGCATCTTTATCGGAAAAATGATGTAAAAAAATCTTAGTTTTGCAACAATCTTTGTGTTCCTGCAGTCAGATCTGCTGACTTTGGCACAACTGGTGCAGGACAGGCTTTGGGAAGGATTGTTTTTTCTGCAAAGCCAGCAGTTCCACAAGATAGAGCTGGATTTTTTTTCTTCCTGCCTTTTGCATCTTGAAACAAAGCTGCTGGTTCGATAGGAAATGTCAAATTCTGACCCCTGCTGATTTATAGGGGAGCAGAGCAGCATTTGCAGCTGCCCAGCTGAGCTGTCTGCACCACCAAAATGAATGTCAAAAGTACAGCCTTTAGACTTACAAGTTGAACAAACATAAACCTGGAACCCTGAGAAAGATTTAACTAGGGAGATAAATATCTTGAAATCAGCAGCAACAAATTATTGGAATTTTTTCCAGCCTGTAATTCATCACACTTAGTGTTTGTCTTCACTGAGTCACTGTGTTGAGACCAGGCAGTCTGTTGAATATTCTGTTGTCCTGCATGGTTTGATAGACTCTGAAATGAACAGAAGATTTTCTCTTGGCTTTCTGTGAGTTACTTTAGCTTCCCCTCAATTCCAAGCTTTGGGAAGTGCCGTGCTTGTGCCAGAGCCTGGCTGGGAAGGGAAGGGGCTGTGCCCTGTGACTCAGCCAGCACCTCTGGGTGTGCTCAGGATCTTTTTGGGACTGGCAAAGGATAAACCAAAGCCTTAGGCAAGGGAGAGGATTCCTCTTCCTCACTTCACTTTTGTTTTTATTCTCTCTCCTTGTTTTCTAACAGGCAGCTGAAGCCAGACCCTACCCCTCTGGTCAGCTCTCGCTATAACGTTTTCCAGAATGATGAGTTTGATGTTTTCAGTAGGGATGCAGTGGATGTGTCTCGGATCCAGAAAGGCAAGAGGTGAGTGTTGGCACCCAGTCATTAACTCTGCCTGTCAGGAGGAACAAACACCTTGGAACCTGCTCATTTATCTCTCCTAAAAACCTCCTGCAGGAATGTTTTGGCAGGGGGGAAGGCTTATCAAAAATGTTTCCCACCTGTTTGTCTGGGAAAGTAAAATGAAATATTATGAGGGGGTTGGTTTCACTTAGTGTTTTTCCTGATTGGCTTTTCCTGTGTCTGCTGCTGGAGATTGCTCTGCCAAGCTCATTTGTAATGTCAGGCTCTTGTTCCTTGGGCTTAATGTTAAACTTGCACTGAACAACAAACCTTGAAAAGCACCATCCCTGAGCCTGGGATGTGACTCAGAGCTGAGAATAACTAATGATTTGATTTAGAGCCAAGGGAAGATTCAATATCCATCTACTTCAACATCTGGTAACATTCAGTGCCTTAGACTACTTCTGTTGTTCCCACTGCTGTAAAGCTTTCTGCAGAAGGGCACTTGGACTTGTGGAGTGGTTCAGGTTGGGAGGGACCTTTAAAGGTCATTTATCAATCTGCCTGCAATGAGCAGGGATCCCCCTGCCATGGGCAGAGATTTCTACAAAACCCCACCAGTTTTCGCTGTGCTTTCTGCCTAGCTGGGTGTGTGGTCTGGCTCTCACTGATGTCAACTCGATCGTGTGGCTCCCTTGTTCCAGGTTCTTTTAAAACATATCACAGAATCATGGAATGGTTTGGGTTGGAAGGAACTTCAGAGCTCATCTTGTTCCACTCCCTGCCATGGGCAGGGACACCTTCCACTAGACTTTAATACCTCCTCTAACCAGCCAAGTGTGATCTTAATGTTGGGATGTATTTACACAGCAGATAGCTGAAAGTCTGGCTGGAGTTGGAGCCACATGACCTGAGAGCTCCCAGTTAAGGTTTTGGTTGCAAAGTTGCATCAAACCCTAGGAGAAAAGCACTTTTGTACCCCAGTCCAGTGGCCCAGCTCCTCAGAGCAGTGCCACAGTGCTGATCCTGTCTCGGCTGAGCAAGAAAGGAATTCTTTTCTCTCTGGCCAAGGCCATGGCTTTTCTTGTGTCCATAGCTGAGAATTCACAGACAGAACCTTTCTCCTCATGGTGGTGCCTTGCTCTGTGAGACAGGTGCATTGTACAGGTGTGCTGGCTTATCCCTGATTCCCAGAGCCTTGCACAGGTGGGTTATCCCTGATTCTCAAAGCCTTGCTGGTTATCCCTCTTTCCCAAGGCCTTGAACAGATGTTCTGGGTTATCCCTCTTTCCCAAAGCCTTGCACAGATGTGCTGGGTTATCCCTCTTTCCCAAAGCCCTGCTGCAGCAGCTGGTCAAGGCCAGAGAGCACCGAGTTCAGCACAGAGCATCCAGTGGCTGGAATATCCTGCTCGGAGCTCCCTCTGCAGCTCACTTGGAGAGCTTTGGAAGCTGTAAATCATCAGCTGGGCTCTGGGATCTGCTCCCATGGCACTGCCCTCCAGGAGTGCCTTCTCTCCAGGGGTGCCATCACTCCTGGAGAAGTTCTCCTCTCTCCCGCTGTAGTTATGTGGCCTCTTGGGATTATCCTCTTGCTGCTGCTGCTTTTCCTGGTGTCGTTTGCCTCTCTTCATTTCAGAACATTTGGGAAAACTCTGCAGGACTCCAGACATATTAGTTGTGGTTTGAGTAGTTTAAAACCTGGAGATCAGCAATGCCCAAAAATGACCATATCCAACTGAATCCAAGGAAAAGCTGCAGAACCTTGTCTCCAGGATTTAATATTCAGCACTGATGGTTCACTCCAGTATTGGGGTAACAGGGCTCTCCAAGCTTAGTCTGAAATCTGCTTTGGATTTGAATTGTATCAAATATTTTTTTTTCTCCTTCTAAATACCTTTTGCTCACCAAATTCTCTTGTGTTTGGGGTGCTGTTGCTAAGCCTGGTGTCTCCATAGTGCCTGAAGAGCCAGAGCAGGTAGTTCTGGCTGCTCTCAGCATCAGCAGTTTGGGGCAGGGATTGTCCTTGGGAAAGAGGGATCCAGCCAGGGTGAGGAGGGAATCAAACACAGGGAAATGAATGTGCCAGCATAGACTCTGCTGATCGTGAAAAGTGATGGCACTTGTCTGTGCCTGTCCAGCCCTAGCTGTCAGCTGAATCTGTCTCCTGAAGCCAGAGCATGTCCTGAGCTCCATGGGACTAGAGGAGCTATCCCACTGTTTTTCCTGGGATTGGTGCCCAGACCATTTCATGCAGCTCCTCTGCAGTCATCAGACCAGCTTGACAGGAAGCAATTAGCAGGAGCTGGGTTCAGCCTCAGCTGAATTCCCACAGGAGGTGTTATCCCAGATCCCGGGGTGGGTGAACTCACCACCTGCTTGGGAGGGCATTGTGCAGCCAATGCAGGCAGTGAGTCATGGCAGAGAGGGAACCACCTCCAGCTGTAAACTTCCTTTGTTTTGAGATTCCCAGTGAAAATTGGGGCTGCTGGATCACATCCCCTCAGTCTCTCCCTTCCTGAGTCACTGCCACTGCCTTGGACAGGTCCTTTCTCTGATAAAATCCACTGATGCTGGTCCTCCTGGCCTCGGGGGCTGCAAGTTGTCCTGGGAATGCTGGACAGCAGAATCCCCCGTTGCTTTGCTGTAAATATGTACTTGGCTGGTCTGGAAAATGGGACTTCAGAGCTTATGCTTGTGCAGCTTAAGACACTCAGCAGCTGCTTTTTAATCCCTCTGCTTTTTGGTCTTCCTTTCTTTAAAATGACTATAATTTACTTGCCTTCTAAATATAAAAAACAAGCCCTTGCAGTGCTCTGAGAGGTTGAATCACAGTCAGTCTCTACTGTTTTGTTCTTTGCCCTGGGAGTTGTGTTTATTGTCATCCTCACCTGCACTGGTTATTTTTTTTGATCTCCCCATCTACATTTGTCCTTTTCCCCTCACATTTGTGCTGCATGCACCTTGGCCAAGTTTCATCTGGAATAGAATTGATTTGGCCTCCTGTGAAGCCTCCTCTCTGAAGTGAGAGTGGGGGGTCTCCAGTTCCTGCTCTTTTTTAGTGGCCAAACAGCCCTGGTAGAAATTACCCACCCTGGATCACTCCATCCAGCCCTGGGGCCCAGCACAGGAAGGACCTGGAGCTGCTGGAGTGGGACCAGAGCAGGCACCAGGATGAGCAGAGGGATGGAGCAGCTCTGCTGTGTGGAAAGGCTGGGAGAATTAGGATTATGCAGCCTAAAGAGAAAGCTTTGAGATGACCTAATTGTGGCCTTCCAGGACCTGAAGGCCTGACAAGGAAGATGGAAGAGAGACTGTTTACAAGGGCTTGGAATGACAGGACACAGGGAATGGCTTCCCAGTGCCAGAGGGCAGGGCTGGATGGGAGATTGGGCAGGAATTGTTCCCTGGGAGGGTGGGCAGGCCCTGGCACAGGGTGCCCAGAGCAGCTGTGGCTGCCCCTGGATCCCTGGCAGTGCCCAAGGCCAGGCTGGAGGGGGCTTGGGGCAGCCTGGGACCGTGGGAGGTGTGAGGGTGGAGCAAGATGAGCTTTAAGGTCCCTTCCTGCCCAAGCCATTCCGTGACTCTATAAACCAGCAGGACAATAGGTGGGGCAAGGAGGGGCTGTGGCATCGGGGATGAGACTTGCATTGCTTCACACTCCACTGACTAACGGGGACAAAGCAGCTTCAAGGGAAGGGTTTGACCCCTAAGCCCTGCCTTTTCCTCCCCTGTCCCGGGCAGGAGGGAGAAGGACACGACGCGGAGCCTGGTGAATGACAAGCGGCTGGTGACGGAGCAGCGGCAGCGCTACAGCCAGTACAGCGTGGTGCTGGAGGAGCTGCCCCTGCAGCCCGGAGCAGCACAGCCCTACCAGGAGGACTACGAGGATGAGTACGACGACACCTACGATGGGAACCAAGTGGGCGCTAACGACGCTGACTCGGATGACGAGCTCATCTCCAGGAGGTGAACGCTGAGGGGAGGGGGAGAGAGGGAACCACGGGAGAATCACCACTGGCTCGCACAAACCTGGTGTTTTGGGCTCTGTTCCTCTATAAGAACTTCAAACCACCCCTTTCTCTGTTTTCACTGTGATGTGCAAGGAGGAAGGTTTGGGTCTCCCTTCTCCTGTGGATAGGGAGTGTTCCCATGGCAGAGTATTCCTTGAACACAAAGTGATTGCACCCTTGAGGCAAAGAACCTCAATGGAAATTGGCTGCACATAAATACAAACTGAATTCCTAGCCAAACAATTCCTACACTTCAAGAATGTGTTGCAAAGGAAAACAGAGTGTGCCCAGGAAGTTCTCCAGCTTCCACTTTGTCATTGCCTCAATTAATCAACAGATCCAGAAGGAGAATTTGCCATGTGTGGAAACTTGTACTCAGCAGTGCTTCTCCTGAGAGAAACTACCCTGCAGCAGGGAAAAACAGCTTGGAAAATCAGTGGAGCTGGGCAACCTCAAATGGCTGGTTAGCAAAGGGAAACTTCAAAATTTGGGAAATTTTTCAACCAGACTTTTCCCTGCCAATCCCCTCTGAGTGCTGACAGCAGGAATTGAGTCCCTGATGGGCTGCACAGCACTCTGCACCATGACTGACAGCTGCACACAATTAGCTTTTGGGAAGCAAAGGGTTAGTGGGGATGGAGGCTGGAGAATATTTATTTTAGAAAACACGTGGCTTAAAAGCTGCTTTAACATTTCTGAGAGTGGCCTTTTGAATTCTGATGTATTATGAAGATGTCACCATTCCTAACCTCAAACCAAACAGAAGCTTTGAGGCTCTTTTGTCTCTTTTTTTTTTTCCCTCCTATAGTGTTGAGAAGCTTCAATTTAAATCCTTTTTGTGTTTTTCCTGTAAGAATGTGGCACCCAGGTGTTTTCCCCTCTTTCAGGTCTCACTGCCCTTAGAAACAATTAGTGTATGTCACTGCTGAAAACTGGATCTGTTGATTTGACATAACAAAGGCTTTTCTGGTTTTACATTTATTTCTTTGGCAGTGGAATGGTGGGTCTGAATTCCAATGGAATTTAAACACAGACACATACTTATGTTAAAGAAGAGTTACAGGCATGTGGTAAATTCTTCCTCCACCCCCAGGCCCTTTGCTCTGCATCTCCAGAGTGATTCATAAAAGCCTGATTAATTTCTCCAGGGGTTTCCCCCTGTAGGAAGCTGGGGCACAGGAGTGGAACTGGGGCTCTCTGGATAGCCCTGACCAGTCAGAGGGTTTGGAGCCCAGCACTGGCTGAGCATTAATGGTTCTGTCCAAGTTTGTCTTGTACAACAGACTCTCCCTGCCTGCTGAGCTAAAGCCTAGCAGGGGATCCTCCTTAATAATGCCTTGTGGCTGTGTCTGGATGCCCATTTCCCAAAGAGAGCAGTTTCTGTGGAGAAATTCCTTGTGAGGTTTTAGAGTTGTTGGTTTTGTTTTGTTTTGTTTTTAACTATTATTATTGTTGCTGTTGTTGTTGTTGTTATTTTCAGTGACAATTTCATAGTGAACATTCCCCAGTGGAGAGTGTCTGTTTGCTAATTGCCCATAGGAATGTGGCATTAACTCCTGGGTCTCCGTGGGGTTTTTTTGTTCAGGAAAATTAAATCTGTAGAGTCTCATCTTTTTAAGGACATAATGCAAACCAAAAATGTGCTGTTCAGAATAATGTTTGTGGCTGTGCTGTTTTCTTTTCTAACTATTTGTGTCTATCTTCCCAGGCCATTCACAATTCCTCAGGTCTTGAGACCTAAAGGACAGGAGGAAGGACAGGAGACAGAGGAAGAGGATGAAGAGGAGGAGGAGGAAGCTGAAAAGGAAAGAACAAAGGTGACATTTAGCTGGAGTTGCATTAAGATTTACCACATTTCTTCCCTGCTTCACCTGCAGGTGATGTGGAGCAGATCTCCTGTTTCAGAGAGGGAATCTTTGAGCAGCAGCAGGAACTGAGCTGCTGTTCAGTGGCTGCTGGGCTGTGATGTGTCCCCAAGGACAGCTCTCCACTGCTTCCTGGCCTAACTGCTGGAGCAGTGACACTTCCTCTGTGGGGAGCTTTAATCTGCTTTGTCCCAGAGCCAGACAGTGCCAGCAGAGCACTCTGAGGGTCACTGACACTGTTTCCATGGATGTGCTGGGAGTAGCCGTGGTGTCGGAAGGTTTTCAGGCAGGTTTTGTGCCAAGTGTCGTGTTCGGAGTCCCTGACTCTGAACAGAGGTAATGAACCAGGAGCTGACTCTGTTCCCAGCAGAATCCTCTCCTCTCCAGGCTGGTGCATGGTGCTGATGAGTTTCCTGACCTGTTCCCTTGCCTCCTGCAGGACCACTTTGTGCAGGACCCGGCGGTCCTGCGGGAGAGGGCTGAAGCCAGGCGCCAGGCGTTCCTTGCCAGGAAGGGGTAAGCAAGGATCTCCCAATGGCTCTGCAGCTGTGCTGCTGCTGATGGGAATTGTTGAGGGTGTTCCTGCTCTTGACATTCCTGTGGGTCAGGGTCCTACCACAGTGGGGTGAACTTCCTCACCCATCCTTTACTGATGGTTGTTCTATCCCACTGAATAGGGGTAGGCATGGCATGGGATCATGGAGTGGTTTGGGTGGGAAGGGGCCTTAAGACCCTCTTGTTCCACCCCCTGCCATGGGCAGGGACACCTTCCACTTATCCCAGGTGGCTTCAAGCCCTGTCCAGCCTGGCCTTGGACACTGCCAGGGATCCAGGGGCAGCCACAGCTGCTCTGGACACCCTGTGCCAGGGCCTGCCCACCCTCCCAGAGAACAATTCCTTCCTAATACCCAACCTAAATCTCCCCTTTTTCAGCATAAAGCCATTCCCCCTTGTCGTGTCACTCCAAGCAGCAGAAGCCTGTGCAAGACAGGATCTTGGAGAGCACAATTTCCAGAGCTCCAGCAGCTCCCACAGGGATTTTGGGGCAGTTTTGTAGCTGCTTTCAGCTGCTGGGCTCAGGGTGTGGAAGGACACAGTGCTGGTGTGGCTGATGCTGCTCCTGGGCTGCTGTGGGAGCCCTGGGATGAGCCGAGGCCCGAGGCTGAGCCCCTCACACCCCAGTGTTTGTGGGGATCTGGGATTTCATCCCCAGGAGTGCAGGGTGCCTGTTGTGATGTCCTTTCCCTGTGTCCTCCAGGCACAAGCACGACAGCTCTGCCGTTGTTGGCAATGCCAAGGGCCATGGGCAGAACCGGGAGACGGTGCAGGAGCGCAGGAGGAAGGAAGCCAACAAAAGCACCAGGGCCAACCACAACCGGCGGGCCATGGCCGACAGGAAGCGCAGCAAGGGCATGATCCCCTCCTGAGCACCTCTGGGGCAGGGCCTGCACCTTCCAGGGCCCCTGCCCAGGAGGAGGCTCCGTTCCCTTGGGGGATGGATGTTGTGTGCAATACCTGGCACCTGGGCTCACACGGAGCTGCGTTCCCTGTGGGAGTGCTGCCCGTTCCCTGACTGTGTGTGGCAGTGGCTGCAGCCAATACATGGGCCAGGCTGCAGCAGCCATTCCTGCCCTTTTGTACTATTTATAATTGGCAGAGTTTTATTTTCTTACTGGCTCCTTGTGCCCTCCCTGCCCACCTTGGAGTGGGCAGCTCCAAGAGCACGGCTTCCATGGACATGGCTTATCCTGGACTTGAGTGACAGATTTTCCCAAGTTGGAAGGGACCCACAGGGATCACTGAGTCCCACTCCAGGCCCTGCCCAGGACACCTCAACAATCCCACCCTGGGCATCCCTGGCAATGTTGTCCAAACAATCCTGGAGCTCTGGCAGCCTCGGGGCCGTGCCCATTCCCTGGGGAGCCTGGGCAGTGCCCAGCACCCTCTGGGGGAAGAACCTTTCCTGATCTCCACCTAAACCTCCTGACACAGCTCCGGGCTGGCAGAGAAAGGCTCAGGCTAATCCCACTGCCAACAGACCCACAGGGGTTCAGGTGAGTAAGACCTTATGGATTTCTGGCCCTTGAGTGAGGCCTGTGAAAACAGATGGCACAAATAAAAGATGTAGATGTCTTAGTTGTTTTTTTTAGGCCCTTACAGACAGTATTGATGAACTCCCTGGCATCCAATTAAGCTTTGCTTGGTTAATTTACTGGTTAATGTGCCCTGAGTGCCTTCTCCCCACCACGCTGTATTTTCTTGCACTGCAGCAGTGCCTGTGGCTGTCACCCTCACAGGGAGAAAATCAGCAGTGGGTTGTGCTCCAGGGCAATCCCAGTGCTGCAGGAGCAGTGGGGTGGTAAAGTGGTAGTAGGGTGGTAGTAAGGTGCACACCTTGGTGCCTGGTGTTGTGCAGAGGGCAGGAATGTGACTGGAGCTGCTGTGGGGCTGCTTGCAGAGAAGCAGAAATGCAGCAGAGCAGGCACTGCCATGAAATGAGGGGAAGCCCCGAGCGCTCTGAGGAGATTTTTCGTAGCCTATCAGTGCTGCCCAAACCTCCCAGTGACAGGCATGCAGAAAGGAATTAGGTTTACCTAATTAGCATCCCCAAATGCTGTATCCAGGGAAATCCCCTGCTGGGATAAGGCTGCTCTCCTGCAGCTCCTGCTCTCTGCACCGATGGCTTCAGCTCCTCCCTGCTGCCCACTGCAGTGCTGTCCCCTCATCCTGTATTCAGCATTGGTTCTTGCTGCTCAGAGCCTGCAACTCTCTCTGAGCTGCTCAGCCTGATGTGGAGCAGCAGCAGAGCACGGGGAGCTGGCACTCACCCAGATGGGATTGTCCCAGGAAAGCCTAAACCTTTCTCTTAACCACCTCCATAAAGCACAGCTGGGACTGGGACAGCTGTAGTTGGGTTTGGCTCCAAAAACACAAACACAAGGGTTTAAGTGCTTGTTGTGTTTTCAGAGTAAATGTTTCACCCCCTGGCACTCATTTGCAAACCCCACAAAGCTGCTGTGAGCACTGGCTCTAACGGCCTCTGCTGAAATTCCTCCTGATCAGTGAAAACAGACTGAGGAGGGAGAGGTGGGGCTGCTGGGCTGGGAAAGTGGGAAGGGAAGGAGTCACTCAGCCAGGTCTCCCTACAGCAATCTGAGAGTTGAGGAATTAACTGAGTCATTATCCAGGAAGTGCCCAAACATCCCTTCCCATGTAGTGTTTGACAGGGCCAGGCAGGGCTGGGCTTTTCAGGGAGAAGGGAATGATGCTGCTCAGGCTGAGAGAAGGTTTGGGGGGGGAACTGAGGGATCTTTAAGGTCCCTTCCCATCCAAACCATTCCATGACTCCTCTGAGCCAGCTGCTGGGGGAACTGAGTGATCCCTCTCCCTTTCCAGCACCTTCCCTTGGGTCAGTTGGGATGGAGGCAGGTGTGTGACACACCAACCTGACACCCCTTCTGCTCCTCCAGCCATGGGAGGAGCCAGAAGGTGCAGGAATAATTAGGAAAGGGATCCAATTCACCTCTGAAAGTTACAGCTGCATTCTCAGCCCAGCAGTGCAGAGCACATTCCTCTGTTAGGGCAGGGCTGCAGCAGCACCTGCAGCTCTGAAAGGGGCCAGGCCAGGAACTTCCCTCACATCTGAGCTACAAAAAGTGCTGGGAATGATTTTCAAGCCCCTTTTCTGTGGGCAGACCAGAAGAAGCAGGCAGCTTCTCACCCTTCCCAGGCAGAAGCCAAGGCTTGTCATGAACTACAACTGCCCAAGTGCTTTCAAATCCATTTTAAGACACTGTGACTCCTGAGAGTGCCTTGGAACTAAGGAACAGGGCTGTTTGTAAAGATCCTCCACCTTCCAGAGAAGGAGGAGGCACAGAAAGGCCAAAGGATGAGTGAGGCAAACACACAGACACAAGACAGGACCAGGAGTTTTATTTGAACACTGTAAGTTGAGTACAGCAGCAGAACTCCTTGAGTCCAACTGGCTTCACATCATCAGCTGGTGGCTGACAGCAGCTGGCTCGGAGTTGTTCCATCAGGAATCCATTCCCAGTGTCAGGAGGCTGAACCCCTCCCTGCAGTGCCTGCTGCCACCCCAGGCTGGCTCCTGCTGCTGAGCTGCTCAGTTCTCATACTTGTGCTTGATGTGTTTCCACAGTTTCTGCATGCAAAACAAGCAGGGGGGAAAAAAAAATCAAGATTTTTTTAAGCAGCTTCTCAGGGGGGTTGGGATAAGAGAACCCAAAATGTAAATGATCCTGCCTGGGGAGGTGGTGATGGGAGTCCTGTACTGGATCTGGGGGACACAGGGATGCAGATGGGGGCTCCTGGTTTTTAATCTGATCAGGGAAGAAGCTGCAGAGATTCCCCTTCCCCTGCTCTGCTCTGGATTAGTGGCCCAGAGACACTGCCTTGACTTCCCACCCAGGCTGGGGAGGGCAGTTCTGCCCCTGCACATAAGGGATGCACAGAGCAATCCTATTCATGGAATCATGTCTTGAGCTGGGAGGGATCTTAAAGCCCATCCAGTGCCACCCCTGCCATGGCAGGGACACCTCCCCCTGCCCCAGGCTGCTCCCAGCCCCAGTGTCCAGCCTGGCCTTGGGCACTGCCAGGGATCCAGGGGCAGCCACAGCTGCTCTGGGCACCCTGTGCCAGGGCCTGTCCACCCTGCCAGGGAACAATTCCTGCCCAATCTCCCATCCAGCCCTGCCCTCTGGCACTGGGAAGCCATTCCCTGTGTCCTGTCCCTCCAGCCCTTGTCCCCAGTCCCTCTCCAGCTCTCCTGGAGCCCCTTCAGGCCCTGCCAGGGGCTCTGAGCTCTCCCCCAAGCCGGCCCTGCAGTCATTGCCCCGTCACTGCTGTACTTAGGAACCTAAGGACGACTTGACCCCTTTCAGCCAAGGTTCACGCTGGGGACACCCAAGGCCAGCAGCCCTTATCCCCTTCCTCCGCCACGGGCAGATCGGCCAAGCCGGAGGCACAAGGCACAAAAGCAGCTCCTTTTTCCCCTCCCGCTCCCCCCTGCCTTGCACGCCCCTTCCAAGCGGCCAGAGAAGCCCAAGGACACCCGGAAGCCCCGACCATGGAGCGCCACGACAGCCGCGGAGCTCCCTCAGCGAGCCCCGGGGCCGAGCCGCGAGCCCGGGGCTGCCGGGGCGGGGCCCAGCGGGGCCGGCCTGACCTTCAGCGCTGGGCCCGCGCCCGGGCAGCCCCGGCGGGGCCTTACACAGCCCTTACCCCTTCGTTGAGGTGCTCGAAGAGCGCGTCCGCTCCCTGGTCGAAGGCGCGCTCGAAGAGCACCGCGCCCAGCACGACCGACAGCGCGAACGTGGAGGTGCGGCGGAACAGCGACCCGTACACCTGCCGCAGCAGCGCCATCTTGGCCGCGCGCTCCGCGCCTGCGCCGCGCCGCAGGGGCTGCTGGGGGATGTAGGCGGTGCCCTGTAGTTTGTACGGCGTGCCGAGCTCCCGTGGGGTATGCTGGAAGTTGTAGGCCGCCCTCCGTGCTGTCTGTGACCTGCGCATGCGCTACTGCTGTGGGGCATTGTGGGAGTTGTAGGCGGTGCGGCGCGGGCCTGGCCAGAGGTGGGTGAGCGTGGCTGGGGGTGCCGGGGGTCCCTGAGGGGCGTCCCTGAGGGGCTCTGCTCGTCCCGTCCCGTCCCGTCCCGTCCCGTCCCGTCCCTCCCGCGTTGTTCTCAGCGGCATCCGCTGGGCAACTCCGGGGTCTCTGCCCGGCTTTGTGCGGTGAAACCGGCCCGGCCGGGGCTGGGGCCGGGGGCAGCGGGGCACGGGGGCTGATGGGGCAGAGACCCCCCGGGCCAGCCCAGCCCTGCCCTGCCCTGCCCTGCCCGGGTGTCCGGCCAAGGGTGACAGGAACAGGAAAGAGGCTGCGGTCACTGCCCTCTGCTCTCCCCCCGGAAGGTGGGTGGGAGGGCACTTGGGGTGTTTTCTGTGGTTTGGGTTGCAAAAGTGGTTGGTGTCAGTGTTCGGGGGGTGGGAGAGGGGTGTGGGGCTCATGAATCGTGGAATGGTTTGGGTTGGAAGGGACACTGAAGCTCAGCCAGTGCCACCCCTGCCATGGCAGGGACACCTCCCACTGTCCCAGGCTGCTCCCAGCCCCAGTGTCCAGCCTGGCCTTGGGCACTGCCAGGGATCCAGGGGCAGCCACAGCTGCTCTGGGCACCCTGTGCCAGGGCCAGAGAAGCTCTGACAGCTGCTCCAGAGGCCTCGGGAGGAGTGGGACCTGGCCCCGTGTGGCTGAACAGAAGTGGGAGCGTTCCCATTTGCTGCCCTCTCTTTGTGTTTCTCTCTTTTAAACCTCAGTGAGGGCAGAGCATCCCCGGGGTGACTCTAGCACAGACGGGAGGGAGGTAAATTTGGATTTAGGAAGGCAGAGCAGACAGGGATGGGACAGGGGAATCCTAACACTGAAGCTGTTTCCCCACAGGGCTGTTGTTAAACAAGTATCTACATGAAATTCCAGAGCAGACCCTCAAGTGACGCTGCTCAGTTGTTTTGTTTGTCTCACCCACTCAGAAGTAGCACAAGGTCTGGCTGCAGAGTCATTTCTCCGGATTTATTTATATTTGTTCCCTCGTGCAATGGCTGTGGGGATCTGTGGGGTTTTTCTGGGTTAGGACAAGACCTCTGCTTGTTCTGGGAGCCTGGAAGGTGCCTGGCACATTCCTGTGTAGTGTTGTCCCTTTGGAACCCCAGAATATCTCGTGTGGGAAGGAACTCACAGGGATCATTGATCCAGCCCCTGTCCCTGCCCAGACCCCCCAACAATCCCACCCTGGGCACCCCTGGCAGCGCTGTCCAAAGGCTCCTGGAGCTCTGGCAGCCTCGGGGCCGTGCCCATTCCCTGGGGAGCCTGGGCAGTGCCAGCACCCTCTGGGGGAAGAACCTTTCCCTGCTCTCCACCTAAACTTGCCCTGGCCCAGCTCCAGCCCTTCCTTTGGTTCTGTCCCTGGTCACCACAGAGCAGAGCTCAGAAAAACTCAATTTTTACTTTTCAAACGTAACTATTCTGGATTATCTAAGACAAATTCCCCAACTGCCCATTAACTGCTGCCACCAGGATGGTTTGTGTGTGGTCAGGTTGGTGTTGATCCCGAATCCAGCTCTGGATTTCCAGCAGAAGGTGTCCCTGCCCTGTCCCTGTGGCAGGGGTTGGAATGAGAGGAGCTTTAGGGTCCCTTCCAACCCAACCATTCCATGATTCTATGGCAGGACACAGGGAATGGCTTCCCAGTGCCAGAGGGCAGGGCTGGATGGGAGATTGGGCAGGAATTGTTCCCTGGCAGGGTGGGCAGGCCCTGGCACAGGGTGCCCAGAGCAGCTGTGGCTGCCCCTGGATCCCTGGCAGTGCCCAAGGCCAGGCTGGACACTGGGGCTGGGAGCAGCCTGGGACAGTGGGAGGTGTCCCTGACTGTGGCAGGGGTGGGAATGGATGAGCTTCAATGTCCCTTCCAATCCAGATCATTCCCTGATTCTGTGATTTCCTCTGGGTGTAATGGCAAGCAGGATCTGTGCCCCTGTCATTGGAAGGTGCTGGCAGACTCTGCTGCCGTTCCGAGTCTCTCTGCAGATCTGAGCCCATTTAAATTGGCAGCTGAGTATCATAAGGCTGACACTTGGATTTAATTAATTCACATCTGCCTGGGTATCCAAAGTGGCTGGAATGGCCCCGAGCCCGGGCTGTGAGAAAGCAGGAAATTGAGGTCAGGGCCCAGCAGCACCTCCCGGGGCTCGGTGTGGAGAGCAGCAGCTCCCCCCAGGCACAGAGGAGCCTGTGCCCCTGCCGGGGTCACCTTCCTCCCTCTGCCTGCTGAAACACCCCGGAGAGTCTGAGATAAAATCTGCAGCTGATACAGAGCAGCCTGGAGTGTTCTGGCAGCAGCTGGAGAAGGAAAAATGTGGGATGGTGCCCGGGATATCTTGGCTGGAGTTGTCCCAAGCCCCTCGCTGTCACCTTCGAGGTGCCTCACAACGGGGCACTGCTCACCCTACAGGGCTCCAGGAGACACCACTGCAGCATTGCTGTTACACTTTCATACAGCACAAAACCCTGGGTTGTTGGGGTTTTTTATTTGCATTTGTTCAGGAGGACTTTTAAGCTAGCACAAAGCCTGGCTGGAAGCGTTTATGGCTGCGGTGGGTCCAGGTCTGAGCTCCCTGATTCAGTTGCAAATCAGGGGCTGGAGGTGCTGAGAGGAAACGGCCAGGCTGAGGCAGCTCTTTATAGAACAGCTACATTTACTTTATTTCATAATGACTAAGATGGATTTAATTAGGAACCATCTCTGTTTCCAGCTGAATAATGCTCTTTGTTTACTGCTGGAGCCGTTTGGGGAGATGGAAATAGGTTGGTGCTGCTCAGAAGCAGCTTTTCACTCCTCTGGACTCACAGAGCGCTGGGAAGTGCTGGTGTTGCAGAGGGTTGGCAGAACCCAGCAAGGTATCCATGCACTGGAATCCTTGAAAAGATGGGAATGAGTGTTGGGTATAATCACCGAAGGGGGAAGTCTCAGGGAGAATCTGATCCTCCTCTAATTGCTTTTAACAATCCGTCTGTCCCCTGCCATGGGAATTACTGGGGAGGAGAATTTGGGAGCAGGCAGCCGTGGGATGTGGGATCTGGCTGTCTGGAATCTGTAGGAGCTTTCTGCCCTGCTTCTTGGGGGAGGAGGGGGAAGGAGCTTCTGCAATTATTGCTGTCGGGGTGATGAAAGAGAAAGTTTGAAATACGATTTCAAAGGCTGGCTGCTGCTGGGCTTCCGCAGGCAGAATTCCCTGGGAGATCTCTGGAAACTTGTGTGGGACCACTGCAGAATCTCATTTGTTTTCCCTGTTTGCAGCATTCTCTTCTGCAGAGATGGAGTGCAGGAGCCAGCAGCTGAGACAGGGAGCTTTTTGTGTCACCAGGAACTTTGGGAGACTATGGAATAACGTGTGAAACAGGGATTTTTCAGTGTTTAGAAGCAGACCCTGCCAGTGGGCCAGACTCGTTCCCTCTGAATTCCAGCAGCCCCACACAGTGCTGCAAACCTGGCTGCAAAACTCAGGGGTGCAAAGCATGAGGGAATTTATGGCTCCATCCTCATTAAGCAGTGCTTGGGTTTGGATTCTTATGCTGGAGGATTTCAGACCTCAAGACCTGCAGAGCTGAGTTGGGATCAGCCCAGGGCATGTGGGATCTGGGGTCCCAGCACACACAGCTGGGGCATGGGCAGCCCTCACCCCCCAGGAAAGAGCCTCAACACGAGATTTCCAGTTCACTTGGAATATCTGAACATTTTACTTTCAGTGTGGAGGTTTTCAATCCAATTAAAGAAACCTCAGAAGGTCTTCCCATCGAATGCAGCTTTGCTTTAACTCGTGGTGTGAGGGGTTTGAGAGAGGTTTCCAGGGGTTTGAACTGGAAGCAGCAGTTCCTGGGAGCAGGGGAGGGAAGGGGATGTGCTGCTGGTGCTCCTGCTGGGGATGGATGTCTGGCAGGAGGCTCTGCCTGAGCTGGGCACGCTGGGCTCTGAGGGATTGCCTGGTGCTCTGCTCTTTGTGCTGAGCTGGAGAATCGGCCGGGGGGCTGAGATTGATTCTGGACCTGTTTTATTTATAAAAATCTTTATTTCTTGTGCTGGCCTCTGTGCCACTTCTTAAATGCGTTCAGCTGTCAAAGTGTCAAAACCTGGAGAATTGCTTTTGGAGTTTATCTCCCAGTCCATCCATCTGTGCCATTCATCAGGTGCCTTTATATCCCTCAGGAGAGAGCTTGCAGCTCCTTCAGGGTGTTTGATGCACCTCCAGCAGGGACATCCAGTGGGGACAGGTGCCTGAAGGATAAAACACAAGCTGATCTCACCTGCACTGACAGTGGCTCCAGGCTCAGGGCAGGTGGGAGCTCCCAAATTCTGTTGAGATCTTAGTGCTCTACTCAGAACCTTGGTGCCATAGGCTGGGGAGGATGAGGAGAGCAGTTCAGGATGTACAGGAGAAAACAGGTGACTCAGTGGATTGTAGGAAATCTGTCCTGTAGTGTTTGTAATGCAGCTTCCCACCTGCAGGACAGGTGAGATCAGCTTCTGTTTTATCTTTGAGGATAAAATGAGCTTTGCTGAGCTTCCTGCTTACCCTGCAGAGATGGACACGGGGGAGTTTCCTTCCTCTTTTGTATCAGCTCATGGAGGTTGTGGTCAGAGGTCCCCAGGAGCTCCAGTTCCTCCTGTTTGCACCTTGGATGGTTTGTGCTGCACCTTCCCTGGAGCCTGTGGCTCTCTGTTTTCTGTGGTCTGAACTCTGGGGAGGAGAATCCTTCCAGCAGAGCTGTTGTTGCTTTGGGTGACAGAGATAAATGCAGATCAGGCCTTTTCTCCCATGTACAGGCAGCAGATCCTGCCCCAGCAGTCTGTGATGGACAGGGATATAAACTGTTGGGTCTCACCTCTTCCTCTGCCTGCCAGCCCTGAGTGATTTGAGTTCCCCTCCTTTGGAAGCAGGCGCTGTAAATCCTGGATCCTCCATTGCCGTGGCTGGGCGCCGAGGAGCTGCCTGGTGATTCCAGGACATGCTGATGCTGTTTTGCCAGGAGAGAGATGGGGAAGAGGTACTTCTGTGACTACTGTGACAGGTCCTTCCAGGACAACCTGCACAACAGGAAGAAACACCTCAATGGAGTGCAGCACCTCCGGGCTAAGAGAGTCTGGTACGACTTATTCCGAGGTGGGTGCTCCCAGCTCTCTGCCACTCCCTTCCTGGCACTGGGGAGGTGATGGGTGAGGGGGGGAGTGGGAAGAGAAAGTAAATCAGCACTGATGGTTTGCACACTCTGTGTGCCTCTGGATTGAGCACAGTTGCTGCTGAATAGGTCAGTCTCAGAGGTGAAACCCTCGTGTGTGGCTCTGACCTGTCTCAGCACACAGTTCCAGGTGTGTCAGTGCCAGCCTGAGGAGTGCAGGGGGAGTGGGTTAAACTGGCTGTGAAACCATTGCCTGGGTGTCCCTCTGCTTCCTTCTGCTCCCTGACCAGTTTGGGACTGGACATGATGGGATCCTTACCTGGCTTCATCCCTTGTCTCCCCAGATGCTGCTGCTATCCTGCAGGAAGAGCAAACCAAGAAACCTTGTCGGAAGTTTCTGCAAACAGGTGAGGAGTTCTGAGTGTCCTGGGCTCCAGCAGCTCCTTCCAGAGCCAGCCCAAGGCTGGAGGGAGGGGTTTGGGCCTGTGTCTGGCATCCAGGTGTGATGGAGCCTGGGTTTGCTTGCACGAGGACCTCCTGTGGGTGGTTCTCATGGAACTCTGGCTTTTCCCAGAATTATTAAAGTTGGAAAAGACCTTTAAGATCACCAAGTCCAAATGTTAGTACAGCACCAACCATGTTCATCATTAAACCACGTCCCCAGGTGCCACATCCACACACTTTTTTGAGCACTTCCAGGGGTGGTGACTGTACCACTTCTCTGGGCAGCCCATTCCAATGCTTTACAACCCTTTCTGTGAAGAAATATTTCCTGATACCTGATCTAGAGAATTTTGAAACTGAATTTTCAAATCTCACTATTTCATTCCAGGACAGTGTGATTTTGGGTCCAACTGCAGATTTTCCCACATGACAGAGCAGGACCTGGAGAAGCTGAGTGCCCAGGTTCAAGGTGAGTCCTCCAACAAGGCAATGTCCAAGGATCTCCTTGGGGGGAGAATTGCTGCAGGGAGGTGTGAGGGGTTGTGCAGGCTGTGATCCCCCGCTGCCTGCACAGAGCTAGCCAAGCCTGGATCCCTCCCTGCTGCTTCCCAGTGCTCTGTGAGCCTGGAAGTGCTGCAGTTTGTCATATGCTCCCTGCTCCTGAGCTGCTGGCACAGACACAAACCTGGAGCTGAGCAGTGCTGTTCCCACTTGGCAGCAAGAGTTTGGAGTGGCCTTTGTGAGCCCTCGGGGCTTTGTTCAGTCAGGGAATAAAAACTGTCAGCAGCAGAGGGCACTGGTACATCACGTCCCCTTAAATTTATGGATTTGATTTCCCCCCACCTTGCTGCTATTACCAGGGAGCTGCTGCTTCCACCCGTGGGAAGAGCTGGTGGGAAGAGCTGTCCTGCTGTCGGGCTGTGAAAGGGGTCCTGGATCCAGAAACAGCCTCTGCTTGGGTGGCTTTGGATGGAAGTGAAGTGTGGGCAGAGGGTGGATGGCAGCTGCTCCCTGCTGGGAGTTTGCAGAGCACTTCTGAACTTTCTCATTCTGGGACTCCCATTCTTGGAACTATTTTTCTTTTGGGGAAAAGAGGTGGCAGCTCTGTTTTCTCCATAGGAGTCATTACTTTAGTGGTTAAAGAAAATGACAGAATCACAGGCTGGGCTGGGTGGGAAGGGACCTTAAAGCTCATCTCACTCCACCCCTGCCATGGGCAGGAGCACCTTCCACTAGACCAGGTTACTCCAAGCCCCATCCAGCCTGGCCTTGGACACTGCCAGGGAGTGTGAGTGAGGTGTTGGTGAGAACTCGTGGAGTGCTTGAAATCTCCACTGGAGATCATCTAATCCTAACCATGCTGAAAGCAGGGTGAGTTCAAGCAGGGTGCTCAGGGCCACCTTCAGTTGTGTTTTGAGTATCTCAAGGCTGGAGACTCTGTGGGTGACCTGATCCACTGTTTGACTGGGTTGATAATAAAAATGTGTATTTATTAAATATTTAAATAGAAATTCCTGACGGAAATTCCAGTGTTTTGGGCTGTGCCCACTGTCTCTGTACTGGGGAGCCCAGCCCCACCCAGGTGTGGCCTCACAGTGTGGAGCAGAGAAGGATTCCTTCCCCAGGCTGGTGTCCCAGTGTAGCCCAGCTTGCAGCAGCTCCCATGCCCACACCCCTGCTGGAGCCAGCTGTTGTTTTGCCAAGAGTCTGGCAAAGCCAGGCTGAGGTGTTGGGAGTGTGGGATGTGAGACGGGGGCTGTGCGTGGGGCAGAGCCTCTCCTGGCCCTCGGAGGGATCCCATTTGGGGAGGAAGAGCTCAGGGGAGGCAGGGGGAGGCAGGCAGGCAGCACAGAGCTCTTGCAGGCTGTGCTGAGTCAGTGACAGCCCCCGAGGTGACTCTGAGTCAATCTCTGAGCGCCGCTGGCAGTCGATAAAGCCACGGTGGGGACGGAGCACTCCAGCCCTTCCCAGAGTCACCTTCCAGCCAGAGCCTCACCCTGACCCCTCTCTGCTGGGCTCCCAAGGGTGGCACAGAGTGACAGGCACAGGAGCCTCCAGCATTTCCAGGCACTGGCTGTTCCTGCAGGAGAAGTGGGAGCTCTCTGGAGCGGAGCAGGGAAGGCTGGCAGCTCCTCTGTGCTTGGGCAGCTTTCCTTGCCAATTACGCTTGTTATTGAGTATTGACTTGTGTCACTGGGGTCGGTGTAAGTGCAGGATTGGCTGGTGAGAGCCAATTCCAGGGAGATTACTGGGAAACCTTGCATTTGTGTTCCGGAGTCAAACATTTCATTTCCCAATTAGCCCTGAAGGAGCAATGGCCAGGGGACTGGGGGTGCTTGGTTGGAGAGTTCAATCCTGCTTACCTCTCTTGTGGTGTGGCTTCGTGCATCACAGACTCCAGCTCTGATCAGGGAGTTTGGAGGGATTTGGTGCAGGGAAAGGCTCAGCAGGGTTTGGTGGAGGAGAGGGACAGCCTGTAACAGACAGGATGGAAGGATCAGACTCTGTCTGGTGAGTCATGGGGACATTCCAGCACTCCTTCAGCTGCCAAATCACTCGTGTCTCAGGTGCTGGGGCTGAGGGCAAGCTCCTGTGTGGCAGGGTGTGTAATTCAGGATCCTCCATCAGCAATGTCCCACATGCATTCCCACTCAGTCTCAGGATCTCTGAGCTGTGAGCCATCCCAAGCCACAGCCAGCGGGATTGGAGCAATCTGGACCAGGCTGCCTCTCAGTGACCCAGCTGGGAGATTTTGGCAGGTTTGGAGCCAGGGGTTGTCAGGGATGTGAGATGAGCCGAGAGGCTGGAAGCTCCAGAGCTTTCCCAAGCCTGGGGTGACCATGCTGGGAGCGGCCAGGCTGGTGGGAGATGCTCTCCTGGTGGGCCCACAGTGCTGCTTAACCCCCCTTTCCTCTGCCTGGTGCAGGCAAAGCCTTGTCTGACTTTTTTAACCCAGCTAAACCACGATGGCACCTTTTCATCATGTAAATATTGAACCTGTCCCTGAGTCCCTGTGAGTGTTTGGTGTTGGTAGCTCAGTGTCTGTGAACTCACCTTGATAACGAAGCGTTTTTATCACAGCCAAAGGAAACAGGACATTATCCTTCACATTTGGCCTTTTTAGTGCTGGGAGTTCACCCTGTAGTTTGTGTAAGTTTTGTGGGTTAAGTAGGGAAATTTCTGGATGATTCCATGTTCTAGAACAGCTTGGAGCCTGGCCCACTTTGGCGTCAGCATCTCTGCACCCTGTAGAATATCCTCATCAAGAAGCAACAGTTTACACCTTCAGCAGGGAGGGAGCTCATATTCCCAGCTGTTCCCCCATCAAAGCATTAGCCTTCTGCATCTGCTGCATCATTCATCAGCCAGACACTTGCAGGCTGTCATTTTAAGTACAGTCGTGTCAGGAAAAGTCACTGTCAAATTACCATCTCCTTGCTCAGAGTTATTGGCTCCCCGCTAATCCGTGTCCCTGGTGCAGGCAGGATTGACCTGCCTGGGCTCTGGTGACTCCAGCCAGCCAGGGCTGCCAGAGGAGGGCACAGCTGGTGAGTGTTTGCAGGATGTCCGTGAGGCTGGAAGGATCTGGGGGAGCCTGCTGGGGTGGCTGGAGTGCCCTGGTTTGGCTGGGTGGGGAGCAGGAGGGGAGCACACACACACACTGGGCTGCAGGGTCCGTTTGGCTGCTCCGCTTGCAGGGGCTCCTCAGCCTCGTCTCTGCCACGCTCTGGTGCTGTTCTTGTGCTCTGGAGGAGTTGGAGTTCCACATCATCCACCAGCTGGGGGATTTCATGTGCATCTCCTTGCTGGTTGGGAGCTGAAGGATTTGCTGTGCCTCTCCTTGCTGGGTGACCCTGCCTGTCCTGGGGGTTCCATCTCTCACACAGCAGTGCCTTTTTCAACAAGAAAACCCAGTGGGGAGAGAAGATAAAGGTGGGCCCTGCTCTGGCATCATTAGAGGCACTTCACAACTACAGATGCTCTTTTAATTGGCTGTAATTAGACTTTGAAGCAAACACCACAGTGAGGAGGAGGAGGAGGGAAGCACCTTCACACCTGTCCAGCTGCACAGCCACGTGTGGGGAGCAAGGGCTGGCAAAGGCCTTTCAGAGCTGCTGCTTGGAATAGCTGTTGGCACTCAGGGAGTATTTCCAAAGGCAGGGTGCATTTAGTGGTCCCTGGATGGGATGGGATGTGTGTGCTCCAGAGGGACATGGACGTCATCAAGGTGGGCAGAGCTGGAGGGTTGCCTGTCCCTGCTGCTGTATTTCTGAGCCTGAGGTTTGGAATGCTCTGGAGCTGTGAGAACAGGGAGGCAGCTTGGTATCTTTCTAATGTGGATGCCTGGGGCCTCATCTGTGTGAATCCAGAGTGGTTCCACAGCATCCAGTGAACTTTTCTGACTGGGACCATGAGCTGCCAGATGGCTGCTCCATCCCTGGTGAGGTACCCTGGGGCTCCCTGCTCTGAGCAGAGAAGCTTGGGCTGTTTATGGTCTGTTGGGGTGGAGCTGGGTGAAGAGGAGATTGCAGTGGTACAGAGAGGTGGGAGAGATTCCCTCCATGATTTTCTTCCCTGCCTCACCAAAGCTTATCACAGACACTGCTTGTCTGTCCCCTTGCTAAGGTGGGATGTGCTCAGGAGGTGGAAAAACATGGAACAAAGGGAAATGAGGTGCTCAGGGTTGCCAGGTGAATGTGAGCAGTGCCCAGCTCTCCAGGCTGAGCTTCTTGGTTGGGTTGACCCCATGTAGCTCTGCTGGGGCTTTCATCCTTGGGAACAGCTGTGGGAAACTGGAACTTTCCTGTCTCCAACCTTCTCAGTGGGTTCAGAGCAGCATCAGGACCACAGCAAGCTTTCTGTGGTGGCACTGGGCACATCGTCACCCCGCCCAGCAGCAGCAGCTGAAAAGGCTGGATGACAAATTATCCATCTGGCTGCTCATTGTGTAGCACATCCCTGCCATCCTGATTTAGTATTCAACAGGCAGATGAATAATTGGTTGCCACCAGTAGGATGAAGTGATCCTTCACTCTGCCCAAGCACTATTAATTTCACACTCTGTCTGCAAAGGTATAATATTTTCCTTAAAACGTGTGACAAATGGTGGGTGGGTGTGGAGCAGGCTCCTGAGGGGCACGGCTGCAGGGGCCTTGGTCCCTACATGGGATCAGGGATCCCCCAGAAGGATGGATGAGCAGGGCTAAGGGGATGACACTCAGCTGCCTCTGCTTCCTTTTTATTGTCACCAAGATTTGGGTTTCTGAGTTCCCTGCTCTGTTAGGTGGGAAGTTTCCACTAGGCTGGAGATGGGATCATTGGGACCATGTCCCCATCCCTGAGGTGCTGGCAGGACTGTGGCTGTGTCAGGACTCCTGCTAGACCTGTTCAGCACCAGCTCCCTCCCTGCAGCTGTGAGGGCTCTGGGGAGCTTTGCTAACTGGGCAGCTGTGGGTTTGTGCCACGCTGGCTCTGTGCCCTTCACCCAGGGGGTGCCTGTGGGCATCTGCCCCACACAGCCCTTCCAGACTGATTGGAGGGGTTGAAATCTTGATTCAGTAAACAGCAGAGGTTTTCTACCAGTTTCCCTTTCTCATTCCTAGCCACCATGAGAAACACAACCAGGAGTAATGGGTTCAAACTGAAAGAGGGGGCATTTAGGTTAGGGATAGGTTGGACTCAAAGATCTCTCTTGAACCTGATTGATTCTGTAATTCTGTGATTATGGAAGAAATCCTTCTCTCTGACAGGGTGAGGCCCTGGCACAGGGTGCCCAGAGCAGCTGTGGCTGCCCCAGGATCCCTGGCAGTGCCCAAGGCTGGGTTGGACATTGGGGCTGGGAGCAGCCTGGGACAGTGGGAGGTGTCCCTGCCCAGGGCAGGGGCTGGGGCTTTGAGGTGACTTCCTCAACCCAAACCATTCCATGGTTCTAAATACAAGAACTTGTCCCCTGGTTCTCTCTGCCCTGGTTCTGCCCCTGGGCTGGTGACAGCTCTGCCTGGGCTGTGCAGGGGTTGGGGACACATCAGGCAGGGAGCTCCTTAAGCAGCCCTGACAGCGCTCTGGGATCTGTCTGCCGGCTGGAACACGCACCCAAGCTGCTCAGGCTCTCCCGGGCTGCCCAGGCTGCACTGTCCCTGTCACTCCCACCTAACAGGGCAGGGGTGGCACAGCTGCTGCTGCCACTTGGAGGGACAGGGCTCTGGAAATGGCTCAGGGCCAGCCGAGGCTGTTCCAGGCGAGGGTGAGGGTGATTTGCCCTGGGGGGAGATGTCAGACTCCCCTCAGTGCCCAAACTGCCACCGTGCTGCTTTAGCTCTTGTCCCCTGCTCTGCCTGGCTGCAGCTGTCACCAGGGATGACTCCGAGCATCAGATGGCAGGAGGGCAGAGGAGGAGGAGAAGGAGGAGGAGCTGCCACAGGCATGGTGCACACTCTCCACCCTGTGAAATGTGCAGGGTAATGAGCAGCAGGTTTAATGGAGTGAAAGGACAAGGGGCTGCTGGCCCTTTCTCTCATGGCCCTCCCTCTGATCCAGCCCTCTCTGATCTCAGTGTTTCTCTCAAGCAGGGGAGAAGAGGCTGAAGGAGCTGCAGAGGGAGGGAGCAGATATCCCACCTGGCACCATCGAGGACTGGCTGGACAAGAGAGCCCAGAGGCTGAGCACAGCTCAGAGTAACAGGTACTGGGGATCATCCAGGTGTGCATGCAGAGGGAGATCCCACAGGAGGGCTGGGGTAGGGGATCAGAGGTCCCAGCACCCCCAGCCAGCACTGCTGAGGGGCTGAGTGCTGGGGGAATGACTCCATCACACGTGCCAGGGGACACATTTGGGAACAAGCCACAGCAGAGGGGTGCCCCTTGCTCTCTGCAGAGTGCACAGACACACCTGGAAGGACAGAGCTGTGCTGTGCTGGGTCATTCACACCCAGGCTTCAGTGTCAGGAGCCTGCTTTCATCTGTTGACAGCTCCCCCATCCCTGCCTGCCAGGGAGGGTGGAATTGGCTCCTGCTCACAGTATCCACTTGGATTCGGCGCTGGCTGTTCCCTGGCTCACCTGACTGTGCCGCAGCCTTAATGGGATGACATTTGGGCAGGTGCCAAATCTCTCTTCTGTTCTTTCTCTGTTTGTTCCCGTCCTCTCCGTGTTTGGACTGGGCAGGATCTTCCTTCTGGTGCTTGTCTGAGCTTGTTGCTCTGGGATTGTTCTGTCCCTCAGCTCGGCTGCCCTTGGCCTTGCAGAGGTGCCCACATTCCTGTCCTCTACACTTCACTTGCCCCTTTTTGCTTTTTCTGCCTGTGGATCCCTGGAACTTGGGGTAGATCAACTCTTAAAGAAGATAGCCATCACTATTCCCAGAGGGATTTCCAGACCTTCAGAATTACTTGGTCAGACCCAGAGGAATGTTCAGACCTTCAGAACTTGGTCCCTGCTGCCTCCATAGATGCACAAAACAAATTTCCAGGATTGTTCTCTTTTTCCAGCCTCCCTGTCCCTGCAGGCTTAGAAACCATCTGCTACAGGAATTAAACACCAACTCTTGGAACTTCCCTTTCTCTCTCCAGCCTTGCCAATGCCTCTCCCAATCATCTCTGTGCTCTCCTTGTGCCCTCCAGCCCCACATTTTGTGGGATTGATTTTTGCTGATTTCCAAAGGAAACACGGAGCGTGGATTTCCATCAGGAAAGGGTCCAAGGCCTCAAAGCTTCTGAGATGCCACAAGTTCCATCAGTGTGGAAGTGGGTAGAGGAGAGATCCCATTAACACCTTTAGAAAGGAAATATTCTTGACCTTGCTGCCCACTGGAGAATCCCTGTGGGACAGCCATTGGGAATGCTCCAGCTGTAGGTAAACCTTTGATAGAGCACTCCTAGCTCATGAGACCCCAGGGAACTGAGTGCCCAGTGCTGCCTGTTGATCAGTCCTGCTGCTCAGCAAATAGCTCATTAGGTGATGGCTCCACCTTGCAGCATTCCCTCTGTTCTGTGCCACTGGGTGCTGGGGGAATGGCACCAAATATCCCTGCCCAGAGGGGCTGGTGTGTGTCCTCATGGTCCTGCCTCATCCTGGGCTCTGCAGAATCCCCACTGAGGGGATAAACCTTGAACCAAGTGACTTTGCTTCTGTGTTAGTTGCCTGGAAATGCTCCTGGAAAACTACTCCTGTAGTTGGCTCTCGGCCACGGCCCCGCAGGGAGAGGAGGGTGCTGCTTCTCCCCGGGGTTATGTAAAGGAGTTTGATTAGATTTCTTCTGGCATAACAATTAAAAAGATTCATCAGGATCGGAGGTAGAGGCCTGAGAGGCTGCAAGGCTGCTGTCAGGGCTTGTGTGAGAGAACAAATGAGCTTCCTGCACTTGGGAATTAATGGGAAAGGTACGTTTCCCATGAATTCAAACGTGCCCCGGTCAAGCTGGAGGCAAAGGAGAGATGGTGCTTGCTCCTGCACTTCTTCATCCCAGTGTGGTGTTTGCAGCAGCCTCGACCAGTGAAGCTGAGGAGAGGGGCAGGGGCAGAGTGATTCCCAGGCTGTGGGGCGGGGGAGAAGCCTCTTCCCTTTGCTGGAGGGTGCTCTGGTGCACACACCCTGCTGCTTTGGCAGCTCCTCCGTTTCCGAGGGCTCCTTGTCCTGTGGGAAGTGCACAGCTGCCTTGGGGTTTGGGCTGCTCTGAAAGAAACATCTGCTGGGTTTGTTTGTTCTTCTTCCATCTCAGCTGTGTGAGGAGTGGGGATGGAGGGGCTGGGACCAGCCCTGCTGCCAGCACCTGGCAGCTGTGCCTGCTGAGCCCCTCTCGGGGGGCTGTGCTGCTCCCTGCACCCCAGACCCCCTCACCTCACTGTTCCCACCTGAGTTTTCACTGGCACACACTGTGTTAGGCTGCTTGGATATGCTGGGAATGGTCACACAACTGTTCTGGTGCTGGATTTGGGACGGGGGGTGAATGAACCTATTTGGTGATAACCAAACCCCTCCTCTGCTGGCCCCTTCTCTTTGGGGGCACAGGGGAGCCCAGCCCCCAGCATGGCCTTGGTGTCAGACTAACACACTGCTGCTCACCTCACCCCTTTCCATCTCCCCTGACAGTGCTCTTCCCGAGAAACCAGCACCATTCCAGTACCCTCCGGGCTGGCCACCAGTGCAGGAGCTGCCCCCGTCCCTGCAGGCCCCCCCGCCCGGGGGGTGGCCGGTGCCCCCCAGCCTGCAGTGGGGCTGAGGCAGTGGCACCCCCAGAGCCTGCCTGGGGCTGGCTGCCTGCCTCTGCTCCGGGAAAGGGACAGGATTTTTATTTATACACACCTTTGTTTCAATAAACCCTCCTCCCGCCCGCTGCAGCCTCTGTGTGTCGTGTTCTGCTCGCCCAGCAGCCTCCCCTGGGCTGAGCTGCTCCCCTGGCTCTGTCCCTGCCTCTGGGACAGGGATCTGTGCTCCTTTCCCCATTTCCCAGGTAGGATCCATCCCCTCAGCTCACTGCTGTTTGCTCTCAGTCCAGCTCCATGCTGGGCTCTGTGCTCCAGGCTGGAGAAGGATTCAGGCTTTTAGATCTGGTGTTTAATTTCTTCGGGTGTTTGTGCCGTGTTTGTTCCTGATAAATCCAGGGTGTGACCCTGCCTGGGTCCAGGTGCTGGAGCTGCCAATGGAGAGCCTTGGGAACCTCCCTCAGCCCTGCTCCTGCTGTGCTGGAGACGAGAGGCAAGGAGGGAAAACATCCCAAGGTTTCTCCACGGTGGGAGTTTGAGTCAGCTCTCCTTGCTGGTGAAGTGTGGGGTGAGGGAGGCCCGTGGCTGTATCTCAGGAAGGGAGCAGGGTGCTGCAGCTCCAGGGCAAGGGGGAATCCTGTCCAGCAGCGTCCCAGGAGGCAGCTCTGGCAGTGGGTTTGTCCAGGAGGGCTGTGCCTGCTGCCAGGGCATTCCAGGTTTGGCTGGGCAGGGAGGTGATGGGTCCAGATTCATGAAGAGCACAGGCAGGAGCCAGCTGCCCGTGGCCAAATCCCTCCTGGATGGCTCCAGCAGAGCAGGGCTCCCACCTCGGGATGTGATGGCAAATTGTCACAGGAGCATCAGCCCCGTCCTGGGACGTGGCTCTGACAGGAGCAGGGACTGGATGTGACAGCAGCCTGAAATAAACAGCCTTGGCTGGAGCCTGGATGAGCTCTAGGTCCAAGCAGAGAATGTTTTTATCCTTCCAGGCAGGAGCTCTGGGCTTGCTGGAGAGCAGGAGCACAGGGCTTGGGCTCGGTCCTGTCCTCACTTCCACGTGCAGGACGGGTGGATTAATAAGAGCACCCAGGTGGCTCCTCTTGGGAATGGATGGGAGTCCCTGGAGCAAGGGAACCCTGCCCCAAGGAAATGGGAGGTGGGGACCCCCCAGGGCCTGTGGATGTTCCAGTTGGGAGCTGGGCCTGCTCTCTCCAAGCTTGGATGTGCATTCCTGTGCCCAGCCTGGCACAAAGGAGGAGTCCTGGGGAATGCAGAGAGGCTCCACTGACTGGGGGGGACAGTGGCTGCTCTGCTGGTGGCAGCCAGGACACGCTCCTGGACACCTCCCAAGGCCACCAGCACCAACAGATCGAGGAACTCCCACTCCAGTCCCTTCCATGGGTTTTTTTTCCCAGTCAACACCAAAATCCTTCCCCATTCCTCATGTTGATTGGAGCTGTGCTTTGATCAGCCCCAAGCTTGTCCCTGCTCCGTGTGCTCCGCTCCTGGTGGGTTTTCCAGCTGATCCAGGAGGGGTTGTTTTACACAACACTCCCAAACTTCAGGGCTCCCCAGATTCAGCTTAAGTTAGATAGAGTTCTCTGGGCAAGCTCTGGAACCCAACTGTAAATGAAAATTCCTGTGTAAAACACAACAGCCGTGGTCTTTCCGTGCTCTTCCTTGCTCCCGAGGAGTTGAGCTGCTCTGGAAGCTGAAATTCCCAATAAATGCTGAAAGACAAAAGCAGGAGCATTCCCTGCTGAGCTCCAGCCTGTCCAGGGGGAGGTGAGAGGGGCTGGCAAGGGGGCTCATTAAAATTGGGGTTTTCCCACAAAAACTGCAGGATGTGTGGCCAACGAGCCGAGCCCAGCATCACCCGCAGGCTGTGGTGGATTCGTGGAGCTGTGTAACTCCTGGGGTGGGAGGAGGCTGGCAGTTGCAGGGGTTGTGGGGTGTGTGTTCCACAGGAGGTGTGACAGTGCCATGGAGCACCGGGGTGGGACACAGCCGCTCTGGGCTCACCCAGGGGAAAAGGCTGCGGGATGCGGGAGGATGGGCTCTGGCTCCTCCCCACGGGGATGGCTGGTGCCCCATCCCGAGGGATGCTGCAGGGATGGACTCACTGTCCCCGGGGTGGGGCGGAGGAGCTGCTGCCCGATGGTGAAGCCCGAGCCAAAGTGCCTTTGCTGGAGCAAGAGCCGGAGTAATTTATCGGGAAGCTTTTAGGGAAATGAGCGGCTGCTGGGCCCCTGCCAAGCGCAGCCCCGCTGGGCTCTGCCCGTGTCCTCTGGCAGCTCTTGCTGGGAGAGAGGGGGACGGGAACTGGAGTGGGAATGGGGACAGGATGTGGGCTGGGGTGAGGACAGGACAGAGAGAGGGATGGAAGAAGGGGTTGGAGTCGGGGTAGAGAGGGTCAAGGATGGGGATTGGGGGAGGGGAGGGGGGCAGGGGTGGAAATGAGCATGGGAATGGGGATGGGGAGGATCAGGGATGAGGATGGGACAGGGATGGGGAGGAGATGGGGATGGGATGAGGATGGGACAGCAGTGGGGATGGGGAGAGGGGAAGGGACAGAGAGAGGAACAGAAATAAGGATGGGAGTGGGGCAGGATGGGGTTGGGGATGGAGACAGAGCTTGGGACAGGGACAGGGATGGGAATGGCACCAAGACAGGGATGGAGCTGAGCCCATCCCACACTTCTTGCAGCACAAGAGAGAGAAACAGCCATTACCAACTTCTTCCCTTCCTATCCCAAACAGTTCCCAGAGCTATGGAATCGCACCCCCACCGGGTTTGCTGCCACTTTTGCTCCCTTATCCGCATGTCCAGGGAACCCGTGCAGGGTCCTGCTCCCTCCCACCTCCCCCCGCCCGCGGCAGCCCCCACCTCCCGGCACATTCCCTTTGTGTTTTTTCCCTTTCCTGGCGGTCCCTTAATTGAATTATCCCGGAGCATCTCTGTTGCAGCAGCCGCAGTGATCTGTCGCCGCTGCGGCAGAGCAGGGACGCGGCTGGGACCCCGCTCCCGCATCCCGCCTGCTCCGGCACCGGGAGCTGCCGCTCCAAACCTGCCCCGAGAAATCCGTTCTGCCGATTCCCATTAAAATTAATTGAGCAGCTTTGAAACGCTGAGCTTGGGGGACGGCGTTATTCCTTTTATCTAATTTTTTTTTCTTTTTTTACGTTATTGTATTTTCTGGCAAATTAAATTGTCCTCGGTTTGGTTTTTGGTTGGTTTTTTTTTTTTCTGCTTCTCTTATGTTTATTCACAGTGTCTATAATAGACCTGGTTAAAAATATATATACACACACACATGTCTGTGAGGCCACGTGGCTCCTTTGGAAATGCCAGTCCATAAAAAATCCAAACTTTCTGCGGGGAGATGGATGGAATTTCATTAGGGATGCGGAGCCTCCCGCACCCTGCGAGGCACGGAATGATTTCACTGCCGTGGAGCACTTCCCATTCCCATTTCTCATCTGGACGCTCGCTTCGATTTGTTTGATAAATTGAAGGAGATCAAAAAGAAAAAGGCCCCACCCAAACCCCAAGTCAATAAAACGCCACCAATTCCTCCTGGCATCCCAAAAATGGGGTGTCCCCTCTGTGGTGCTGCAGAGTGGGAATTCCCGTGCAAGGAAATGGGAGCAGCCAGGGAGGTGAAGGTGGGGATGTCCCAGCCCCGATGTCCTGGGATGGGCTCCTCCAGCCCCGTTCCCACTGGGAAGTGCCCCAGAATGGGGAAGCAGCAGCTTTGCCTGATTCTCTCCCAGCCCCAAGCTCTTCCCCCGTTTTGGTTATTCCTTTAATCACTTTGCCATTAAAAATGCATCTCTGGGGGCTCGGGGAGGGCGATCCATTAGGTGGGAATGGGTTCCCATAGAGGTGGGGCCGTGAGATTCCCAGTGTCCCTCAGCTTGGGGGGCTCACACCGGGGCCAGCTCCAGTGGTGTAAATCAGGAGTAACAGGGTGCTCCCCGCCACCAGCCTTGGGGCAGGAATTGTGACTCTTTGGAGTCTTTTTAAACGCCCCAGACAGGTCCTGGTTCCTGCTGGAATTCCTGTTAATCCAGGTGAAAACATTTCTGGGAAGGGGCTTGGGCAGAGCGTCCTCTGCATCGAGGCAAAGGGGAGTGAAACGTTCATCAAACCCAACATAAACGAGACGTGGAGAGGGGGATAAAGCCACTGGGATCCGTGGGAGAAGGCAGGAGCTGTGGCAGGACCCACAGCAGGAATGGGGTGGGGGGACACGGAAGCTGCTGGGAAGGAGCAGCTTCCCAAATCCCAAAGTTTAGGGATGCTCCAGCCCCCTGGGATCCTGGGGGTCACAGCCCCCCAACCAGTGCCCACATCCCGTTTCAGGAGGATTCAGCAGCACCCATGGGTGCTCCCAGGGCCCCACCCCATCACCTTCCACCCCAGCATCTCCAGGAGCCCCCGCAGCCCAGAGCGCTTCAGAAATCCCAGTTTTATTTCAGATCGGAAACAACCAACCAGGAAGAACAAAAAAGATCCAAAACAAAAAAAAAAAAAACCAAAAACACCACCCCGAAACCCCCCCAAAAACTCCCAAGAATGAGAAACGGCCCCAAATCCGAACCAGTCCGTGCCCAGGTGGGTGCTACATACAGGCTGGGGGGTTCGGGGACGTGCGGGGCTCCCCGGCCTCGGGGTCGCTCCGGCTCTTCCCAAGGGGGGTCGGCTCAAAGTGCATCAAGCGGGAGGTCAGGAACGTCCCCGCACCGGGCAGGCGGGGAAACCGAGGCACGGCACGGGGAGGGGGGACAGGGAGGGGCTTTGGGGGGGCAGGGGGGTGGAATCCAGCCCTTGGCAGCCAAGTCCATGCAAACGCTCCCGGCTCTAGGAACCATCTCAGGCGCGTGTATTGCTTAGGGGATGATTTGGTTATCCTAAATACGAGCTCTAACGCTAGGATCGGAGAATCCGACGGGATCCGCCGCGGGAGGGGCCGCCGGCCCGGCGCGGGGAGGGGGCTGACGGGGCTCCATGCACGTCACATGCACTCACGGGTCGGTTTTGGTCTGGCGAGGGGTGGGTCGGTGTGTCGGTGTGTCGGTGTCGGTACCAAAGGCTCCGCGCTCTGCCAACAGCGGCGACGGCAGCGCCCGGCACGGCGGGGCCCCGGCGCGGCTCTGTCCCCTCGGCTGCCCCCCTCCCGGGGGCGGGGGGTCACGTCTCTGGGCCACGGATGGATGTACATAGAGATATTTATAGATATTTATAGGTGTCTCCTCCTCGCTGTCGCTGCGGCTCCCCGGCGGCGGGGGCACCCCGTTACTTCATCCCGCTGCGCAGCACCTGGTTGGCGGCGATGAGCATCACGCTGATGATGAAGGCGATGGCGAAGGCGCAGATGAGGCTCTTCCGCACGCAGGTCTGGCGGATCTGCTGGCTGGAGCAGGCTGGGGGTGGGACAGACACCGAGTTACCCCCAGCCCAAACACCCTCTCCAAGGGTAACCAGCGCTATGCCCGCGGTTTGGCATCCCCGCGGGCGGTTTGGCATCCCCGGGGCCCGGCACTCACTCTCCACGTCGACGGGGCACTCCTCGGCCGTGCCCATGTGGCTCTCCTCCTCCGTCATGATGATGTTCTCGATGTCCTTCATGGACAGGTGCTCGCAGAAGGTGTCGTACAGCAGCCGCTTCAGCTCGTCCACCGTCAGCTTCTGCATGTCACACTGCGGGGCCCGGGGGCTCGGGGTGACCCCACGGCTCCAGGGACCCCCAGAGCCTTTGGGTGTGGTGGTTTGGGTGGATCACCCTGGAATGTCTGGGAAAGCACTGGTGTGCTGGTGACCCCCAGCAGAGCAGAGCGAGGGGCACCCAGAGGGTGCTGGCACCAAAGGTGGCCCGTTGGTGACAGGGGCACAGGAGCTGGCGCTGGCCCTGAACCTGATCCTGATCCTGACCCTGACCCCAGTCCTGACCCTGGCCTCACCATTAAACCTGATCCCAACCCTCATCCTAACCCTGACTCCAACCCAAATCCCAAACCTAGCCCTAACCCCGACCCTTAAACCACTGCTGACCCTAAGCTTATACTAACCCTAAACTGGAGCCTGAGCTTGACCCTAATCTTAAACCTCATCCTGACTCTTAAACCAACCCCAACCTCATCCTTAACCCAGAGCCTGACTTTCACCCTCAGCCCAACCCCAATTCCAGCCTTGACCCTCATCCTGTCCCTGATCCCAACCCCAACCTTGGCCTTCCCTGGTGCTCTCAGTGCAGGTTCTGGGGTGCTGCCCCTGGGAGGGGCTGGGGCTGTCCCTGTGTTCCTGTGGGACCTGGGGGTGTCCCTATATCCCTGTGGGACCTGGGGGTGTCCCTGTGTTCCTGTGGGACCTGGGGGTGTCCCTACCTTCCCATAGGGTCTGGGGCTGTCCCTACATTCCCATGGG
Organism: Phylloscopus whistleri; assembly: GCA_017589585.1. NCBI lineage: Eukaryota > Metazoa > Chordata > Aves > Passeriformes > Phylloscopidae > Phylloscopus > Phylloscopus whistleri. Next base: position 105,705 of record JADMLD010001324.1, on the reverse strand, counting down.
ACCCGGGGTGTCCCTACATTCCCATGGGACCTGGGGGTGTCCGTACATTCCTGTGGGACCTGGGGGTGTCCCTATATCCCTGTGGGACCTGGGGCTGTCCCTACATTCCCGTGGGACCCGGGCTGTCCCTACCTTCCAGAAGACGGTGTCGAAGTCGGTGCCGTGGAACTTCTCTGGGATGCCCGAGGTGGAGAGCTTGGGCCCCAGTAATGTCACAAACTCCTCAAAGTCCACCTGCCCGTCACCTGCAGGACACAGGGGTGGCTGTCACCCCCTGCCCGGACATGGGGGCATATGGGACACCCCCCCTCCCAGAAGGGGCCCCATGGGTGGTCACAGACCCCCAAAACCAGCTGGGGACCCCAGGATCAACTGGGAACCTCCAGCAAATTTAGGGAACTTCCAGCTTTGGCCAGGATGCCCAACACTGGATGGGGTCCCTGGTGCCAGCCAGGACTCCAGTGCCCCCTGGGGACCCCCAGTGTGGGCTGGGGACACCCCAGTGCCACCTGGTCCCCCCACAATGTGATCTGGGACCCCAGTGCTGGCTGGGGAAGCCAAACATCACCCAGGACATGAGCATGAGCTGCACCCCAGTTCCAGCTGGGACCTCAGTGCCATCTGGAGGCCTCCCAGGGCCAACTGGGGACCACGAATGTTGGCTGGGGACCCCAAAACCAACCAGGGACTCCAACACTGGCTGGGGACCTCCAACAAAGTTTGGTATCCCCAACACCGGCTGGGATGGCAACACTGGCTGGGGTCCCCAGTGCTGGCTGGGACTCTCACTGCCACGTAGGGACCCCCAGTGTCGGCTGGAGACCCCCAATGCCGTTTGAGCCCCCTTCCAATGGGACCTGGGGACACCCAATGTCACCTGAAGCCTCCAGTACTGGCTGGGGAAGCCCAACATTATCCAGGGTCCTGAACAAGGGTTGGACCCTGAATTCCAGCTGGGACCCCAATTCCAGCAGGGACCCCGGTGGTGGCCGTGACCCCGGGGGTGCGTGGTGGCCGTCCTGGCCGTGTCCCCTGGCAGTGGGGGACGCTGGTGTGGCGCTGTCAGGGCAGCACTAACGATGAATGATGAGGGGAGCGGCGCCTTGGCAGCGCTGCCGGAAAGGCTCTTAAATGGGGGAGAAAAGGAAAAGCAATAAATTAAGGAGCTCGTTCAGGTCCCGATGGGCGAGGGAGGGGTGGGGACACGGACACAGCGGCAGCTGGTGCTGCAGGGTGATGGTGGGCGCTGAGGACACGCCCCAGGGTGCAGGATTCCCCCCCGGGTGCGGGGTCCAGCCTCGGCAGCGCGGTCCCAGCAGGTTTAGCGACCCCCCGAGCATCCAGGATCCTTGAATCTTCCCAAACACTGCAGTGCAATGATGATGATGATGGTGATGGTGATGGTGATGATGATGATGATGAGGGATGAGCGGGAGTGGGAGCCTGGGTCAGGCTCACCCCACAGCCCGTGCCGTGCCCAGCACGTGGGGTGGAAATCTGGGGGAACTGTGTGTTTCTCCCAGCTGCGGGTCCCGTCCCTGCCCCCACCCCGGGCTGCCCGGGTCCTACCGTCCATGTCGAGGCGCTGGATGATGACCTCCAGCTCCACCTCGTTGGGCATGTACCCCAGGGAGCGCATGGCCGTGCCCAGCTCCTGCTTGGAGATGAACCCGTTGCCATCGCGGTCGAACACCTTGAAGGCTTCCCGGATCTCTGTGGGGGGAGCAGGAATGAGCCCGGCCGAGCTCCCCGCCCCAGCACCCACAGAACCCCTGTGGGGATCCCCCCCGCCCCTCGGGCCGCCCCGGGAGGGTCTGACCTCCCCCACAGACCCCAAATATTTGCCCCAGTTCCAGTCCCCGCTGCCCTCGCTACCCCCACAGCCCAAACCGCGGCGTTCTGCCCTAAAATCTCATCCCTTGGAAGTGCCTGAGCTCGGGGTGCCCCCAGGTGGGCACCGCAGTTGGGGGCACCCCAGGGTGCTGCAGCATCCGTCCAGGAGCGTTCCTGAGCATCCCTGGGGGGCTGGGGACCGTCCCCATCCCAGGGGATCGCGGGGTGGGGTTGTGCCCCATCCCACGGTCTCGGGGTGGGTCTGTGCCTCCATCCTGGGCTCCGGGGGTGCGTGCTGGAGCTGTGCCACACTTCACCCCAAAAAATCCCAAATCTTGATGAAATTGCTGCAGTGTTCAGCCCTGTTCGGTGCAGAGGAGGATGGCAGTGGGAGGTTTGGGGGTTTCTGGCTCAGAATGAACCCCTGGGATGTGGGGGAAGGTCTCTGCAGGGTGGCAGGGAGAGGCTGTGGGGAAACTGAGGCACGGCCTGAGCTCATTGACTCCATCCCACCTCCTGCTGCACTCAGGGCTCTGCTCCTTTCTGGGGCAGTTTCTGGCTTTCTGATGCCACCTGATGTGCAAAGCTGGAACCAGGCTGGTGGAAAAGAGGGACCAGGGGATTTGTACTGCAGGACAGTGGGAAGCCAGGCCAGGACGTTGGTGCCTCTTCCTTCTCCCTGTGGCTGCCGGGGAGATTTGTGCTGGAGGATCCCAGCAGGAGAAACGAGCTGTGAACCTTGGGTTTGGGGGGAAAAACCCATATTGGGTCAGGGTACTGACCCCACCTGCTTGGGAACATCCCTGCCTGGATGGTGTCACGGGGATGATGTCTTCAGGGTGTTTTGGGGGAGTTTTGTGGGATTTGGGCCTGTCAGTCTGAGCTTCTCCATGCCAGTGCCCCTGCCTGGGCAGGGAGATCCTCCAGCTGCTCCCTGTGCTCCTGGGGGGCCTCACTACACTCCAGGCACCCCAAAATTCATCCTTCAAGGGCACTCATCCCAAAGAGCTCCAAGGTGGCTCCTCCTCAGATGGTTCAGGGTGTTGGGGACAGGCAAGGACGTGTCCTGGCATGGCCAGGGTGGGGTCCTGGCTCCCCACTGAGCACCCCCTGCCCCAGCTGTGCCCTGCTCTGCTCAGCAGCCCCAGTGTGAAGCCATGCCAGGGTGTCACCTGTGTCCCCCAAAGCCGGGGGACAGGGGGAGGTGTCTGGCACCTCCCAGCACGGCCATGGATCCCCCCCTGCCGCAGGTGCTGAGGGAGGGGGGACACCACACCGGGACCCCCGGGACTGGGAGAACTGGGACACCACACCGGGACCCCCGGCACTGGGAGAACTGGGACAACAGCCGGGGCAGGGACACGGGGACAGCACGGGGACAGCACGGAGGGGTGTGAGCACACACAGACACACAGAGACAGACACACAGACACACATGGGCACACAGACACACATACAAACACCTCTGTGACAGCCCTGGCAGTGACACTGGGGCTGTGTGTGCACAGACACACACACACACACACTGACACACACACTCTGACAAACACAGTCACACAGACAGACACACAGACACACATACAAACACCTCTGTGACACCCCTGGCAGTGACACTGGGGCTGTGTGTGCACACATGGACATACACACACACACACACTGACACACACACTCTGACACACACAGTCACAGAGACAGACACACAGACACCCCTGGCAGTGACACTGGGGCTGTGTGTGCACAGACACACACACACACACACAGACACACACACTCTGACACACACAGTCACACAGACAGACACACAGACACACACAGACACCCCTGTGACAGCCCTGGCAGTGACACTGGAGCTCTGTGTGCACAGACACACACACACACTCTGACACACACAGTCACACAGACAGACACACAGACACCCCTGGCAGTGACACTGGAGCTGTGTGTGCACACATGGACATACACACACACACACTCTGACACACACAGTCACACAGACAGACACACAGACACCCCTGGCAGTGACACTGGGGCTGTGTGTGCACACATGGACATACACACACACTCTGACACACACAGTCACACAGACAGACACACAGACACAGACACCCCTGGCAGTGACACTGGGGCTGTGTGTGCACACATGGACATACACACACACACACTGACACACACAGTCACACAGACAGACACACACACACCCCTGGCAGTGACATTGGGGCTGTGTGTGCACACACAGGCACACATTCCTTGTGGTGACGCTGTACTGGTGTCACACACCAACACCTTGCAGCGATGTGCCCAGGTGTGCAAACACACACCCACACACACACACCTTGCACTGACACTGTGCACACACGGGCACACAACCAGAACCACATGACAGCCACGCTGTACCTGTGTGCACGCACACAAACGTTGCAGTGATGCACATGAGTGTGCAAACACACCCCCAACACCCTGGAGCAGTGTGCTCACACACACACGGGTGCACTCACAGCCCCCTTGCAGTGATGTGCATGTGCAGGGGTGCAGCAGGCACCCACAGCTTGCAGTGCTGCTGGAGCTGTGCGTGCACACACAGACACCTGGCACAGACACAGCTGTGCGTGTGCACACACACACACAGACACCTTGAACGCTGGTTCCTGTGCACACACACACAGACACCTTGCACTCGGGTACCTGTGCACACACACAGACACCTTGCACTCACGTTCCTGTGCACACACACACACAGACAGACACCTTGCACTCAGGTACCTGTGCACACACACACACAGACACCTTGCACTCGGGTACCTGTGCACACACACACAGACACCTTGCACTCAGGTACCTGTGCACACACACACACACAGACACCTTGCACTCAGGCACCTGTGCACACACAGACACACAGACACCTTGCACTCGGGTACCTGTGCACACACACACAGACACCTTGCACTCAGGTACCTGTGCACACACACACACAGACACCTTGCACTCGGGTACCTGTGCACACACACACACACAGACACCTTGCACTCAGGTACCTGTGCACACACACACACAGACACCTTGCACTCGGGTACCTGTGCACGCACACACACACACCTTGCACTCAGGTACCTGTGCACACACACACACACACAGACACCTTGCACTCGGGTACCTGTGCACACACACACAGACACCTTGCACTCGGGTACCTGTGCACACACACACACAGACACCTTGCACTCGGGTACCTGTGCACACACACACACACAGACACCTTGCACTCGGGTACCTGTGCACACACACACACAGACACCTTGCACTCGGGTACCTGTGCACACACACACACACACAGACACCTTGCACTCAGGTACCTGTGCACACACACACAGACACCTTGCACTCGGGTACGTGTGCACACACACACACACACAGACACCTTGCACTCGGGTACCTGTGCTCACACACAGACACCTTGCACTCAGGTACCTGTGCACACACAGACACACAGACACCTTGCACTCAGGTACCTGTGCACTCACACACACACACAGACACCTTGCACTCAGGTACCTGTGCACACACACACAGACACCTTGCACTCAGGTACCTGTGCACACACACACACACAGACACCTTGCACTCGGGTACCTGTGCACACACACACAGACACCTTGCACTCGGGTACCTGTGCACACACACACAGACACCTTGCACTCGGGTACCTGTGCACACACACACACAGACACCTTGCACTCAGGTACCTGTGCACACACACACACACAGACACCTTGCACTTGGGTACCTGTGCACACACACACAGACACCTTGCTCTCAGGTACCTGTGCACACACACACACAGACACCTTGCACTCAGGTACCTGTGCACACACACACACACACAGACACCTTGCACTTGGGTACCTGTGCACACACACACACACAGAGACACCTTGCACTCGGGTACCTGTGCACACACACACAGACACCTTGCACTCGGGTACCTGTGCACACACACACACACAGACACCTTGCACTCAGGTACCTGTGCACACACACACACACAGACACCTTGCACTCAGGTACCTGTGCACACACACACACAGACACCTTGCACTCGGGTACCTGTGCACACACACACACAGACAGACACCTTGCACTTGGGTACCTGTGCACACACACACACAGACACCTTGCACTCGGGTACCTGTGCACACACACACACAGACAGACACCTTGCACTTGGGTACCTGTGCACACACACACACAGACACCTTGCACTCGGGTACCTGTGCACACACACACACAGACAGACACCTTGCACTTGGGTACCTGTGCACACACACACACACAGACACCTTGCACTCAGGTACCTGTGCACACACACACAGACACCTTGCACTCAGGTACCTGTGCACACACACACACAGACACCTTGCACTCGGGTACCTGTGCACACACACACACAGACAGACACCTTGCACTCAGATACCTGTGCACACACACACACACACAGACACCTTGCACTCGGGTACCTGTGCACACACACACAGACACCTTGCACTCAGGTACCTGTGCACACACACACAGACACCTTGCACTCAGGTACCTGTGCACACACACACACACAGACACCTTGCACTCGGGTACCTGTGCACACACACACAGACACCTTGCACTCAGCTACCTGTGCACACACACACACACACAGACACCTTGCACTCGGGTACCTGTGCACACACACAGACACCTTGCACTCGGGTACCTGTGCACACACAGACACACAGACACCTTGCACTCAGGTACCTGTGCACTCACACACACACACAGACACCTTGCACTCAGGTACCTGTGCACACACACACAGACACCTTGCACTCGGGTACGTGTGCACACACACACAGACACAGACACCTTGCACTCGGGTACCTGTGCACACACACACACACCTTGCACTCAGGTACCTGTGCACACACACGCACAGACACCTTGCACTCAGATACCTGTGCACACACACAGACACCTTGCACTCGGGTACCTGTGCACACACACACACACACAGACACCTTGCACTCAGGTTCCTGTGCACACACACAGACACCTTGCACTCAGGTACGTGTGCACACACACACAGACACCTTGCACTCGGGTACCTGTGCACACACACACACACACAGACACCTTGCACTCGGGTACCTGTGCACACACACACACACAGACACCTTGCACTCGGGTACGTGTGCACACACACACAGACACCTTGCGCTCAGGTACCTGTGCACACACACAGACACCTTGCACTCAGGTACCTGTGCACACACACACACAGACACCTTGCACTCGGGTACCTGTGCACACACACACACACACAGACACCTTGCACTCAGATACCTGTGCACACACACACACACACAGACACCTTGCACTCAGGTACGTGTGCACACACACACAGACACCTTGCACTCAGGTTCCTGTGCACACACACACACAGACACCTTGCACTCAGGTACGTGTGCACACACACACAGACACCTTGCACTCAGGTACCTGTGCACACACACACAGACACCTTGCACTCGGGTACCTGTGCACACACAGACACCTTGCACTCAGGTACCTGTGCATGCACACACACACCTTGCACTCGGGTACCTGTGCATGCACACACCTGCTCTCCTTGCAGTGGCGCTGCACTTGCACGCGCACAGCCACCATGCAGCGGTGCTGCACCTGTGCATGCACACACCAACACCTGGCACAGCTGCACTTGTGCGTGCACACATCAACACCCCTGCAGTGACCTCCCTGTGCCTGCACACACACACCCCCTTGCAGTGGCGCTGTGTGTGTGCACACGCACGGACACGTGCAACCGTGCACACAGACACAAACACCATGCACAGCTGCACTTGTGCCTGCACACAGACACAACCCCATTGCAGCAAAGCTGTGCTCGTGTTTGCACACACACACACAGGCACAGCCCAACACGTTGCAGCGCTGCTGAAGTTGTGCACAGGCACACAAACCCCCTCTGCAGCAGGGCTGTGCGCACCAGCCCGTCCTGCTGTGACGCTGTGCACACTCACACAAACACCTCCTGCAGCCAGGCTGTGCATGGGCACACACACGTGCTGCAGTGACACAAACACCGGCATGGCCACGGTGACGGGCACAGCCACACACACACACAGTGACACTGGCACAGCCACACACACACAGTGACACTGGCACAGCCACACACAGTGACCCTGGCACAGCCATGCAGTGACAATGGCACAACCACACACAGTGACACTGGCACAACCACACACACACAGTGACACTGGCACAGCCACACACACAGTGACACTGGCAGTGCAATGGCACAGCCATGCACACACAGTGACGGGCACAGACACACAGTGACACTGGCAAAACCACACACACACAGTGACACTGGCACAGCCACACACACACAGTGACACTGGCACAGCCACACACACAGTGACACTGGCACAACCACACACACAGTGACACTGGCACAATCACACACACACACAGTGACGCTGGCACAGCCACACACACACAGGAGCCACCCTGCAGCGAGGCCACGCATGTGCACACAGGGGTGTGAGCACACAGATGTGTGAGCACACAGGGGTGTGAGCACACAGGGGTGTGAGCACACCCAGAGCACGCTGTGCAGGGGGTGTGCCGTGCCTGTGCACACACACACACACACACACACAGAGCCCCTGCAGTGAGGCTGTCACAGGCACGTCAGCGCACACGCACACCCTGCAGAGCTGCACACACACACACACACACAGAACCCTTGCACGCGGGTGTGAGCGCCTGCTCGGGGGTCCCAAATGGATTTTGGGGTTCCCCTCATGCCCAGCCCTGTGGGTCCCTGCCTCAGTTTCCCCGCGGGGATGCCGAGGGCTCCAGGTTGGATGCTGGGCCGAGGGTGCTCTCCCCAGACGTGTGTGGGGTCACCCCCCGCGCCTCAGTTTCCCCTCTGGAGCCGGGGGTGCTGCACCCCTTTCCCCCAGGTTCCCCGGGGGACACCCCAAAGCCGGGCACCGCCAGCGCCCGTCCCGCCGCCCCGGCAAACTTTTGGGGCGGAAAAAGCCGTTCTGGTGGCAGCGAGCTGAGCTCGGCCCCTCTCATGGCAGGGGTGGGCAGAGCCCCGCCGGCCGCTCCTCCCGGCCGGAGTCCGGTGACACCGGGACGCCGTGGAGCTGCCGTGACCCGGGGGGTGTCCCGGGTGACAGCCGCCCCTCGGGTCCCCCCGCGCCACCAGCCGCTGTCATATTATGACAGCGGGGAGGGGGTGACCCCCCCGCGCCGCGGAGGGGAAAGCGGCCCCCCGCCACCCTCGGCGGTCCCTGCTGTGTCATATCGCCACAAGCGGGGGCCCGGGACCCCCGCACGCCTCCCCGCTTCAGCTTTCCTCCTTCCCCTCCTCCTTCTCCTCCTCCTCCTCCTCCATCCATCCGCATCCCGCTCGCCCTCAGCTCCCCCAGGGCGCCGGGGGAACGCGCACCCCGAGCGCCCCACAGCCGCATCCCGCGGGCTGGACTCCCCGGGCCCCAAAACCTCCTCGCCCCGCAATCCCACGGGATGCCCCCCCTGGTCCCCCCCGACCCCCAGGCAGCCCCCGCAGCCCCCCGAGCCCGCTCACCCTCCAGCTCATCCTCGGGGATCTCCACGGGGCGCTGCTCGGCGAGGATGTTGGGGACGGTGTAGATCCCCCGGTACATCAACGCCGCCGTCACCGGGTGGAAAGGCATCTTCGGGGCTCCCCAAAACCCAAAGTTTAAACCCAAATCTCGTCGGGCGGAGGGGGAGCTCCCCCCGGTCGGTACCGCCGGGCGCTAAGCACAAGTTGCCGGTACCCGCCGCCCCCCGCCCGGTACCCACCGGCCAGGGGGGGCCGGGGCGGGCCGGCGCTCCCCGTCCTCCGGGGCCGGCGGCGGGACGGGGCTGGCGGCCGAGCCCCTCACGGCCGAGTCAGGGCGCGGGGGGGCTCGGCTGGGGGCGGCCCGCTTCCCCCGCGCACATGCCCTCCCGAAGTGGGAACGGGAGGTGAAAGCATCCAAGCCCCGGTTAAATCCCGGTGCAAGCGGCGGCGGCGGCGGGGGGGACGGGGCTGGCCATGCCGCTCGGGCCCCCCCACCCTGCGCCCGGAGCCCCCCCCTCCACCTCCGCCCGGGGCTCCCCTTTCCGCTCACAGCCCCCGGGGAGCCGCTGCCACCGGGCCACGCTCCCCGGTGGGGCCCGGCATGGCGGGGCCGAGGCTGAAGGCGGCCTCTTCGTCTTCCTCCTCCCTCCTCCTCCTCCTCTTCTTCCTCCCCGCCAAGTGTCCCGGGCAGGCCGGGGCTCGCTGCCGCCGCCGCGGTTCAGCCCCCGCCGCGCACCCGCCGCCCCCCCGCCGCCGCCGGCAGCCGGAGCATCCTCGGCCCCGGCCCCGGGAAGCGGCGGCGGAATCCGGGGAGCGGCGGCGCCGGGCGGGTTTTGAACGGTCCCGCCCGGGAAATGGGGCTGGGGGCGGGGGGGAGGTGGGGCCTCCCCCCGGCGAGGGGGGGGGGCAGTGCGGCAGTGACGGGGGAGCGTCCCGGGCCGCAGGGAGGGGGAGCGGGAGCTGCCGGCACCGCCGGGGGGGGGGCTCGGGGGTCGGCAGGCAGGGCAGGGGGTCCCTGCGGCACCCCTGTCCCGGCAGGTGTCACCCCGAGGTCCGGGGAGTTGTCACCCCGAGGTCCCGGGGCTGCCGCCACCTCCGGGTCCCCACACGTGCCACCCTGTCCGTGGGGCAGCCACCGCCCCAGGGTCCCCGCGGGTTTCTGGCACTGTCACCACCCCGAAGGAGGCCCTGACCTGCATGTGGCACCCCAAACCCAGACAGCCGGCACCCCCAGGTCCCTGCACGTGGCACCGGGGCTGTCATCGCCCCGAGGTCCCTGCACGTTGTCACCCCTGTGTCCCCCCGCTCGCCACCCCAGGCTGCCACCACCCCGAAGCCCCTCTGGGTGCCACCCTGGGCCAGCCGGGGTTCTGCGGGGTGACAGGGACCCCACGGCCCCATCCCTGCTCCCGCAGCAGGGAAAAACCGAGCCCTGGCAGAGGCAGGAAGCGGGGCCAGGAGCGAAGCCCTCTGTCCCTGTCACCTTCCCCAGCCGCCTCCTGTTTGCCCCCAGCCTCGGTCACGTTTCTCACCTTATTTCTCACCCGGACGTTGATGAATCACGGCCGGGCTGCTGCGCCAGGGCAGGTCCCCCCCGTGCCACGTCCCCAGGGCACCGGTGTCCCTGTGACATCCCCGCTCCCAGCAGCGGGCACATCTTCCCTCCCCATTCCCGCTGTCCAGCTTCCCCGGGCTGGGCCGTCCCAGCAGAGCCCGCTGGGAGGTGGGGGTGGCAGTGTCCCCTGTGCCCGGGTGGCATCTCTGCCGTGGGGACAGTGGCACGGGGAGGCTGCCAAGGCTCCTGCTCCGCGCCTTCGGAGGGGCCGTGGCGGGAGGGGAGGGTCTGGGGGCCGGAGGGACGCGGTTCCCAGAGGTGGAGCAGGGTGGGAGAGAGAAAAGGGGACAGCTGGCACCTCCCAGGGTCTCAGCGGACACCAAGGGTGCGATGGGGAAACTGAGGCACGGCCGGACAGGCTCCAGACGCGCCTCTCATCTTGGCACTGTCACAAGAACCCCCAAAATCTCAGAGCAGGATTCCTGCTGCTCCAACCCCTCCAGCGAGCCCCCCCCCTCGCCTCCTGCAGTCGCGGCTGACACGTGCTCAGCCTCATCCGATTCAGCGCTGCCGGGGATTTTCGGGCCGCTCCCACCCCCGGCGCTGGCCCCTCCATCTCCCCGCGGAGCATCGGCCCGGACCCGGCTCCGGGGCTGCCCCGAGCCCGGCGCTCCTCCCGGCCGCGCTGCCGCTGCAGCCGCCGGTGCCTCCAGCCAGCTGGGGTCCCCTGTAAGCTGTTTTTTTAGTTGGCAGAAATTTCCCTCTCCGGCAGCAGAAAAGCACCGCGGCCGCGCTCCGGAGAGGGGATTTCAGGGATGTGCAATTCCCGGTGCTGTGGGGGCTCAGCTCCCGGGGCAGGGCCGTTCCTCCCCGGGGAGTGGTGGCCTGGGGGTGGATTTTCGCAGCTCTGTTAAATTCCCTGCTCCCCTGGAGCTGGGGATGGGGTTGTGCCCCACAGGGAGTCTCCCGTGCCGGGTACTGCGGCTGAGATCTCAGCACCCGAAGGGGGAAGTGCTGATAATAACAAGTGGCTTTTTGGGAGAAACAACCCCCAGAAAAGCAAAGCCTGATTGAAAATCTTTTTTTTTTTTTTTTTTTTAAACAGATCAATTTGCTCCTCGATGTTAACGAAGTTCCCTCCCAATTAATTCTCCAGAGGCCCTGGGGTGGAAACTCATTAATTTGTCACCACCCAAATCCCAGCAGGAACAACGGGGCCAATTTCCGGGCTTTTCCCCTCAAATCCCCAGCGGAGCTCCCTGTGAGAGGCAGGAGGGACGTGCTGGAGCCTCCCTCCCCGGGGATGGGGCCGCCCGTGATCCCGGCTCCGCTCCCTGGGGATGGGGGAGGGAAATTAAGTGGCTTAATTGCAGCCCTGGCTGGGATTTTGTTGATCAGGGATCCCCGCCGGAGCCTTCCCCGAGCCTTCCCCGAGCCCAGCTCACCGCGCTGCCCCTTCCCCATGGGGTGAGGCTGGGACGGGCCCTGCTGGCTCCCTCCGCTCTGCCCCGCGGCCCCGGTGCTGAATTCCCTCGCTGATGCCGTGGGGAGAAGCTCTGGGCTTTCCTCAGTCCCGAGGCGATGGGGTGGGGGCAGCGGCGTCCCAGGGATTTCAGCTGAAATCCCAGCCGGGATGGGATCTTGGGAATGCTCCTCTGCACAATTCCCCCTTTATCTCACCTGGCCGGCGGGTCAGTGCCACCTCCCCCCTCTGTCCCTCTGTCCCACTGGAGACAGCAGCACTTTCCCGACACTCCCAGGTGTTTTCCCAATTAGCCCATCCCACTAATGAGGCTGGAGCAGCTCGATCCGGGCCTGGTGCTCTGTGGTTCATTTGCAGCTTCAGTGATCTCCCTCGCTCCGGGTTCACACCCCAACATCAGCGCCCTTGCTTCTCTCAGGAGCTGGAGGGGATGGAAAGGAGAAGCCCGGGTGGGACTGACTGAGCTTTAATTAATCTGCTCCTCATTTATCCCTCCCTTGGCCTCTGCCCAGCAGAGACTCCTGGGCTCCTTCCTGCCCTGAGGGATGAGATGGGGTGGGGATGAGGAAGGGGGTGGGATGAAGATGAGAATGGGAGGAGGATGAGTGTTGGGATGGGGATGGAATGGAGTGAGATGGGGATGAGGACGGGCATGAGATGAGGATTGGGATGGGGATGACAGAGGGACAGGGATAGAGATGGGATGAGGATGGGGACAGGGTTGGAAATGGGAGGGAATGGGATGGGATGAAATAGGGATGAGGATGGGACAGGAACCCCCGGCAGGAGTGGGCAGGGGGAAGGATGGGATGTGGATGGAGATGGGGTAGGGATGGGGTTGGAGATGGGATGGGGATGTCCCAAAACCAAGGGAAAGCCGACAGGGCTGAGGAAACCTGGCTGGGGATGGTGCAAACCTGTGCTGGGTCCTCTCAAATCCCTCAGGACAAGCCCCGGGAGCTCCTGGCAGCCTGAGGGGGCTGGGATGGGGATTGGCACCACAGCGTCCTCCAGACACTCACATCGCTCCCCCGGGCACCGGGAGGGGATTTGAGCGCCCCAGGGGTGTCGTTGTGACATTTTAGAGTCGCCGGCACCGAGCCCTCGAGGCGCTGGAGGCATCAATCTCCCGGGGCCGTGCTGTCAGGCGGGTATTTAGTGAAATGTTTCCTAAATGAACGCTTGATGGGAGAAGAGGGATGGCTGCAATGTTCCGAGCCGCAACGTGATCCCGGCTGCGGGAAACCCGGGCAGGGCAGCGGAGGGAGCCCCGGGGAGGGGTCAGGAGCCTCCTCCCAGCCTGGGAGCAAATCCCACCCGTCCCGGGGAAACACCGGGCACAGCTCCGGGCTGTGCGGGCCGGGAGGGAAGGGGGAATGCGAAAAGCTCTGCTGGATTTGGGTTCTGAAGGGGGGAAATCGCCCTGCCAGGGCAGGAGGCAAGAATTCTGCTTCGGGGGAATTTTTCTTTATGGAAAAACGGCAAAAATCGAGGTGAGCCTGTTCTTAGCAGCCCTCCAAGGGGACGCAGCCCAGGGTGCTGAAGGCAGCGGTGACTCTGCTTGCTCCTGCCAGGAGATGGAGCAGGAAACAACTCCAGAGATCTCAGTCAAAGACCCTCAAGCTCATTAACAGCATCAGAACCAATGTTTTGGACCGCACAGCCTGCCCAGGGAGGAGTGCCGGAGCACAGGGGGGGATCTGGCGTTTCCAAAGGGAACCGTGGTGGCTCCTGGAGGGGATTTTGCCTCCGGGTCCCCGGGCGTGGCTCTGCTCCCATCCCGCTGCTCCATCTCTCCCGGATGCTGTGCCCTGCTGCAGTGGGATGCCCTGCGGTGCCGGAATCCGGCGGTGCCAGCACGGCCAGACAGGGCCGGCAGGCACATCCCTGCGGGGCAGTGACAGTGCCCAGTGTCCCTGTGGCCGAAGGGTTCGGCAGCGGGACTCCAGCGCTCCGGGTCTGACCCCTGGAAGACAAAGGTGGAGGGGCACAGCCGGGATGTTTGGGGATGTTTGGGGATGTTTGGGGATGGATGGATGGGTGGGGATGGCAGGGGCAGAGCCGGGCTGGCAGCTGTCAGCCCAGGGGGAATGATGTCCCCACAAAGAGCAGCACCCAGCTGTGACCCCTGGGAGCAGCGTTTTCCCTCCTCCCCTGCCCGGACCAGCGGGTGCCCTGAGCACCCCGGGGTGCCTGTGGGCAGGGCTGGGGTGTCCCACGGGCTGCTGCCCCAGCTCCTGGTGTGGGTGGGCAGAGGGTGACCCCGCAGAGACACCCACAACCCCGGGGTGCCCTGGTCCCCCCCAGCTCCAGCCCGTCCTTGTGGTGGCCCAGGGCCACCGTGCCAGGCTGTGCCCTCGTGCTCAGCCCCCCACCACCAGCAGGAGCCCCCAGCCCTGCCCGGGGCTTTGCCAGTGTCCCCCTGTCCCCACAGTGACCCCCCGGAGTACAGGGGGACACTGGGGGGATGGAGCAGCAGCCCCTGGGCTGCACAGCCAGGCCAGAGCCACCCCTGCCTCAGTTTCCCCATCCATCCCCTCTGCCCATTCCGAGCTCTTTTCCTGAAGGATTTGCTGGCCAAAGCTGTGCACGTTTTGGGTGGGCTCTGAACCAGCACCCTGAGCCCCTCCAGGGCTGCTGGCCCCAGACTTGCCACCCATAGGTCACCCTGTTACCCCTCTGTCCCTTTCATTCCCAGCCCTCAACATTTTATTTTATTTTATTTTATTTTATTTTATTTTATTTTATTTTATTTTAGAGAGTATTTAATGGCTTGAAAGTGAAATAAAGTGAGTTGAGGAGGCTTTGGGAAGCCCAAAGTGAAGAACTGCTGCCAAAACACTCAGGTGCTGCCTGGGATTGGCCAAATCCCCAATTTCCTTCCTCAGGGACCCGTGGCTGGGGAAGGGGCTGGGAGAGAGAAATGGCAAAGGCTTTTTGATGGTTTTTTTTCCTTGAGCAAAGGCAGCTCACACCAACCCACACCCGCAGCTCCCTTTGAGTTCAGTTTGCTAAAAAGGGAAAAAATCAGGGTGAAACTTCCTTTGGCAGGAGAGGAACGGTCTGGGATGTGCCAGGGAGGGCGGCAGGGAGGTGGCACCGGGCTGGGAGTGTGAGAGGCAACACTGGGGGTGTGCAAGGCTGGGAGTGTGCAAGGCTGGGAGTGTGCAAGGCTGGGAGTGTGCAGTGCTCTGTGCAGAGCCCCTGGGAGCAACAGGGACCTCCGTGCCAGAGGTGGATCCAGGCTGGATCCATTCCTGGCTTCTCCTGATGCATCCTCAGTGCATCCAAACCAGCACATCCATCCCATCCCTGCACATCCATCCCTCCCCATCCCATCCCAGCACATCCCATCCCATCCCATCCCATCCCATCCCATCCCATCCCATCCCATCCCATCCCATCCCATCCCATCCCATCCACCCCTGCACATCCATCCCTCACATCCCATCCCATCCCTGCACATCCCATCCCATCCCATCCCATCCCATCCCATCCCATCCTATCCCATCCCATCCCAGCACATCCACCCCCCACATCCATCCCCTGTGCATTCCCAGTTTATCCCCCTGCCCTGTGCTGGGAAAAGCTCTCCTGCATTAATTTCAGGATGCAGGCAGTGCAGGTGACACACCAGTTGAATTCCTGTCACTGGAGGCCACGTGGGAAATCAGGTCACCCTCCAGATTCCTCACCGGCTGCCTTCAGCCTCCCTGAAACTCCCCTGGGTACCCCACTGGCGTCCCTCTGCCAAAGGAGCCCCATCCCACCCCCCTCAGCCCTGCCTAAAACAACAAAACCCAGAAAAACATCCCCCAGCCCACCCGCGGGGACGAGCTGTGCTCAGAGGCTCCGGTGAATCTCCCGGGATTCTGCTGCCGGGAGCGGATGAAAAGCAAATCCATCCTCGGTCCCGGCGGGGCCGGGGGGCCGGGAACGGCCCCGGGGGTCGGGGCTCGCTGGGCTGGGCCGGTTTCATCCGTGATTAATTATAAAATTGAGGTCAATGCAGCACATCCTTTATTTATTCCAGGCGGGATGGGATCAGGGATGGCAAACACGGGGCTCGGCCCCTCTGGGCACCCCAAACCCCTCTTCCTTCAAGGAGGGATGACAAGAGCCCCGAGGGAGCGGGGACGGCGGGACCTGGAGCGCTCCCGACCCCGCGGGAGCTGCCGGAGGGATCCCGGCACTGCAGCTGCGCTTCCCATTAATCCCGGCACCGCCAACTGCGGCAGCCCGGCTCCCAGCAGCTCTTCCCAAAGACAAAAAAAAAAAAAACAACCAGCAAAGAAGCCTCAGCTCCCCTCCTAGTGCTGTGAATTTTTATTAAAACAAGAGAAAACAGTTATTCCTTGGGAGTACAACAGCCCAGGGAACGGGAAAGCGGCTGTGCCAGGCCACAGCCATCTGAACTGCAGCCACGTGCGGGGAATCGATCCCAGCGTTTAAATAAACACGGTCGGGATGGGATTTACTCCGCGCCAAGCCCCGGGCTGAGCCTCCGCTGGGGCTGTGGGTCAGGGGAGGCTGTGGGAAGGAGGAATTGGGGGTCCTGAGGGGGTGTGAGGGATCCCTGGGGCAGCACCGGCTCTGCTGGAAGAGGATTCCACCCGAGAGGGGCACAGGATTTGGGACGGAGGCAGGAAGGGAAGGTCAGGGCATCCCTGTTCCCCCCGCGGGGGGGTCAGAGCAAAGGCACCCGCGATGGGACGGGCAGGAGCGGGCAGCCCCGGGGCCAGCCCGGGAGAGCGGCATTCCCGAGGGGCTCGGAGGGGCTGGGATGCCCTGGGCTGCAGGGAAAGCCCAGCCCGGAGCCCCTGGATCCCCCCCAGCCTGAAGCTGCCCAGGTTTGTCACAGTTTGCAGGAACAGTAAGGTTTCATTTGGTTGGCACTAGCTGTTCTCCCGCTCCTTGCTCCCAGCGGGGAGGAGGAGGAGGAGGAGCCCTTCCTCCCACCTCCTCTCCCCAGGGAAGCAGCCCAGGATCCCCCCCCCCAGCCCCAGGTCGCTGTCCTCCCGCTCCCTGCTCCTCTCCCAGCCCAGCGGGCGCCGGGAGAGCCAGCGCGACGTTCCTGATTTACAGCACTCCACTGGAACATGCTCGGGATCCTAATGGAGCTCCCGGGCCGGCACGTGGAACTCCGGAGCGGCACAAGGGGCTCCAGGGCCGGCAGGAGAAGGCGACCCGGAGGGGTGACAACCCCTCCCGGGGACACCCTCGGGCACACTCCCCTGCTGGCTGCCACTGGGGGGAAGGCACGGCCACAGCCCCGACCCGGCTCCAGGGAAAAGCCTGGAGGGCCGAGCCTGGAAGCAATGCTAGAAAAATAAGGGGGAAAAAAAAAAAAAAAGCTGGAAAACCAAGTGTCAGGAGGAGGATGAACGGCTGCTGAGCGAGTTCCGTGGGCAGCCGGCCCCGAGTCCGGGGTGTGCAGAGGCCGCGGCAGCGGGCGGGGTCGGGGACGATCCCGGGGCAGCCCGCGGCGCCGGGCGGGAGGCGCTGGGGAGCGGCAGCGAGCGGAGCAGTTCCTCCCTAGAGCTCCTCGAAGAAGGCCACGCGGGACTTGGTGCTCTGTAGGGTGAGCTGGAAGAGAGCAGAGCGGGGTCAGGGGGCACCCCAGCCCCGCACAGGGCACCCCCAGGAGGGAGCTGCTGCCCCCGTCCCTCCGGAAATCCCAGCGGATGTGGAAGCCCAGGGGGTGCGGAAGCCAAGGGGTCGTGCAGCCCCACCACAGCAAGCACAGCCTGAGGGGAAGCAGGGGCAGGGGCTCCATCGGCACGGCTGAGGCCTCCAGGATGTGGGATACACGGGAGACTGGATCCAGGGAGCCAGCCCTGACAAGGAGGACGTACAGGCGGTCTGGGGAAGCTGGAGGAGAAACACCGCAGTGAGCTGAGGGAGAGCCCAGCACTCCAACAGCCACTGGACGCGTGTCCCCGCTGTCACCAAACGGGGCCCATCCTCTCCGTGCTCCATCCAACCCCATCCCAGCACGTGTGATCCGTGCAGCCACCCCGGGATCTCATCTCATCCCGCCCCGCTCCGTCCCTTCTGCCAGAGCTCACAGCCGGAGCGCCCTCACCCCAGGACTGTCCTTGCAGGCTCTGCAGGACTCGGAAAAACCCTTGGCAAGCTTTCCACAGCCATCCCCAAAATAACACCCCACGGAGCAGCGCACTTGTAAGGGGCAAAGAAGAGCAAAGAAATCCTCAGCGGCGGGGGAAGAAATCCCGGGATTTACAGACAACCCCCCGAGGGAGTGCAGGGCGAGAGGCGCCACCTTCCAGCCGCTGCTGGACCGCCAGGAGCTCGCCAAAGCAGCGGCTGATTGCCAGGGCTAATTGCCAGGGCTCGTTTCAGCTGCATTAAGCACGGTGCCTTCCGCCGGGAATGCCGGTTGGGCCGGACCAGGAATCCTGGGATCACCTTACAGTCCAGTTAAGCCCCTCAACGGAGCTTTCCCCCTTCCCTGCTTCTCCCCCGTGGCTTTGCCTCAGTAATTCCTTCACAGCTCTAATGCAGTCAGAAAAAAAGAAATCTGTATTGCAGAGGAAATTTCTGCAAGGGCTTAATAATCTTTCTTGGCAGCAGCTCCTGGGCCAGGGCTGGTTCTCTTCTCCTCAGCATCCCCCTGGCTGCTCCAGTGTCCCCTCCAGAGCTGGCTGGAAGGTGGGTGAGGTGGGGCAGGGATTCTGTGTGCTGCAGGCAGCGTTTTTCCTCTCTAAGGCTGCAGAGGGAAAAAGAAAAGGAGCAGAGAGCCCCAGGCTGCTGCCAGACCACTGCTGGGGCCACCTGACAGGAAGCCCCATTCCTGGAAGTGTTACAGTGCCTAAAGGGGTCCAAAACAGCTGCAGAAAGCCTGGAGCAACAGGGTAAGGAGGAATGGCTTCCCAGTGCCAGAGGGCAGGGCTGGATGGGAGATT
Organism: Phylloscopus whistleri; assembly: GCA_017589585.1. NCBI lineage: Eukaryota > Metazoa > Chordata > Aves > Passeriformes > Phylloscopidae > Phylloscopus > Phylloscopus whistleri. Next base: position 86,260 of record JADMLD010001324.1, on the reverse strand, counting down.
GGGCAGGAATTGTTCCCTGGGAGGGTGGGCAGGCCCTGGCACAGGGTGCCCAGAGCAGCTGTGGCTGCCCCTGGATCCCTGGCAGTGCCCAAGGCCAGGCTGGGCAGGGCTGGGAGCAGCCTGGGACAGTGGGAGGTGTCCCTGCCCATGGAATGGGATGAGCTTCAATGTCCCTCCCAACACAGACCATTCCATGATCTACCTGCCATCCATCTCCTTCCCAAGGCTGTCCCTCCAAATCCATCCCTTCTGCAGCCTGGCTGGGGAAGCAGAAGCTCCCAGCCCTCCCAGCCCACAGGAGCTCACTCCTGCCCGCAGGATCCCCCCGGCAAAGGCAGAGCCGGCCAGGAGCACGGGGAGGATGTTTCCCTCAGGCTTATCAAGGAATCCGACTATTCCAAGGCTGCCTCTCTGCCTGGAGCTACACACAGCTCTCCATTACCCTCCAGGTGTTTTGGGGGTCCTGGGGTACCCCGAGGGCAGCCTGAGCCCAAAGCTGTGCCTGCCTCAGCCCAGAGACTCGGGAAGCAGGCGGAGGCAGAGCTCCGGAGCACCCAGCACAGGCACGGGGGGAATGCAGAGATGCAGCCCTGCTCCTCTGCTGGATGCTTTCACCCACAACACCCAAAGGCTCCTCCAGAGGCTCAGTGGTACTTTTTTTTACCTATCCAGGGAATCTGAGGCACGGGAAGAGCAGCCATACAGGGAATCAGAGCAAAGAGGGGTCTTGAGGAGATGGGATCCCATGGAGAGGAGTGAGCACAGACTTCCCAAGAGGACTCTGCCCTGTGGGTCACTGGCTCCCAGCAGTGGCCACATTTTGCCACCTGAAGGCAAACACCACAGGGATTGTTCCCTGGGAGGGTGGGCAGGCCCTGGCACAGGGTGCCCAGAGCAGCTGTGGCTGCCCCTGGATCCCTGGCAGTGCCCAAGGCCAGGCTGGACATTGGGGCTGGGAGCAGCCTGGGACAGTGGGAGGTGTCCCTGCCCAGGGACTGGATGGGTTTTAAGCTCCCTTCCAGTGAGGACCAGGACCAGGCAGCTCCAGGCAGCTGCCTCCTCACATCCACCTGCAGCCAGGCATTGGAATCACCCAATGAAACCAGGGCTTCTCTTCACTGCACCCTGACCCTCCTGCCTGTGCCAAGTGGGAAAACTCTCCCCTGCCCTTTTCCCTTCTTTTACTGTTGTTCTCCTCACTGTGGAGTGCAGGCAGGGCCATCCTTGCTCCCACTGGGAGCACCACACCGACCAGTCCGGAGGGATGTGCTGGGGGAAGAGCCCAGGGGAGCTCCGGGGCCATCCTGACTCATCCCACCAGGAGCCAGTGGGCACAGGGAGCTCCCTGCAGGGAAATTCCACTCCCTCCATGGGCTTTCCTTTCTTTTCTGCACTGGGATGTGAAAGCAAAGAGGAGAGCACCGCCCTGTGCTGCCCCTCCATCATCTGCTTGAGGGGGGAAAGCCTCCAACACCTCCAAAAACTCTCTGCAGTCTCTGCATCCCCTTTCCCTGGCCAGGCAAGGAGAAATAAATATCCCTCCCCGTAGCGTAACGCCGTGCAGGGTGATTAAGAGGGAGTTACATCCTCGTCAGTGCGGAGAAAGGGGGAAAAAAAAATTGATTTACAAGCAGTATTATGATAATCTCCTTCCTGCAGGAGGGAGGGTGGGCTCCCGATGCTCTCCCGGAGCCATCAAGGAAAATTTAGAGGGAGAGAGAGGCAGCGCAATTAAGCGGCCCGAGCTGAAATGAATCGAGATCTGAGGAAGGGAAGAGAGGGGAGAGTCCTGCTCCTGCATTCCTGCGCCGGGGCTGCTCCCAGCCTGCTGCTGCCCAGGGCTGCCCAGGACTGATTTGATTGAGGAAACACAAACAAACCAAAGCAGCCCAATCAGAGCCTGGCAGGCACAGGAGGTTTGGAGCAGGTAACCCAATAACTGCAGGCACAGCACTGCTGAGCCCGGGCAAACCCAATCCAGGGAAACCCCCCCGGGCTCCTGCCAGCCCCCGCAGGCACCAGGGAGCTCACACCGACCTGCCCCCACGCCTCCCCCAGCAGGGAGAGGTTTAAGATGTCTCATTTCCTTGTTTATCCTGCAGTATGGCCAGGCTGGAGGAGAGGGGGACCTGTGCCACCCTCCCCCCGTGCGATGCCGAGAGGTTTTCCTGCTGCTGGGAAGATCTACAGTCCTTGCAAATCACCACCCCGTGCTCCCCACACACGAAATCCTCTTTATTCCCCACTCGCTGCCCCGGTGCCTCTCTCCATCCCTGCCCACTCCCCAGTCCCACCAGCCAGGTGGACCTTTCAATTCTCACTGTTAGTTTTGAACCCAGCCCCTATTTTCCTGTGATTCCTCCCATTTCCCTCCCCGCTCCTCTCTCACTCCCACGCTGCCGTTTATTCTCTCCCGAGCACAACTGTCCCCCAGCCCCCGACGCTTTGATGAGCCCATTTGAAAGGAGAAGATGACGCTCCATGTGAAGGAAACGCTTTTCAAAGGCTGCCACAGAAATAGCTGATAGGCCTGACGTTTCCTACTTTCCTCTTGTTCCTTGTAAACAAGGAAAAGAGGCTGCCGTGTCCCAGTTTAACTGCCTGGGAGTTTCACTTCCCAGCTCCGAGCAGAACTGGGAAGAAAATGAGCCTGGGAGGGATGTGGTCTCTCACACGTGGGGGTGTGTGGGCAAGATCCACGTGGGATGAGCCTCTGTCTCCTCCTGCACTTGGAAAATGTGTTCCCAGAGCTGCTCTGCCCACTTGGGTATCTCCTGGCTCCCACCTGCACACCCCAGCCAGGTGCTAGGCTGAGTGAGAAGCTGGCAGCCTCACTCCTCTTTTCCAGCCTCACAGCTCCCAAGGAAATGGGAAACACCGGTGCTGCTGCTCCTGGGAAGTCCCTTGCTGGTGGTGTGCCCCTCCTGCCTTCCCTTTCCAGCTGGGATTGGGTTATACAGCCCTGCAGGAGACTGAGGAGCACCTCATCCCCAAGATCCACAGGGAAGGATGGCAGCTCAGCCTGCTCTGTCCCACCCCAGCTCCCTCCTTTTGTCCTTCCCAGGGCATTCCTTGTGCTGGCCCTTTCTCTCTGCAAGGGGCACATCCTCCTGCTCTCAACAAACCAGCAGAGCAAAACAGACCCATTCCAGGGAATCTGCAGTTCCAGAAGGGCAGAGATGAGGCAGGGAGTGCCCAGGAGCTGACAGGGACCCCACAGGAATTCAAGTCCTTAAGGGACACGTTTCAGTGATCCCTGGCACGCTGCTCACCCAGTACAGGTGGAAAATGAAGTGTCTGCCCCAGCACCAGCCTCCCAGAATCCTGCCACCTGTCCAGATGATGAAGGAGCCCTGTGACATTTGGGGGTGGCACATCCTGTCTGCATGATGAGACACTCAGCAGCAGTGCCATCACCAGCCACCGATGTCCTCCCAAGGACAGACCACAGCCTCTCCCAAAGGTGGCAGGAGGGAAGACAAGGCTGCAGAAATCCCCCTGGCTCTGCCCCACTCACCCTTCTGTGCTTCCAGCTGGGAACTGTTCATTGGCCAAATCCAAAGGGGACCTTAAAGCCCATCAGTCCCACCCCTGCCATGGCAGGGACACCTCCCACTGTCCCAGGCTGCTCCCAGCCCCAGTGTCCAGTCTGGCCTTGGGCACTGCCAGGGATCCAGGGGCAGCCACAGCTGCTCTGGGCACCCTGTGCCAGGGCCTGCCCACCCTCCCAGGGAACAATTCCTGCCCAATCTCCCATCCAGCCCTGCCCTCTGGCACTGGGAAGCCATTCCCTGTGTCCTGTCCCTCCAGCCCTTGTCCCCACTCCCTCTCCAGTTCTCCTTTAGGCACTGGGAGGGGCTCTAAGGTCTCCCTGGAGCCTTTTCCTCTCCAGCCTGAACACCCCCAGCTCAGATCTCAAAGCATCTCCACAATGATCATTATCCAAGCCAAGGACAACACTGCACCACATCCAGGATCAGAGCCAGGATCAGAGCCAGGAGAGAATCTGCATGATCCCCATGGGTCCCAAAAGTGATCCCCTGGGATGGAGCTCAAGCCCTGGAGAAGCTGCTCTCAGCCACGTGAGAGCCTGGCAGGAGAGGCCAAGGCTGCCTGTGGAAGGACCAGAGGCTCAACGACAAAGCTGCTTGTCTGGGAACAGGCGTGGAGATTTGCTCCTTGCCTGGATACTTCAAAGGGCTTAAATCCCAATAAATAAGCATGACTGTGCAAGAAGAAAGCAACTGGAATCAAAGACCTGATTGTGTTTTAGCAGCCTGTCCTAAGAGCTTTCCTGCAGCGGAGGAGATGAGGAAGAAGTGGGTTTTTCACCCTCTGCCACAGCCTAAGTGACAAACCCTCCTGAATCGGAGCCAGCTGGAGCCACAGCACCAGCCCACGGCAGGGAGCTACGGAGAAGGGAGAGCAGCTTCCAGATGAGGTGTCTGTGCTGTGCCCACAGAGCTCATAAAAAGGGATTAGCATGTTAACCACGTAATTAAACATGAAAAACTTAGCAGGCGCCTTCAAAGGCAGGCACCAAACCCCAGAGGTCACACTGCAGCGCTCACTGTGCAGCTGCTTTCATTATGGGGGTCCTCCTGGGCACTGCAGAGCTCCCAGCTGCTGGAAGAGTCTTCCCACAAACTGCCAGGGCTTCATTCCACCTCCTGGTGCTGTGGCCACAAGTGGATTTCACCCCAGCTTTACCTGCCATGGAGGTCCTCAAGCCAGGTGGGCTGGAATAATGTGATTTCATCCATGGCCAGTCTGTCTGGAGACATCCAACACCTCCCCCAAGGTGGCCCAGACCTGCAGGGTCACCCCTTTTAGCCTCTTCCACATGGAAGTGCTTAACAATGAGAGCAGCCTGTTTTGGGGAACACGTGCAGCTCCCCAGAGCTGGCACAAACCCCAAACCCCAAGGATTTACAGCCCCTGGAATGGCTGGCGCATTGAAGAATAGCACAGCTGAGTTCTCCTGGGTAAAACAACCTCCTGTCTCTGCTCCAGAGGTGCTGGGGAATTGCTCTATCTTTTCCAAAAGCATTTCCCACCAGCTCTGCCAGCTGTGAGTGTGGCATCCCAACACTTCCCTGAGTGCCACCGACTCCAAGCTCCCAAAACCCCGTGGCTGTGCAAGAACCTGGCCCCAGGGCAGAGCAGGACAGCTTCCCCAAACTCATCCTCCCAAAGGAGGGAGTGCATGCTCAGCACAGCCTGCAGATCGAGGGAAATCCTTGGAGGAAAGCTCCAGGAACAAGAGATGTGGCATTAACGGAGCAGGAGGAGGTAAGGGACAGGCAGAGGCAGTGCAGGGAGAAGAACAGCTCCTGTCCCCAGGTGTGCTGGTGACCTTCCCCTGGCACCAGAGCCAGTTGCAGACACCAGCTGTCCTCAATCCTCTGCTTTACCTTCCTGGGATGCTCAAACAGGCAGAGCATCCTCGTGCTGCTCTGAGATGGAGCTGTGCATTTTTAGCCTGTTTTGACAGTGTTGGCAGCAGAGTTGATGGGGTTTGGCTGTTTGTTTGGGGTATTTTTTTTTCTACATCCTGAATTTCTTTCTGCAACAAACAAAGGGGGAAGGTGCTGGCTTATTTCATTAAAGGAATCTTCAAAGGCTGCCCTGCACCTCCGATAGATTCCCAACCAGCGGCGTGCAAAAACAGGCGTGCTGAATTATTTAAGTGCCTCTACCTGAACTCCCCCTCTGAGGTTGCCAACTCAACTTCTGCCAAGAAAGAAGCTTCCCAGCACAGAGGATTGGGTGTAGGAACAAATGCAGAGAGGCTGGGAGTGCTCCTGAGGGAGGGAGAGCCGGGCTGGACGGGCGCAGGCAAGCTCATGCACGGGTTAGTGCCACAGCCAGGTCCCAGCACCCCCAGGCAGAGTACCTTGGAATAATCTACTTGGAATTCTCAAATGCAGATAGGTCTTCTGCCCTGGGCTTGAGGCTAAACCAGCAAAATAAAATGAACAACAAATAGTAATAATAATCCCTGTGTGTGGTACAAGGGCAGGGGATTTGTGGGATCTTAGGGCTTGCCCGGAGCAACCAGCAGCTTCCAGGTGAGACAGAGGGACGGTGCCATTGAAGCATTGCTGGACTGATATCCCATTCCCTGTGCCCTGTGTTTCCCTGCCTTCATCACAGCCAAGACAAAAGCCCTGCTGACCTCCCCGAGCAGAGCAGGCTGTAATTTCCCTCTGATGTCTCCACTAATAGTCTCTGATTTGGGAACCTTTGCTCCTTGCTGAGATGCAGCAGCCGGGCAGCCCCCGCTGCCTCCGGAAGGGAGGGGACAGGACAAGGCTCCATCCTCAAAGGGACAGCACGGTGACAAGCCCTGACAGACATGGAAATGATGGCCCAGCCACCCTCTTTAAGGGAGACAAATGGGACCATCAGCTCTCTATGAACTCCTCTCTGTCAGAAGTGAAAATTTAGCAGTTTCTGTTTAAACCAAGGACTTGCAACACAGAGACAAATCCTACCAAAACCCACTGGGAGCAGAAACGCCTCCAGATTCGACAATGACAAAAGGGGTTGTGAAGATTTTTATTTTCTCTGCTCTAGTGTGACAGGAACCTGAATAGCTCCAGGCCAGCACGGGGAAACTGGCGAGTGAGCCCCGCTAGATTCATTTTCCTGCCCCAATTCAGTGATCACAAACTCCCAGCCATGAAAGTTGGCAAGAACTGATATTTCCAAATCCTTTCAGACATAACTCGTGGCTGGGAGTAGTAAAGAGAGCGGGATTTGTTTTTCAAGCCTGCAGTTGTCACCACAGCCTGCATCCCGTGCCGGACGGATTTCCAAATCCTTCCCCAGGACAGCTGCCAGCAAAAAGCCAGCCAGGAAAAAGCCTTTGCAGGGAAAAAAAGCCTTTGCAGGTGAGTGGGGCTGAGCACCACCATCCAAACCCCCGTGGATGTGCCCACAGCCCCTCGTTACAGAGCCCAGCACCGAGGCAAAGGGAAAAGATGGGGTGTGGAAATAAAGAAGGGGCAGCCTCGATTTTTGGCTGAAGTTGCTCATGCCAGCCCCATTTCGGGAGGCAGTGGCTCCAGGGAGCAGAGGTCTCACACCCCCTGCCAGCAAAGGCTTTGCTGTTAGTGACTGAAGCTGCACTACAGGTTTCTCTAGAGAGATTAAAAGAGAGGAAGAGCTTTTGGCTTTTTCCACTGAAAGCTCCTAAGCCAGGAGTATTTCTGCCCTCATTATTCACCAGACGAGCTCAGTGCTCGTAGGGAATGGCTGCAATAGGCAGGGAGGGCTTTTCCTGTTCACTGGGGATGCAGAGCCCTTCCAACAACATCCTTGGACAGCTTTTAAGGTTCAGCAAGACCTTCAGCCCTGGAGACCTTCACACTTATTCCCACAGCACTGGAGACACCAGGCTGGGTCAGGACACCAGGACCACCAGAGGCTGGAATTCTCTGATCAAAGCTAAGCAGCTGTGGAAGAAAGCCTAGATCCAACCATTTTATTATCAAAAGCAGGGTGACTTTAGGGCCCTTTTTAAAGGCTTTCATCAGGGGAGATACAAACTGGGGCCCTCTGATACCTTTTTAATAGTGTTGTGCTTGCTGTTGCCCCGGCTGGAGTTCTCGTTGTGCAAAATATCCAGAGCTGTCTCTCTCTCCTTGAGCTTCAGTGCCTCAATTTCTGTCTTCAGCTCGTTGAGCTGCTCCTGCAGGTGCTTGCTCTTCTCCATGTACTCCACCCTAACACACACACAGAACAGCCCTGGGTTAGCACTGACCAGCTGCACCTGCTGATGTGACACCTGATAACAGAATCATAACAGAAACAGCTTTTCTTCATTATTTTTAGCTTGTGGAACTGATAACACCAGTTTATAGCACACAGTGAGCTACTCAGAGCAATTATTTGTTCCTTATTAAAGGGGACCCAGACAGCCAACCCAGCAATAAAAGTGTAAGTTACATTATTATACAAAATTAAACCCCAGCTGGGTGGTAATTTAAGTCTCCCAATTTGCAAGTAAAGCTGACAGAGGTTTACACCACACAGTGGTTTAAGCAGCTACTCAGGAGAGCTCTACACCCCTGCACCCCTTCCCAAACCTGCTCCACAACCCAAATCCACAAATCTTTCCATGAGGAAGGACCCTGATGTACTGACTTGTCATATTTTAGAGGCATTTAGCTCGTAAACTGCGTGGGAGCAAGCACTGTCCCCAAAATATCAGGTACCTTGTAGACACAGAGCATTCCTGGCAGAGAGAGAGAGAGAGAGAGAAAGAGAGAAAGAGAGAGAGGAAGAAAGGAAGAGAGAAAGAAAGGAAGAAAGGAAGAGAGAAAGAAAGAGAGAGAGAAAGAGAGAAAGAAAGAGAGAGAGAGAGAGAAAGAGAGAAAGAGAAAGAAAGAAAGAAAGAAAGAAAGAAAGAAAGAAAGAAAGAAAGAAAGAAAGAAAGAAAGAAAGAAAGAAAGAAAGAAAGAAAGAAAGAAAGAAAGAAAGAAAGAAAGAAAGAAAGAAAGAAAGAAAGAAAGAAAGAAAGAAAGAAAGAAAGAAAGAAAGAAAGAAAAAAAAACCAACCCCCAAAGCCAGCCATTCACGGGACTGGTCCTGAACTGCCTTCCACAACCAAAAATCAACTGGAAAAATGACCCCATGAGTTTTGTAGCTGTGATTAACCCCCTGAGCCAAGTCAGAGGGCCAGCAGGGTAACAGGAACCCTTTCCAGTGCCAAAATTTGTAGAGAGGTTTATCCCAGCACCCGGGGAAAGAGAACAGCCCCAGAGAAGGCAGGAAAAGCATCCTTTTGCTTTCAGCATTTGGCAGAGGCAGCTCCCCCTGCTCAGGAGAGCAGGATGACCTAGATAGCAACCTGGGTACAGAACCAGGAATTATCCTGTTATTTTCAGCTTCTATCTTTTTCCTTCTGGCTTTGGGAAAAGTTTTTAAAAGTTCTTAATCTCCTGTCTCTAGGTCTGTGATTTCATCCAGGGGAGAGGGCACTGAGCAGAGGCAAACCAAAGCACCCTCTGGGACCCAGGGGTGTGTCACTGCAGCCTGGGGAAGTTTTGGCCGGAGCGGGATGACAGAGCCATTGTGGCTTTGATCTACGACCCAGCCGATGAACAAAGCACATCATTAGTACAGAGATTAAAATCTGATCTGCTTTGATTTCTGCTCAGCTGGTAATTTCGAAGGCTACACTTACACCCTCAGGAAAACACAAGATCAAAGCTCATAATCACATCCAAACTTGCTGGCAAACACTTTTCACCCAGGAACGTGACACAAATTCCAAGGAAAAGGGGTTAAAGCCCTGGTGCAGGACCTTAACACACCCCAGCTATCACCCAATTCCCTGGACACCTGCAAAGCCTCAAACTCAGGCCTCCAGCACTCAGCCTGCTGTCAGCTCTTTCCAGCACCATGGGCTACTCCAGCCCAAGCAGGAGCCAGGATTCCCACAGGGAGAGGAACTGCCTGGAGCAGGGCCCTGAGCTCACCTGTGAGCAGGTGGCAGGGACAGGTCTGTGAAACCAGGTCCCCACCAGGGAAAGGCTCAGCCAGGACAAGCACAGAATTGCTCAGGTTGGAAAACCCCTCTGAGGTTACCAACCATTCCCCAGCACTGCCAATGTCACCACTGCCCCGTGTCCCCAGGTGCCACATCCATATGGCTTTTATATCCCTCCAGGGATGGGGACCCCAGCACTGCTCTGGGCAGCTGTGCCAGGCCTGGACAGCTCTTTCCAAGCAGAAATGTTCCCAAAATCCACCCTGAGCCTCCCCTGGCCCAGCCTGAGGCCGTTCCCTCTCCTCCTGTCCCTGTGCCCTGGGAGCAGAGCCCGACCCCCCCCGGCTGTCCCCTCCTGGCAGGAGTTGTGCAGAGCCACAAGGGCCCCCCTGAGCCTCCTTTTCTCCAGGCTGAGCCCCTTCCCAGCTCCCTCAGCCTCTCCTGGGGCTCCAGCCCCTTCCCAGCTCCGTTCCCTGCCCTGGACACGCTCCAGCCCCTCCAGGTCTCTCTGCTCAGGAGGCTCCCAGAGCTGCCCCAGCACTGGAGGTGCCCCAGCAGGGCCAGCACAAGGGACAGGCACTGCCCTGCTCCTGCTGCCACCCCAGGGCTGGCACAGCCCAGCTGCCCTTGGCCTTCCTGGCCACTCCTGGCTCAAGCCCAGCACAAATCCCAGCCCAGCCCGACTGGACGTGTGCCACGTACTTCTCCTTCTCGATCTCCATGGACAGCCTCTTCATGTCTGTATCCTTGAAGTCGAAGGAGAGGCTCTCGCTGATGAGGTTGAAGCTTGGCAGGTCAGTGGGCAGTGCTGTGGTACTCGAGTTCATGGACTGCTGAAGAGAGAGCACAAGTTAATCACTCTGGGCCACACAAGTGTCACTACAGCGAATGTTCTGCAATGCTGATGTAAAATCAGAGCAACACTTGAGCCCAGAGTCCCGAGCACAAGATCAGCCCAGAGACCCCCTTGCTCCATTCCCAATTTGCTCCTCAGTTCAAAGCCATTGCTCCTCCAGGACTCTTTGCAGCCCTAGACAGGAGACAAAAACACCACCTGCCTTCAAAATCTACTGACAAAACTGGGTAAAATCAAGGCTTTATCACTGCTGTGTCACTTTAAGTTGGACAGAAGCTGCCTCTTGGGAGTCATCTGTCTGCTATTTAACATTCAGTCAGGTTTATAAAGTTCAAGCTGCGAGCAGGGGCAATGTAAGACCCCGTGTGACAGCAGAGTCCTGCACCCCACAGCTCCCCAAAGCCTGAACAAAGACCAATGTGACCCCGAGGATGCCATTCCAGCAAGGTCCATGGAGAGGCACCGACACATTTTTATCTCCTCAGTAATTTACAGCTCCAAAGGTTTAGAAACCACTTCTAGATTCAGCTGGAAACGGAGATAACACAGCAAATGACTCCTGGAACACCTGAGCAAGGATTTGGGACTTTCTTCCTCCTGCAAAATGCTTTGCTATCCCCCAGTGACACACACTGCCAGGCCCTCAGATTTTATCTTCTCCTAAAAAATGACCCTTCTTCCTCTCAGTCAAAAATTCTGTCACACCTCTAACAAATGGGCTCATTAGGAGGAGAGGAAAAGCCTGCTGGAGTCATGGCTCTGCTCCTGCAGCATGCTGGATGAGGTGGCAAACAGAGCACACGTCAAGGGTGGCACAGCAGCATCAGATGGGGCTGAGTCACAACTGCTGCCAGCCTGTTCAGCCCTGCTCTGGGCTATGAGAAATCCAGCCTGGCATCCCAAAGATCCCCACCTCCCTCTTGGATGCTCCCTCTTGCTTTAAGGGATTCCTGTCAGGAGAACAATGTGCCCAAACCTGCAATGGCACTGCTGGGTACCTGCTCTAACAAACGAGAGTTTGAGCTTCCGCTGGCTCTTTCTTTCCCTCATTTCTCCTCTTTGGGATACTCCAGGCACTGTTTGCAGTTAGCTCCTCTTCAGCAAGACCTGCAGGCACTGGGGTGACAGATTTACTCTGCACAATAACCTGCCTCTTCCCTCACCACCAGCCTGGAATTCACAAACAGCCAGGGCTCGCTCCCAGCTCGGACAAACCTGAGAGGGACAACATTTCATCGACCAGCGGAGCTGGAACACAAACACCTCCTACAAGCATAAACAAGGGGCTGCCTCAAACTGCACTTGGCCTGGCTGGAGCCTTCCAGGTGAGTTAAGACCCACATGACAAGGAAAGCCAACTCCTTCCTCCCCCTTTGCTGCCAGCACGGAACAAAGCCACATTAATTCTGGAGCAGGCGCTGGGAGGGACAGCTCAGCACCTAAATTCCAGTCTCGAAGGAAAGGGGACAGGTCTGCCAAAGCACTTAACTGATTTAAATACTTGCATCCCATTGACATTCAAGTCCCTTCCCTGTGGGGCACACAGGCGTTCCCAAAGCCCTTCCCATGTGAGGTTCTCCTGTCCCTGCAGCACAGGGGAGCCAGGAGCATCTGAGCCAGCCCACTGGCCTTCAAACAACCTTTAGCTTGTTGATTTTTTTTTTTTTTTTCAGTACAAGCTTTGTTGGGTTTTGTTTTCAAAAACTCCCAACAGCAGCAGTAACAGTTGAGCAGGAATTTCAGTTGCTGCAGCCATTAAGGCCTGAGCCAATTTATCAGTTGCTACAGCCACCACTTCCTTCTCTTCCCTTGGCATTGCTCTGCCATGGAGCAAGGAAAAAATTGGTGGAGAAGCCAGAGAGCAGCAGCAGTGAGGAAGAGCATGGAAAAAGCAAAGAGTGAGCAGGTTCAGGGCTCTCAGAGGCATGGGCTTGGCATCTGGAGCAAAGCATTTAATAGAATCATGGAATGGTTTGGGTGTGAAGAGACTTTAGAGCTCACCCAGTTCCACCCCCTGCCACAGTCAGGGACACCCTCCACTGTCCCAGGCTGCTCCCAGCCCCAATGTCCAGCCTGGCCTTGGGCACTGCCAGGGATCCAGGGGCAGCCACAGCTGCTCTGGGCACCCTGTGCCAGGGCCTGCCCACCCTCCCAGGGAACAATTCCTGCCCAATCTCCCATCCAGCCCTGCCCTCTGGCACTGGGAAGCCATTCCCTGTGTCCTGTCCCTCCAGCCCTTGTCCCCAGTCCCTCTCCAGCTCTCCTGGAGCCCCTTCAGGCCCTGGCAGGGGCTCTGAGCTCTCCCTGGACCCTTCTCCTCTCCAGGTGAGCACCCCCAGCTCTCCCAGCCTGGCTCCAGAGCAGAGGGGCTCCAGCCCTGGGAGCATCTCCGTGGCCTCCTCTGGACTCTCTCCAGCAGCTCCAGGCCCCTCCTGTGCTGGGACCCTGAGTGGAGCAGAGGAGCAGAATTCCTGTTGCAGATTCCCTGCCATTTGCTACACTCCTGGGCAGCTCTTGCAGCAGGTGCTGTTATTTCTAACCCGAGGCCATGAGGTGATAAAAGGGCCAGGGAGCTTTTTCCATATGTGTTTCCTCACCTGGAACAAAGTGCAAAGCCCTGTTCCTGCATGACAGCAATTTCCTGCCATGAACAGAGGGAAGCACCACGCTGGCAGCAGCCATCCCTGGGATCCCTCTGGAATACAGAGCGAGCTGGGGAATCCAGAGGGAGCACAGAGCAGGTCAGGAGGTTTCCCCTGCAGGGAAAGCTCCTCCTGGTGCTGCCACTGCCTTTGTTTTGCTGCTCAGGAATTTGGGCAAGCCCAAACCGGCCACTTAGAGCTCCCACAGGATCAGAGAGGAGGTGATTGCCTTTATCTGGCACCTGAAGGGCACTGAGGGAGGCAAAGAGCTGCGGCCAAGTCCGTAAGGAATGAGTTGTTCTCTGAGCCCTGACGGCTTCAGACTCAGATCCACATCTCACTTCTCATGCATCACCTACCAGTGACATCATAAAAGCAGCCTGGGCTTCAAGGACTAAAAAGACACTGAAACAAGCTTTAAAGAACCAGGACTGGAGACTGGAAAGTTGAAATAAATACATATTTAACTGTTTCTTTTGCCTTTTCTGCAGCACAGAGTTAGGTCAAGGATTGGACTCGATCTCTTAAGGGTCTTTTCCAACCCAAATGATTCTACATCCATCCACTCCCTCCCTCCTCTCCTGCTCTTGTGAAGTCCTGCTGAGCTCCCAGTGTCAGGGGACAACACAGCACAAGTCTGGGACTGTGGAAAAGAACAAGCCCAATGTTACACCCTTGTTCAGGAAGAGAAAAGCTGGAATCCTGCACCATTCATCAGGAGCTGATGAACTCAAGTCTCCCAAAACCAGCTTTCAAAACAGGATCCCTCCATGTGCTGGTAATCCAGGGATGTGTAACAGAGGATGGAAGGTGTTTTCACCTGGATATGGACATGCTGGTCACACCAGCCTCCTCCTGGCCTTGGAAAACAACAGCCACGCAGTCTGTGCAGCACAGCCCTCATCCCAGGGCAGGGAGAGGGGCAGGAGGAGCAGCAGCTGCATGAGGGGATCCTGCCACGGCAATGGAGAGGAAAAAAGCACTTCCCTTCCCACCAGGGAACTGGAAGCCGTGTCCAGAAGGCCAGAGCTCTTTAGGGAAGGCAGAGGACACAGCCCCATGTGTCTGGAAGTGGCAGCTCTGCCTCCAGGCAGATGCAGCTGGAGGGGTGGAGCTGAGCTCCCTGCAATCCCACAACATTCCCCTAATGAGGCTCTAATTCCACGGGAACAGAGAGCAGAGCCACCCAGCTGCTCCCCTGCACTGGGATTTTGGCACAGGGAGCTTTGAGCTGGGGCTCTGCTGGTTTCACTAAGGAGGGACATGCAAACACGAGGGAACATGGGTGTGGAAGAGCTGCCCAAATTCCACACTGGCTGGTGTAGCCACGCAGCAGAGTTCCAGTGAGGACAAGTGTCTCCCTGTGCACAAGTTAAAGCCAGAATTAAGGAGCTGGTGCATCCCAGAATTCTAGGGACTTGTAAAAGAAGGAGCACTCCAAAGCTGGGCTTTATCCAGCACTCACTTGACTGAGTGTCCCAGAGCTGAGAGCACCTGATTATTTTCCATCACTGTTATTTTTAACAGCTTCCAAATATTCTTGGAGTGAACTCCAGGGAATCAGGATAAAAGTTGCTTCATCTCAACCCCTCCCCAGTCTGCTCCTACAAAGTTTCCAGAGAAAGGGGGAAGGAGCCTGCAGGTACTAATTCAAACCTCAGTGCTGCCCTGTCCATAACTCCCACATCAAGCCTGTTCCTGATGCTCTTCCCCTTCCCCAGACCAGGAAGGAACAGGTGTGAGCTGCAGGGATGGGGGCACCTGATGGGGTTTGCAGGCACAATTAGGGAAGCAGAGGAAAAGAACTGCCAGACAAGTCAGAGCAATGGTCACCTAGTCTGGCTCTTTGGTGCCTGGCAGGAACCAGGACCAGATGCTTCAGAGGAAGGTGTGAAATCCTCTTAATGGACAATTATGGAATAATCTTCCTTCAAGTAAGTTTTTTTCCAGCACGTAAAGGTCCAGTTTATGCCCAAAGAATGAATTTCCAGGTTCTGAACAGTGTTTATCCCACCTAACAAGAATGAGGACATATTTAACCCTATTTTAAAGGTCATTGCTAAGCTGGTGCACTCCACACGTGCTGGCAAAGTGGCTCTGACACGGCTGCTAAATTGGTTTAAAATTTGCTGCTTTAATTTCACCAGCAGCTCCTTTGCTCTCGTAGCAAGAGGTGGGTGGAAAAAAACTAAAAAAAAAAGAGCATAGTGAAGTTCTGCTGGATGAGATGCAGGGATGAAAAGGGCAAGCACTGCTCAGGATTTCTGAGCAGCAATGAGACAGCTCAGCCCCTTCCATGGCTGGGATGGAGAAGGAGGCTCCTCCAGGCTACACAGGAGGGCAGGGAACTGGGAAGTACGACACAGATCTCTCTTACTGTGTAGGAAGACTTGCTGGTGATCTCCAAGAGCTTCTGCTTGGCTCTGCGCTCCGACTCGCGAGCCTCCTGCAGGTCCTGCTTGAGCTGATCAGCCTCCTTTGCCCTGCAACAGCAACAGCAAACAGCACATGTCAGCCTGGAGCCAGGAGCAGCCAGAGCATGGAGAAGCAGGATCACAGTGTGGAATAGGCAAGAAGAGATGGAGAAGGGCTGAGTTCATCCAAGCAGAAGGGCTGACACCCAACAGGCTCTCACACAGAGAGGAGTAATCAGCTGGAAGGAAACAAGGCTGATCTTTTACTTCCTCACTGCCACATTCGCCGTGGGACCTGGACTTGGGTATCAGGAGGGTGGAAACACCAGCTTTAACAAGGAGCAAAGTCTCTGGAGTCTTTGAGTCCCTGGAACAGAACTCATGGCTGGAAAGGAGAACTGAACAGCTGAGAGCTAATTAGAGCAGTAAGGAGAGAATAGGGAATGTAGATCTACCCAAGTGTTATTAACAGTGTTAAATACTTCGGGGAATTTAGGGGAAGGTTGCAGAAAGCACCCAAAAGTAGAGCTGGCTTTTGGAAAGGGAAACCAGCTGACCAAAGGTCCACTTGCTGTTGGACACAGGTGGGAAGCTGAGGGAGGATAAGTCAGAGGGATAACCTGAAGGGGGTGGGAAGCAAAGCAGAAGCAGCTGCAAGGTTGTACCCTCTGACCTCCTCTCCGACTCCTCGGCCATTTTCAGTGCCAACATCTCTGCCTCCAGCACCTTCTGCTCCATCAGCCGCTTCTCCTCCTCGGTGCGGATGGCCGTGGCCTTGATGCGCTGCATCTCCTGCTCGGCCTCGGCCGCCTTCTGCGCCAGCAGCTTGGCCTCCTCCTCCGTGATCTGCGCCTTCTCCGCCAGCAAATCCGCCGTCTCCTCCGACCGCATCTGACAATTCCGGGACACCAAGCCGTTCAGCAGAGCCAATGCCTCCCCAAATGTGCCCACGGCCCCCCGAGCTGCTCGCTCCGACACGCTCCACAGAATCCCTGCCTGCCCTGCAAGCCTGCAGCCGTCTGCTGCCAAGGCTGGGGTGTGCCCAGGCTCTGTCCCAAATCATCCCCATGAGGGCTGTGCTCCTCCCCAGCAGCCCAGCAGGATGAAACAGCTCCATCCAGCCTGCTGCCCACTGGCCACCGGCAGCAGTTTGGGAGCAGTCTTAGGGCAGTCACAGAGTGATTCCAAAAACGCTTCCACAGTAGAAAGAGCGAGGAGCAGCTGCAGTGCTCAGGAAATGGCCTCCCAGGGACTTACCAGAGCCTCGTTGGCCATGGTTGCCTCCTCCTTCAGCTGCATCAGCCTCCTCTCCAGCTCATCCCTGGTCCTCTCAGCCTCTTCTCTCATTTGCTTCTCTCGTGCCAGGCACTGTCGTTCCATCTGGGAAAAAGGGATTGGGGAAAGTGAGGAGAAAAACACACATGAGGAAGGTTTTCCATGGATGAGAAAGAGTCAGAGGTGAGCTCAGAGCACTGCTGCCTCCTCTCTGCTTAGTGGCAACGGGAATGTCCCTGGACTGGGGTGAGATGATCGAAGAACAGAACCGTGGGACCACTTAGGTTGGAAAAAACCTCCAAGATCATCAAGTCCAACCGTTCCCCCAGCATAGCCAAGGCCACCCCTGTGCCCAAGTGCCACACCCACACGTTCTTTTAACCCTTCCAGGGATGGTGATTCCACCCTGAGCAGCCTGTTTGATGCTCCCCTGAAAAGTGTCAGTCCTGAGACAATTCCCATTCTCTGCTCAGGCTGTCACTCACAGCATGGCCACAGGAGCTGCCTGCAGGTGACAATGTCCCCAGACAGGGCCCTCCTAGGCTGACTCACAGGGCAGACCAGGACAGGTGGGTCTCAAGATCTCCAGCTTAACTCCTTGGAGTTTCTTACAGCAGGACTGGACTTAAGGACAATCTGAGGGCATCTCCCAAACACCACAGCACGTGGCAGGAGGCTGAGGGACAAGGACAGCTGCTCCTTTTGATCAGATATCCAACCCAGCATCCTGGAACCTTCACTTCCATTTGTTCAGAGGGAGGTCACACAGAGTGCAACCACCTCTGGCAATTCCTGGATATAACAAACCCTCTCCGTTGGCAGGGAACAGAAACACTTCTCCAGGAGGGGAAGATCCAAGCCACCAGGATCTGCCAGCTCTTCCCAGAAGATGCTGGGAGGGTTGCTGTGCCCAGAGACTGCCTCTTGACTAGCCAAGAGCCCAAGGGAGCCATTGGGCTAATTAACACACTGAGTTTAATCCCTTCAGTCCCACAGGAACGGAGCATTATAAATATCCATGCTGCAGCCAGGACAGGAGACCTGCTGGGTTTAATAAGGGAAGGAAGTGAGACAAACCACATTTCTCTGCTCCTTGGACACCAGCTGTGCTCTGAAAGCGGGATGCCCACTGTTCCAACCGTTCTGCTTCCTTCTATTAAAGGTTCCTCTCATTAATTATCATTATGATCTGCATCCCACTCAGGACTTCCATTAACAGGAATTCCTGATCTAAAAGGATTATCTGAAACCGGTTAACGACTGTGGATGCAGGGGAGGGAGCAGGGAGCAGGGCAGCCAGCCCACACAGGAGCCTGACCTTTCCCACGGAGCCCAAGTGCTCTGGATTTGGGAGCTGACGTGAAGCTGTAAGCTGCTGCTCCCTCCCAGAGCCCTCACCTCCTTCCAGCAGCCCAAATAAGCACAGGATCTTGGGTGTGGTGCTATCCAAACACGTCAAAAACTCACTGACTGTAAAACTTAAAGATTTATGGAATTGTTAAGGTTGGAAAAGCCCTCTAAGCCCAAGTCCAACCCTTATCTCAGCACCACTGTGTACACCACAAAACCATATCCTGAAGTGCCACATCCACTTTTGAACTCCTCCAGGGATGGTGACTTCACCACTTCCCTGGGCAGCCCATTCCACTCATCCCTGAGGCTCTCAGCACATGGACACCGTGCTGCTCCTTCCAAGGACCTTCTGCTGCACTAAGGACATGGCCTAATGAACATGGTGGAGGCAGGTTGATGGTTGCAGTCCTCAGAGTGCTTTTCCAGCCTCAGTGGTTCTACAGTGCCAACTCCTTACTGACCAGAGGAATCCCTGTGGGAAGCACAAAGCCCCTCTTCCCCAGTGGAGCTTGTAGTGACTCAAGCTCAAGAGGTCAAGTCCAGACCATTCCACAAGCTACATGAGGGAAAACTGCTTCAGGAGGTGCCTGAAGGACAAGTCACATCCCACCTCCAGCCCAGCTGAGCACCTCAATACCACACAAGCACCTTGCGAGGTGCATGAAGAACAAGCCTTGTCCCATTTCAAGGCAAGCTGAGCACACCAGCACCACACAAACACCAAGAGGTGCCTGAAGAACAAGTCACATCCTACCTTCGGCCCAGCTGAGCACACCAGCACCACACAAGGATTGAGAGAAGTGCCTGAAGAACAAGTCATGTCCCACCACCAGCCCAGCTGAGCACCTCAATACCACACAAACACCAAGAGGTGCCTGAAGAACAAGTCACATCCTACCTTCAGCCCAGCTGAGCACACCAGCACCACACAAGGATTGAGAGAGGTGCCTGAAGGACAAGTCATGTCCCACCACCAGCCCAGCTGAGCACCCCAATACCACATAAACACCAAGAGGTGCCTGAAGAACAAGTCACGTCCTACCTTCAGCCCAGCTGAGCACCTCAGCACCACACAACGATTGAGAGAAGTGCCTGAAGGACAAGTCATGTCCCACCACCAGCCCAGCTGAGCACCCCAATACCACACAAACACCAAGAGGTGCCTGAAGAACAAGTCACATCCTACCTTCAGCCCAGCTGAGCACACCAGCACCACACAAACACCAAGAGGTGCCTGAAGAACAAGTCACATCCTACCTTCAGCCCAGCTGAGCACCTCAGCACCACACAAACACCAAGAGGTGCCTGAAGAACAAGTCACATCCTACCTTCAGCCCAGCTGAGCACCTCAGCACCACACAAACACCAAGAGGTGCCTGAAGAACAAGTCACATCCTACCTTCAGCCCAGCTGAGCACCTCAGCACCACACAAACACCAAGAGGTGCCTGAAGAACAAGTCACATCCTACCTTCAGCCCAGCTGAGCACCTCAGCACCACACAAGGATTGAGAGAGGTGCCTGAAGGACAAGTCATGTCCCATTTCCAGGCCAGCTGGGCACCTCCACCCCACACAAGCACCTCTGTGGCCACGCTCAAATGCAGGAACACCCAGTCCCGTGAGCACAGGCCCCTGCTGGGTGCAGCAACTGCTCCGGCTTCTCCTGCTCCTCTCTAGTGGCTTCCCTGCCACAGAGCCATTTATATTCCGAGCACCAGCGCTCAGATTAGCTGTGTGGGTTTCAGTGAGTAGAAAAGGTCTACGAGCAGAAAACAATGATTCATACAATTCAATTTGCTGATCTCTGCTCGTGGGCTCCACGCCGCTGCCTCCGCCGCGCCGCGCCGGCCGCCCGGGCTGACCCGCGGCACGGCGAGAGGCCGGCGTGGAATTAGCATTCCGGGCTGCACAGCCCCGAGTGCCGGCGTGCATTCCATCAGCCTGCAATTAGAAACCAGGCAAAGAGCTACGGCAGGCCACAGCTCCCCCTCACAGCCCCTGATTTGTCAACTGTCCCAACGCACGCCTTGCCACGCGCTTGTGGAAGTCCAGAGCAGCTCTTCCCTCCTGTCCTCTCAGTTTTGTTCCCAAATTGGGGGCTGGACTCAGGCTGCCACCAATCTGCAGAGCCAAGCTGAGATGACTGGAGAGCTGGGAGCAGGCTACTAAAAAATGTTCAGCTGGACCTTCCCTCAAAGCTGCTTTGATGTCATTCCAGAGGCTTGTCCTTCCCAAGCCCATCTGCATCTCTGATTTTGGCTCACTGGTTATGGGACATGTGGCTCACCTGCTTCCTGGCCTTCTCCTCCCTGGCCTGGGCTTTCATCTGCTGCACCTCCAACGAGTCTGCCTTCCTCCTCCTCATGAAGAGGTCGTGGTTCCCGATGCACAGCTGAAGAATCTGTTGCAGTCAGGGGTGAAGAGCGGAGAGAAACAGCTGCACGCGTGATGGCAGCGAGGTGGTTTGTATTCTTGACACACAAAAACACTCGAATTGCTTTGATTTGGTGCTTGTTAGTGCTTCCACCCACTGAGCTCCAACCCTGCGAGCTCTCACAGCTGTAGGAGGGGCAGGGAGCCAGGTCCCACACCAAACACCAGCTCCTGGGTACAGCAGCTCTTTGCAGAGACCAATTTTCTGTGCCTCCAGCACAGCATGGGTGCTGTTTTACACCCACCCTAAAAAGGCAAGAGGCCAAATAATGAAATAAAAATTTCTAGAGCTCTGCCCGGTTCCCTGGTTCTCACTGCCCCCTTTCTTTAGGCTCAAGATGAACTTGCACCTTCTCCCCAGTGTATGTTTAAGGCACTGAGATTAAAAAATAAATTGATTTTTTTAAAAAAAAGGAAAACCACTTTCCACTTGGACAAACAGAAGCTTATCAAAAACTTGTTTGGGCATCTCCAGATATTTTTGCTGGAGGCATTTGAGCCCCAGTGTGGTTCTCTCTCTGGCAAGGACCAGGGAGGTGGCAGTGTTAGAAGAGGGTTAGCACAAGGTGGGCACACAGAGGAGTGAAAAGATTTTTTTGGCAATAAAAGCAGGGTTCTAAATTTGGATTCTTTTCTAAAGGACTAATTTACATGCTCTTCTTCCATTTCATAAAATCACAGAATCGTGAAGTGGTTTAGGTGGGAAGAGACCTTAAAGCCCATCCAGTGCCATCCCCTGCCATGGACAGGGACACCTTCCACTATTCCAGGTTGCACCAAGCCCTGTCCAACCTGGCCTGGAACACTTCCAGGGATGGGGCAGACACAACCCAGGTCACAAATGACTTCTCTGAAGATTTCAGCACTATGAACCTGATGATGCAGGGAATGAAGAAGCCCCATTTCCTATGGAACACAGCACAGCCAACAAGCAGGACAGCAAAGGTCCCTGTGCCACCTAACAACAGCTCCAAATCCAGAACACCAGCTAAAGCTGCTCTCCAACATGGACAGCTCAATGCAGCCCATCCTTGTCCAAGGAGAGTGTCCTCAGAGGGGGAAAAGCCAGGACTCTGGCAAAGGTGCCTCCCAAACCAGGGAAAGCTACGACACAGGGCAGAATGGGAAAGATCCACATGGGAAGAAAGAGAAACTGAGCAAAGCTGGGAGCTGTATTTCCTAAGTGCTTCCACTATTTAGGTCAGCTGAAAGCCAAGAGCTCCAAAAGGGAGCACAAAAACAGGGGAGGGGGAGAGGTTCTGGGGAGCAGCTTGTCTTGAGTCTCCCCCTTCCCTCCTTCAGTAACTGCTACACTCCAGCACAACCACACAGCAGCAGCTCCCTCTCCAAGGAAAAGCCCCAAAAGCTTGTTGTCTCACGCTCTCTGCGGAACCCACTGCTGCAGGCAGTAAAAAAGACTGTCTGTGCACTTACCAGCTTATTCACACGCAGCTTTGATGAATTGAATTTAAAAACATCAATCTTTTTGTCCAATGGCTTAATCGTAAACTGAAAAGGAAAAAATAAAGAGGGGGAGAGTTATCAGAGAGTGGTGCATTTAATAAAAACGCAGCTATAAAATTCTTCCTGAAAGCTCTGGCTCAGAGCAGGTCAGCAGGGTCAGACACACGGCTCAGAGCCGTCCCCGTGGCTCTGAGCCAAGCAAGAGGACTTGCATCAAAAGCAGCCAAGGAGACAACTGCTCCTCCTGTCAGGAAAACATGGGGGCCACAGGAGCTGGTGTCCTCTGCAGAGAACCCTGCAGA
The DNA here is from genome assembly GCA_017589585.1 of Phylloscopus whistleri. Classification (NCBI taxonomy): domain Eukaryota; kingdom Metazoa; phylum Chordata; class Aves; order Passeriformes; family Phylloscopidae; genus Phylloscopus; species Phylloscopus whistleri. The sequence goes on along the minus strand of JADMLD010001324.1, from coordinate 64,021 downwards.
GGTGGGGGTTCAGCTCAGCACCTCCCCAGGCAAGGCGCTGCTCTCCTGGGAGCTGCAGGGAACATGGAAACCACAGCAGGAACTCAGGGTGCCTCCAAAGGGAGGAAGAACCAGCTCAGCTGCCTGATGGAACCACAGAATCATTAAGGTTGGAAAAGCCCTCCAAGGTCATAAAATTCAGGTGTCAACCCAACAGCACCACGGTCACCCTCAAACCATGTCCCCAGGTGCCACATCCACAAGTGTTTTGAACACTTTCCTTGGCAGTCTGGGCCAGGGTTTGACAGCTCTTTAACGAAGAAATTTTCCCTAATACCCAACTTAAACCTTCCCTGGCACAACTTGAGGCTGTTTCATCTCATCCTGTCACTTGTTACCTGGGAGAAGAGCCTGACTCCCACCTGGCTGCACTCTCCTGTTAAAAGGGCAGGAGAGCTGCATCAGGAACACAGCGAGGAGCTGCTGCCATTCCCACTGACACCTCCACTCACAGGAGTTCCCCAGAAGAATTTTCCATGCATTTTCTTCTCCAGAACTCAGCCGTGTCCTAAGCCTTCCCCACAACTCGAGCTGTTATTCCCTGGCTCTAACTTGTATTTACACTCCATGTGCCAACCAACCAGCTCTAGCCATGGCCTGGCTTCACCTCCTCCAAGGCTCTCCCACAGCAGCTCTCTCGAGAGGCCAGTGGTGCCACAAATCCCTCAAGGGCTTTGGTAATGCAGCCCTTGGATGAAGAGAAGCCTCTGCACTATCAAAAGGGTACTTGAAGAGATGGAGTGCTCTGCAAGATGGCATTTTTTAGGAGACATGCACATATTCCATCACTCCCCCACACGCTACAGAAATAACGGGCTGAGGAGCTGGAGCAGACAGAGTGTGTCCATTAGAGTGGGAGATCTGTCAATACACGGCCCTGCCTGCAAAGGGCCCTGCCCTGGCACTGTCTCACTCTGGCAGTTTAAGAGCCAATCTTCTAAGACTTTCACAAAGCCAGACGTGCATGAACGTCCCTGGATGCAGGCTCCGGCACAGCCCCCAGCAGCCACTGAGAGCAGCAGCAGGAATGTGCTGGGAGAGGAGTTTCAGCTCCATGTGAACAGTCAATCTTTGTTAGGAGGGATAACCCCCAGTGTGGTGTCAGCAGAGCTGCTGTTCCCAGCTATTGGCCCTGTTTGTACCAGGTCAGGCCTGCTCGTGGGCACCTGATTACACAGATGATTGAGCTGATGGAAGGGATCAGTGTTTCCCCTGCAGAGAGCCCTGCTACAGTCCTGTGGCAAGGCTTATGGAGGGGTGCTGGGGTCCCTGGATTCTGGGGAGCTCCCACTGCACTGTCACAGGCAGGGAAGCTTTGGAAGTCAGTGCTGGGCTTTTTGCAGAGTCGTGAAGCTCTTTAAGGAGTAAAGCAAGGGGGGACAATTCCAGCGTGGATTCACTGCTTATAAAACTTCACAAGACATGCAATAAACGCAGCTGATGAGAAACCTTTAGCTGCTCCCCTGATCAATATCATGTTTAGATTAGAAAACCATTTTTAATTAAGAAGTTAATTCTCTTCCTTACCATGAAGGCAGCTGGTTTCTTCGAGCAGCTTTCTCGGTCTTACAATGGAGCTGCTCAGTCCCCTCTCCTCAGCCAATTGCACTTCTGTTCTCAATTAGGTTTGGGGGCCAACAATCCCAAAGACCCATATTTAGACTCTGGATTTAATAAATAACTATCCAACAGCGGGCTTAAATTGCTCAACTTCCTAAAAAGATTCCAGCTGCTATGCCAAGCCTAGCAGCCTGAAACCCAAGATGACGTAATGAGATGGCAAGAGCTCTTCTCCCCAGTAATACATCTCCCTGTATTCCATAATACAGAATATATCCACAGTAATAAATACTGTAATATATGCAGTAAAGAAGAGATTTTAACTTCTGAACTCTGGTATTTGGGCTAAGCACATCAACAGCAATTTTGGGTTTTTGAAAAGATTATTACATAGAAGGTTTGAAACCAAAGAAGAGAATCAGCTCCCCAGTGACCCCTTGCACGCCCACTTCCTGCACAGTCTCAGGAAGGCTTGGATTAAGGTTTCAGCTGGAGGAGTTGAGCTGCCCTTAACTAAGCTGGTGAGAGCTAACACAGCAGACAGAGAAGCCAAGAGAAATAATTTAAAATCCCAGTTGTGTTCTTACTGCTCTCAGGGAGGAGATGAGACACATCCATACCTCTTTATCACTGTAGGAGATATTCCGGATCTCGTTCCACGGGAAGGAGATTTTAGGGGTCAACCTGTTGTCTGGGTCATAAATGTGAAGACCCAAGGCATCAACTCCAAGGAGCAGCTCTGTGCCCTTTTTATTCTGCAGGAGGAAAGGAAGGAGCAGAAATCACTGGGAGGGTCAGACATGAACCACTGTTCCCTCCTCAGCCAGCCCAGAGCAGTGACCCAGCACTGGGCACCAGGAGCTGCTGCCTCCCCTCAGCACAGGTGGTGTCCCCAAATGCCACCTCCCAGCTCTCCTGGCCCTCCAGGACATGGAGATTACCCTGGCAGGAAAACAGGACCCTCAACCCACCCAACTCACCCTGATGGCGAAGTAGTTCACGCCATACATCTCCAGGTCCTGGGCTATCTTCAGATACTCCATTTCAGCTTCATCTCTGCCAGGCAGGAACAGTGTTTGGGAGGATCAGAGAGGGACATGGCTGCTCCTGCTGATCCTAAGCACTCACTAGGCTTTAAAGCTTGGACTGTCTCTATCACACAGGTCAATCCTGTCTTTGCTGACAGGATCAATAAAGTCCAAGAGCAAATCCCACTCTGTAGTTGCCAGCATCTGAGTGGCTGCTGAGATGCAGCAGGCCAAGCCTGGCTTTGTTCACCTACCAATCCCCTCAGCATAAATAGGACACCCCTGGCTGGGATGCCACTGTTTCAGATTCATGGCTTTAGGTTTATCCCTGAAAAGGAGCGTTTTGCCACCTGAGGCAGCTGTACAGTTTGAATCCCTACCCTATTTCTTCTCCCAGATCCTTGATACAGGTGAGTCCTTACTTTGCATCATTCCTACAGTTCTCTTGAGGACCCCGACAGTGACCAGGGCACAAGCAGAGCCATCAACAAAAGCTTTGAGCTCTTCCCAAGGCTGCTGCAGAGATGTGCTGGGATTAACCTGCTGGCAGAGGTACCCAAGCTCCCCAAAGCCTGGTGGCTCTCCAGGGGAGGGGACTGGCCCTGACCCAGCCCAGCAGCACAGGCTCACCTCGCTCTGCCCCGGTGCTCTGCGTACCAGGCCGTTATCCTTTCCTCCCACATCTCTGGAGTCATCTGGTACAGGTTTATTACCTGGGATAGGTGGGAGACAGACCCCAGGTCACAGCACTGCTCCTGGCTCAGCCAGAAAGCCAGAAACAGCAAAACAGGTGTCAGCAAGCACATCCAACCTCGGGACAGCTTGGACACCGACTCCCCGACTCTGCTGAGCTCCTTACCCGCTTGGGAAGCAACTCCTCCTGTGCCAGGAAGCCTCTCTTGTGGACGTTGGGATCGTAGTCGCCGTACTGGGGAGAAGCACAGACACGGTGCCCACCCCACGTTACCAACAAGGGCAAGTCAGACTCTTCACCCCCTCACACCCAGCCCTGAGAGACAGCAAACAGGGCCTGCTCAGCCCTTCACCCCAGGAGCACAGAACCTGCTGCTCTCTAAGGTGAATTACCTGGGTTTCTTTGCCATTTCATTGCTAGTGGCAACAGCTTCCTTCTACTCATGCAGCAGAGCTGGGAGCAGAACAAAACTTCCCACCATCACAGAATCATTAAGGTTGGAAAAGGTCTCCAAGATCGAGTCCAGCCTGTGACTGAACACCCCTAAGGTCTCCAAGAGCCACATCTGCTCAGTTTTTGAACACTTCCAGGGATGGTGACTCCCACAACTTCAGTTGATGACCATCACCAGGTTGATGCCCTCCATCAGTCCAGCTGGACTGGTGATGGTTGTCATCTAGTTGGTTGTCTATTCTATCCTCATTATCATGCCCTAATTAACATTACCCCCAGTGCAGGGCAAGACTCTATGGCTGAGAGGTCCTTGTGGTTCCACAGGTACAAGGAAACAAGGAAATAAGGCCTGGAGAAAGACCTGTCCCCAAAAATTGATGGATAGCAGTGATCCAGGTTAGGCAGATGGCAGTTCCTCTGTCGCTGCTCATCACCCTAATGAATAAGTATCAAAAAAAATTAGAGGAGTTTGACAGATTCCTCTCAGGCAGGTGGTGGCTCTTCTGTCAGAGGGTCTGTTGCTCAACTGGGTCATGGAATCCAATTCAGATTTGTTAAGTGCATCCACTAATTACTGGTATTTGTTTAGATTTACATCTCTTTGAGCAGCATATAAAGTGACTGAGAAAGAAAACTGCTTATTAACAGATTGAAGAGCCGCGTGTCCCTGCGGTGCATGTGAAAATGAATTTACCTCCTGCACGGCCTCAGAGGGCAGGAAAGCGCTGCAAAACGGCTCCAGCGAGTTCAGAGGGAGAGGAACAAAGCATGAGAGGCACGTACATGGAGTGCTGTGACTTCCACTCAGCTGGCAACCAGCACTTGTGCAGTGATAGAGGTGACAGTCCCTGACTGCACGAGACACAGCGCCCTTTGCTCAAGCCACTCATTTTGCAAGTGAGGCAGCCCTTCCCTCCCTGCTTTTCTGGGCAACCTTAGCTCAGGAAGTGCAAAATTGTGGCAATTTTTAAACACAAGAACAAGAGGCACCCAGTGGTCGTGCAACAAGTCAGGAGGCTTTTCCTCCCAGTCTCCTTTTGGTGCCAGGACCGTCACGCCGTGCACCGAAACCAGAGCTCGGCATCAAAAGTCTACACACATCCCACCTCTGTGCTTGGGAGACAACACGTGGGGATTAAAGACACAAATATTGATCTGGAGCCAATGCAGATGCGGAGGGAGCATGTAGCAACAACCAACACTGACTCAGACTTCAATTAATAGAACAAAACCAGCCCGGATTTCATCCAACTCTCCGTCTTCAAGGTCTTGGAGCTCCTCAGGATGCAGCACTTTGTAGGTACCCAGCCCCTGAGCCCCCCTCAAAAGGAAGCAGCACTGAAAAGGTGGCACTGGTGAAGGAAGCTACTCCAATAACTTTGGACAGGCAGCAAGTAAATCATTCTTAGGTGATGAAAATAATAACAAATAGGATTAACACAATTATTTTCTGTTGTGATCTTCTGTGGAAGTCCAAGACTAAGTATGGATTACGTGACTTTTCATGTGCTAAAAAATACTGCCATGTCCCAGAGGAATATTTGTACTGAGAGGGGAGTCTGGATGAGAACATTAATTATTCACAAGTCAAAAACCAACAAATGGCTTAAGTATTGCAGAATTTGTTGGCTCAAATGATTTTGCAAACGTACTTTCTAAAGGCCTTTTCAATTAAATCATTACTTTCAAACTGTCATGGAATTTCAGCTCTTGTTAATTGAACCATATGATTAATATTCATGATTGGGCATGGAATTGCCTTCACCACATTCACATGCCTGGCTTAGATTGTTGGATAAACACAGGCACGCTCAGCTACAAATTAACACCAAGTATTGCTTGTTTGGGGGGAAAAACAATAATAATTAAAGAGCTGTTTGCTGTGCTACAAGATCTGAAGTGCTGAGAGTTGCAGCATGGCAGCAACCTGCATTGAAGGGGCAAAAAATAGAAGAACCTCCTGGATGTTCCAAATTTTTTTTTTTCAGTTGATCCCACGTCTTTCCCAGCTATTTAAAACCTGAACCACCTCCAACCTCTGAAAGCCATGTGGGTGGTTTGAACAGCGCTGGAGGGGAAAGCACATAGTAATTCCCCAAATGAACACAACGAGAGAGAAATAAATAAACTGTTATTTTTATGACCTCCCTGTTTCCTTTGCTGTCTCAGGTTGGTTTGGATGGACCAGCAGCACCTGGCTGTCAATAAGCGGCTGCTGGATGCACACACGCTGCTGTGTCAGGCTATTATGCCCCTAATCATGCAAATCAGCACGTTATTAGTGAAATTACCGTGCTCTCTGCCTGCCTTCTTGTCCAGGAAGGACATCATTATCCTATTTAACTGGAAGGAGATGACCTGCACCATCTTTCTTCCCAGTTCCCTACCAAAGATGTGCTCTCAGCTTTCGCCTTTGCTGGGAGTGAAAGCAGGAGGGGAATCCCAGGCTGGAGGGGCAGCAAGGAAAGGGATGTCTGAGGAAAAGCCCTTTAGTGAAGAGCAGAAAAGTCATCCCTGCTCCGCCTTCTCCTGACCTCAGCACGCTCAGATCTGCTCTGACTCCATCTGACCTCCTCCCAACGCCCCAGGACGCTCAGGGTGCCAAGGGGACAAAGGGGACAAGCGACCTGCACCAAGTCACAGCCTGTTCCTGAGCACGTGAGCAGGAGCTGTCCCAGCCACAAGGTAACAGAGCTCAATATTTACCCAATGTTTATTCATTCTGGCAGCCAGAAAAGTCATTCCCTATGTATCCTCATCTCAGGTCAATGGAAAGAAAGCCAAGGAAGTGTTTACTCATGCACTCTAATAAGAGTGATGGATGTTTCACACAAACAGAAATATTTCTTAAAGCAACTTTTCTTTGCCCAGCTGATGAGTCTCTAGAACAAAGCATGGTTTCATCAATACTCTGATTACGAGGAGAAAACACCGATTTCTAGTAAATTCAAGCACCATCAAAGAACATGGCACCCAGGGCTCTACTCAGAGTGTGGACTGAAGGGTTATGAGGAAAATTACATGGCCAGAGGGAAAAAACCAACCTGGATCAGGCCCTCTCTTCTGGCAACAGGGCCAACCCCTCCCTCCTGCACTGCCAGCAAAGATGGTCCCACAGAGCTGCTCCTCCTAAACCTCTCCACAGCTGTGCTCCTCAAGCACAGCTGGACTTGCCAGACCCAGGGCACGGCCACCTGCCTGCTGTCCTGTGAGCCAAACCCTCCCAAAACTCTACCCAGAATCAGAACCAACAGCAGCTGCACAGACACGTGGCTGGGCTGTGCTCAGACTGCAGTCGCTGCTCTCCCTCCCAAAACAGGATCTTTGCACACACAAACTGGAGCTGAGCTCCAGGAGCTGCTAACTGAGCAGCAGCACACAGGGAGAAATTATGTCCCTGACTGGAAGAATGTCCTGCCACTGAAACCTGGGCTGCTCCCTCATCCCAGGAGTTTCTGCCCTGGGCAAGCTGTCCAAAGCTGCACACCCCAAAATGGAAAACAGTGTCCTCTGGAATAAATCCTCAGCAAAACACACCCACTCTGGATCCAGAGCAGAATGCAGCAGAGGAACAAGGGCAACTCAATGAACACTGACTTTTCCCTCTGTCTGGTAAGGCCAAGCACCCAAGATCAAACCCAAGATGAAGGGAGAAGCCAGGAAAAGCCCTTTCACAGTGCAATAAAATGGATGTGGCAGCTCTAGCACTGAAATAAAGTCATTATCAAGATAAGTATCCTGGGGGAGCAGTGCAGCTGGGAGTTCCCTGGCTGGCTTGCCTTTGGCTACACTGGCAAAAGCAGGGAGGAGATCCAAAAAACCTCAGGCTCAGGGAATCCACCCGCTCCAGCAGTAAGCCACACTCAAGCAGGCTCCAGAGCTCATGGGCAGAGCATTTGCTAAGGAGTCCTGGAAAGAGAGAGGAAAAACCCATCCAATGTCTGGAGGTAGCCAGGAACCAGCCATGTGGAGAAGGCAGCAGGGCTGGCGTAGCCCCCTCACTTCCCAAGCTTTCACAGCTTTCCCTGCCCTCCCTTTCCCCAGGAAGTGGCTCCACCACAAAGCACCTGGACCAACACTACCCCAGCAGGCCCTTGAAGCATCCCTGGGTGCCCACCTTGGCTTGGACAGCGTAAGAGGCCAGCAGGACTGAGGCTTCGGGAGGACAGAAGATCTTCTCATCCAAAATCTGCTTCTTCACCTGCACACAGAGCAGCAAAGGACAGACAGCACACGTTTAGTGGAGCACAGCAGAGCATGACTGTCACAGCAGATGGCTGCAGTTTGTTTTAACTCGAGCTGTCAACCACACAGAGTTAACAATTTTCCTAACACTAATCACAGTCCGTAACCAGGAAATCTCTGGCGGCTCGGAAGGGCTCAGGCTTTCACAGACCACCTTTCTCAGACAGGTTGGTGAGAAGAGCTAAATTTGTACATGGAAAATAACAGCACCTCCATCCTGTGGCTAAAGGCAAGGGGGGGAGGGAAACCTTGCATGTAAACACAGCGATAAAACCTCTCCAGGCACAAGCTCCGGATTGATAGGACATCCAGCCACGCTGCTAAATAAAAGAGCAGCTCGCAGCCGAGTCTCTAAGCACTGCAAGCTTTGCTCTGGGACATTCAGGCCTCATTGTGAGTCAGTGCTCACCTGTGCTGGAGGCCAGCTCCTTGGATCCCAGCACGGAGAGCTGTGGGTCACCTCCATGGCAGTGCTTTCAGCAGCAGTGTGCTCCCAGGAGAGCCAGCGTGCAGCTCCCCGAAGCCACAGCTTTACCTCCCTGCCTCGTGTGCATTAAAAAATTAAACCTGTCATGTTAGATATTTTTTTGGGTTGGCACACTTAATTTTCCTGATTAAAGATAGGGGGGGAAAAAAATTAAAAAAGCCTCCGATTTCCTGGGAGGCTTAAATGGATTGTCAGAGATGCAGGAACATCAATTTGAATTTATAACGTGCTTTGAGTCCTCAAAGTTGGGTACAACATAATCACAGCAGATATTCTGCTGCATCAAGATAAAAAACAGGAGCGTTTACAAGCTTAGATGTGCTCCTGTTTCCCAAATGCATTCAGGAGCCCAGGCTCCTCTCAGCACAGAAATCCCAGCAGCAAAGTCATGGTCTGCATTTAGAAAACGCAGCTTGAATGGCTTTTCCTCTCTGATTTTCCTTCTCAAAGATGCCAACAGCATTTTTCCTCACCGTGGATAAAGCTCCTGGCAAATGAGGCATTCAGAAATAACCCTACAGAGACACCAGTGCACGAGACAGAGCTTGGAAATTAACAGGAATACTTTGCATTTAGAACACTTTTGGCTCTGGAGAAAAAGGATGGACTTTGGAAGAGTGAGGAGCATCAAGAGGCTGGTGAGCTCACTTGGAAAGGGCAGAACACCCCGCAGGCTACAGAGGTATTCCCAAATCCAGGTTGTTCTGAATTTGGTGTAAGAACATAAGAATGAGTGACTTTTAAAAAATTTTTGTAATTTATCTTCAAATTAACAGCCACAGAGCAGCTGAAACATCCCAGTGAGTACCCAGGGGTCTGACTAGGAGGACTCTAGTCCCTGCAACCGTGCTTGACACAACTCTTCTGAGGAAAAAATGTGTCAGAAAATTGATTTTGTGGCAGAAAATTGATCATGTCTCTGAAAGAGAGCTCCTGTGATAGCAGCTCCTTGTTACCAGCCATGCAGCATTGCCACATCATCAGCTGAACTGATTTCTCAGGACACAAAGTTTTGTAGAGTAATTTGAATAAGAAAACCCAACCCAAGATGTGTTCATCACAGCTTCCAAACGCTGAACTGAAGGGCAGGAGTTCCTGGGGCAGGTGAGACTGTGAGGTTTCCCCTTCTCCTCTGTTTTTCCATCAGAGAGCTGAGCTGCTGGGGTGTTCCTCTGCTCCAGTTACCTGAAGGCTGTTTAGTGAGGAGGGGAACTCTGCTGTGCAGCCTGGGAACAGGCTGGCTGCACTCTGCTCTCCAGGATGAAACTCCCCTGCTCTGCACAACGATGCCATCACCTCAGCACAGCTGATCCCACACCCTGCAGAGGGACACGAGCCCTTGGCTGACAGATCCATGTCCCTGAGCCACCACCCATGGATATTATGGATCACCTCATCATTCCTGACTGCCAGTTCCGAGGTCTGCCAGTCTGGGCAGACTGCTTCCTCCACAGAAACCATCCTTCACCTATTTTAGGAAGTTTTTGTTACTGAAGACAAGTCCCTTTGAAGAGGTGTGAACATAAAGGATGTGGAGCACACTCTGCTGACCAACTCTCTGACCCTGGGACCTTCAGCTCATCCTGGCTCCCTCTCCCTCAGGTTGAAGAGCAGTCTATTGACTCCTACCTGCAGGAAGAACAAGTGCTGGGTGATTTCCTGGACCAATTCCTCCTCTGCATTCTCAGGATAAAATTTGGCCAGGAAGTGAAAGGTTTTGGGCTCCTCTGTGGGGACATCATGATCCAGGACCTGTGGAATACAAAAGCCATTCGGTTTCTTCAAGACAAGACCCAGCTCCCTTCTGTTCAGATCAGCACATCTTCTGTCAGACACTTTTAGACATCTAGAACAGACCCAAATAGTTCAGACACCGTAGTTAAAAAAAGAAAACAAACATTTCTGACACTCCTAATGATGCAAGGGAACAAAAAAAGGCAGAAACAAACAGCATGAGAAATGAGACAGCGAAGGTTGATCCTGATCTGCCACGTGCTTGTTGCCTCTCCTGATCCTCCCGGAGTGATGCTGGATCCTGCTGCGCCACCACCCGACTTTCTCCTTGTTTTCCTGCACCGAGTTTATTTCACTGGTGTTTCTTAGCACCTTCCTCTGGTACTGCCCAGTTAAATGTTGGTTTAAAACCTCTGTCTGAGAGGTGGGACACCCAGACCCCCCTCAGTGTCCATGACCATCTGGCCATAGTGTAACATCCTTTGGATGTGAACAGAGCCACACCTGACACCTCCCAAACCCACCCCTCACAGATCTGGGAAGCATTTCCTCCCCTATCCACACCTCCTTTTCACTCTGGTTTTCCTCCTCCCAAGCTCTCTGTATTTCTCAGCAACAAAACAAGAGGCAACTCTACTTTTCTGCTGATGGTTTTGTGTTCAGGGGCACAAAAGAGAGAGTTTTGGGTTTTATTTGCTTTGCAGTCACCCCGAAGTGCAACACCCCAGGATGGCTGTGTCCCAAAATGCCTCCAGGGGATTCAGTGTGCACAGATGCTGGGATGGCACATCTCTGCCAGCTTTTCCCAGTCTGACACCCCCAGATGCCACGGAGATGGGATTTCAGTACCTCCATCCCAGTTCACCCACCACACAACCTTGGGCATTCACAGAAAGAGGAAAGAACATTCTCCTTTGTCATCCCACACAACCTCTCAGGGGAAACATCCCTGTCCATGGCAAGGGCTTGGAATGAGATGACCTTCAGGGTCCCTTCCAACCCAAACCATTCTGGGATTTTGTGAACTTTGCTTCCAACCTTCTTGTCCATTTTGAGCCAAGCCACCGTGTCCTTGATCGTGTACTGCAGCCCGAAGAACCAGGTTTCCCGCAGTCCCAGTGTTCTGCACACCAGATCAAACAGGTCCTTCCCTTTCCACTTCACCTGCCAGAGAGCAAACAGGAAGCAGAGTTACAAAGATGGATTTCAGAACTTCTCTCTGTTCAACCAAATGCACTGTTTCCACTGCACAAGGTCAACTTTAACCCCCCTGCGAATTCATCTGGTGCAGACATGAAAACACCTGAACAAGGCACACGTTATCTCCTTCCATCTGATCTCATCTGCAGATCACCAGCTCCTCCCTCAGTAGGAAACTGAGATGTGATTTCCCCCCTTTTCCAAAAAATGACACCGTAAAGCCCCTGTTTCTTGCCCTGGGAAACTAAGGGCTCATTTAGGCTCTCGTTGAGCTCAGGTTTAGGCTCCTGATGTGTTTATCTGTTGCCAGCAGGGAATAAAAATCCCTTTGAACTGCCCCTTGGTGGCTTTAATGTGTCTCCCCACAGGGCCAGGAAGCCCTGCACAAGCACCACCATCAGCACCAGGGGTTCAGAGACAGGAGCCACAAAATCAGCAGTGACACAATCCCTGCATGGAGCACGTGCACCCAGAGCCACCAACCCTGCACGGAGAGAAGGGAAAAAGAGCTCCAAAATCCCCATCATTACCACTGAAGTCAGCGGTTCTCTGGGAGCACGTTTTGACTGAGTCAAACTGCATTTTCTGCTGAAAATGTTGGTGACAAAAGCAGCCAAGGAGCAGAGAAAATTGGTCCTGCTCAAGGACCGTGTCCTTCGAGCAATCCTGCAGCTGCATCCATGATGCCACTGAAGTTTGCTCATAAAACCGGGAGGTGTTGGGAGGCAGAAGAGGGACATAAACCACATGAATCTAATATGCCAAAGCCACTTTTGTCTTCCATCTGCACGCTGAAAACAATTGCTGGACCGAGACATATGGCCATTACTCCAAAGCCCTTGGGCAAACAGATCTCGAGCACGCTCTTGTCACTACAGCTCAATCCCGGTGCCACCTGGACCCATCAATATTAACGCCGGGGCCGCTCCCGCTGTCACCCACTGCCGCCTTGTGGGCACAGCCAGGCCCAGCTCAGCCAAGCTCTGCCTCTCAGCGATGACTCCCTCGCCGCTCTCCCCCTTCCCAGAGAGCACAGACACACACGCTGCCAGTCCCGGAATAGGACAAAGCCGACACCACCCTCCCGAAAAACACCGCCCCCGGCCCGCTCGCCGCAATTCGGATCGGGCGCTGTCAACACCTCGGGGTCAAAACGCCAGGAGCAGCGAGTTTGGCAGTGCTGTAATTATAACCCCCCTAATTTCACACATTTCACTATCCTCCAGCCCCCGGGATGGGCTCCAGCTCGGCACAGGATGGCTCAGACTGCAGAAGATCTTTTCCTGACTATGATTTTAAGTGGGAGGTTAATTCGAGGGCTCAGACAAAACAGAGTGAGGCCCATTAAAAGAGCTATTTGGTACCATTTTTGCAGGCACATAAAAGCAGGCTGCCAGCAAAAGGCTATTTCTTCACTAAACTGCTTTGTATAAAGCATTATGGGCTGTTTTTCCTTCTCTAAGACCGTATTTCAGTCTCAGCACAGCAGTGCCTGCACCAAACCTTCTCAGGACAGGCTCCTGCCTGCTCTAACAGGACATCCCTCCACATCCCATGGGATCAGTGCGTTAAACCTGGAATTTCCACCGCCTCTGACTCCTCATTCAACCACCTCAGGTAACCAAACTGTGCTCAAGAGCTGACAGGACCCAAAGGTCTCCTCTCAAAACACAAACCACAGGTTTGTTTTGAAGAGCAGCACTAAGGATTAAAGCAGGAGCTTTGTGCAGCTTTCACCCCTGCGTTTTTAACTTGGTGATGGGAATTTGGAATAGTTTGGGTGGCAAGGGACCTTAAAGATCATCCAGGTCCACCCCTTGCCACGGGCAGGGACACCTTCCACTATCCCAAACCGCTCCAAGTCCTGTCCAGCCTCACCTTGGACAATTCCAGGGATCCAGGGGCAGCCACAGCTTCTCTGGACAACCCCTGCCAGGGTCTCACAGCTGGATTTCTTCCTGACACCTAACCTAAATCTCTCCTTTTAGTTTAAAACCATTTCCCCTTCCTCGATGATTATCTGCCTGCATTAAAAACTCTCTCCTTTTTTCACAAGCCCCCCTTTAAGGGACTGTGTTTTAAGTGAGGCTTCTGCTGCTGCATTTTACACCAGCGCTTTGTCACCAGGCGTTTCTGTGGTGGCAGGAATAGACATTTAACATTCCTGCACAATGCTCAAGACTCCAGCCATAACAGAGCACAGATCCTCCCCAGCTGAGCTGAATTACCTTCATTAAAGATATCAATGATCAGCAGCCACCTTTATTCCAACAGACATGATTTCCCTCCACACCTCGGTACTTAAAATAACGATCTGCATTCAAGTGGCATCTTTTGACAGCTGAACTCCAACTGCTTTACAGACATCCAGGACCTCAGCCCTCCTCACCCATGCTTTACAGGCTTTGTATCATTAACTGCCACATTCTGTGGTTGTAAACTACTAAAAAGAAAGCGCCTCCGGGTGTGAGGGGATGGACAGAGCTGCTGTCCAGAGAGCCTGGGAGACAGTCAGGACAGGCTGGCTGTTCCCATCTACCCTGTGTCTGTCACGCCGTTCCCTGCACGGCACTCAAGTGACACCTGAAGCACAAAGATGATTTTACAAGCCGTTCTGAGCTCCTGAAAACAAAACTAAAGAGCTCAGAGCAGAAAAAAACCCCCTTCTCAGCCGTATGCTGGGGTAGCTGGCATGATGCTGTGACAAAGCTCCATCACGATAACCTCAATGTCACCGTCAGGACGGAGTGAGATGCATCCCTCCAGCTTCCTCCCGGTGCTGCAGGCATCACCTCTGACATTTGCAGCTCCTTTCCCATTAGCAGGAGCACAGAACGGGTGGCTGCAGGGATTCAGGAGTCACCAAAGGGACACGGGAATGAAGTGCTTTATAAACAGGCTGTTACTCCACCGAGCTGTTTGTGTTCTTTACTAAGTACAGAGCGGTTACAATCTATCAGCAAAGCATTCTAAATTAACAGCACTAAACACTTAAAACTCTGCAGCCAGTGGCTAGAACAGAGCATTTCCAGTCCAGATTATTGGCATCATCTTTTTCTCTGGCGGAGACGGCGCATTTGGCATCCATTAACAGGGTTTGCATTATTTATTAACCTGCACCGGGAGTCATTTCCAACTCGCAGGCAACTGCGCGATTTATTTCGGAGCATAACCTCTCTGTCAAGTTTCACAACTGCTCCTCAGCTCCCGCCTCGACAAAGCAGCTCCAAAACTGAGCAGAAGGGTTGTCTGGTCCTCTCATCAGAGGGCGACAAGGAGGGAGGGCAAGCCGGGGAATGGAGCTGTGTTGGGGAGGTTTAGGTGGAGCTCAGGGAAAGGTTCTTCCCCCAGAGGGTGCTGGCACTGCCCAGGCTCCCCAGGGAATGGGCACGGCCCCGAGGCTGCCAGAGCTCCAGGAGATCCCAGGGATGCCCAGGGTGGGATTGTTGGGGTGGGCTGGACTGGATGATCCTGCTGGGTCCCTTCCCACTGAGGATATTCCACAATTCTAAAACAAGGGACAAGGGGGTGCAACCATCCAGCCTGGAGAAGGTTGAGTGAGGGGTCCACACAGAAAAGAGATTCCCAAAGCATTGGCAGGCTGATGCTTTTCTTCCAACAATGTCAAATGTGGTAAAGGGGAGGCAAGAGGGATGGGTTTAATTTAATATTTCAGTTCCTCACACAAGAGGCTCTCCTGGGACAACAGGGAGGTGCCCAAACTCCAGGGGACAGACCCAGCTCTGCTCAAAGGGTAGAGATGAAGACCTCACCTGCTCCTCATCACAAACACAAACCCCTGGAGCTTCAGCTCTCCCTGGGATCAGGATGGGCAACAAGGGCACAAGCAAGTGAGCAAAGGACACCAAGGCTCAGCTGCTTCCCAGGGATACCCAGAGCAGCCATCCCTGCACACCCCACCCACGGGACAAGGTTAACACACAACCTTGAAGAAATGACTCACATTTGCCGAGTATTTTACTGCACCAATTTACCCGTAAATAACACAGAAAATGGCTTTTTGCTTTGCAGATAATTTTATTAGGTGTTAGCTCTGTGCTAGGGATGCAAAGAGAGGCAAGAGCCCCTGCTGTGACACGACAGCCAAAGGACTGCTGGGAAAAGGGGACCAAGGCCCAGGAAAAAGTGCTCAGAGCGAAGCTATTCCTGTTTAGAATCAAATTTCAATGAGAGAACACGACACCTCCTCACTGAAGCAGGGATGGAAAGAGCTGGGCCTGAGCAGAGCATCCCTGCACTAACCACCTGGGAACGAGGAGATGGATGTGGGCTGTAGCTATTCCAAACCCTGTCCCACAGGAGATGCCCAAACCACCCAGCCACAACAGTTTACAGCTGAAACGGAGATGATTTTGAGACTGCAGACCACACTTATTTCTCCTTCTGGACCTGAATGATAACCACAGTGCCACACACAACCATTTATTTAGATTTAAAGCCCATTTGGAGCAAACAGGGAATCAAAAAATGTAATATTCGTCAATTTTGTTTTAAATAAAGTGATGTCAAATATTTTCAATTGCCGCTTACCGAGTCACGAGGCAGGGCTGTAAAAGTTATTTTTATTTACTAATGCTACACGACAACTCGATAACGAGCTTTTAATTAAAACCTATTTCTGTTAACCACCGAGGAGGCCAAAAAGGCGCCCAGGCATGAGGCTGCAGATGGTGCAGCCAAGCACGTTCCGTGGTGTCTGCCCGAGACAGAGACGGAGCGGGAACACCGGGAACAGGCGGCTGTGACCAGACAGAGCCAGGGGAGAGGCAGGGGACAACAACAGGTGACAGTGTGCCCTCTGCCCCGCTCAGGTGAGACCCCACCTGCAGAGCTGCCTCCAGCTCCTGGGCTGTAACACAGGAAGGGCCTGGAGCTGCTGGAGAGAGTCCAGAGGAGGCCACAGAGATGCTCCCAGGGCTGGAGCCCCTCTGCTCTGGAGCCAGGCTGGGAGAGCTGGGGGTGCTCATCTGGAGAGGAGAAGCTCCAGGGAGAGCTCAGAGCCCCTGCCAGGGCCTGAAGGGGCCCCAGGAGAGCTGGAGAGGGACTTGGTTGAAATACTCCCCTGCCCGCCCCCCTGAGCTCTCTCTCTCTCTGGCCAGCTCAGTTTCTTGAGGGGCTTTGGAGGAATATCTCAGGGGACAGGGTAAAGATTCCAGAAGAGGCTCTTACCCCAGGATCAGTCCAAGGCTTTGTTCTCGAAGGGTTCCAGGGCAGAGAGAGAACAAGGAAGAGCATGGGTTTATCTGGTCTCTGCTCAGGAGAGAGAGCTGGCCCTGAGCCAATAGGTTCAAGATAAGGGAAGGAAGAGTCAAACTAAATGGTCACAGGCTTCAGGGGGTTCTGGGGGAAAAACCATTCCCCAGAGGAATACAACACTCGGTGAAAGGGAAGGAGGAACAGGACACAGGGGATGGCTTCCCACTGCCAGAGTGTTCCCTGTAAGCACAGATTGAGGCTCTGGTTGCCCCTGGATCCCTGGAAGTGTCCAAGGCCAGGCTGGACGGGGCTTGGAGCAACCTGGGATAGTGGAAGGTGTCCCTGCCCATGGCAGAAGATGGAACTGGATGATCTTTAAGCTCCCCTCCAAGCCAAACCATTCCATGATTCCATGTCCCAAAGCCTCACACAGATGAAGAGTTACAGGGTCAAGCAGCAGCTCAGTGCAGAGCAAGAAGCTCCAAGAGGACGAGAGGAGGATCTGGATCCTGCAGGGAGCTCTGCTGAGGATGCACAGAGCTGTAACATCGGCCAGAGCTGTCTCTGTGCTGCACAGCACTGCTCCCTGCACCAGGAAGGGCCAGCCCCAGGCCCTCCCTCCATGCAGGAGCTGATTGCTGATGGCCACGGGGTGTTCCAGCCCAGCCTGACCTGCTCTGCTGGGCCCTGACACACTGCTGAGCTCTGAACCCGGGCAGGAGAGGGGCTCACCTCGGGGTGATGCCAGGTCAAACACCTCTCTTCCCATTTCCAGGGCTCCGGGATTCCCTACCAGTGTTGCCTCCCAGCTTCAAGGAGATTATTCCCAGGGCTGCTTCCCTGTTCAAGTACCTTTAATTTCAAAAACCACCTACTTGAAAGACACTGCCTGTACAAAGAAAAAAAAAAAAAAAAGAGAGGTATTAAAGGAGCATCAAAACTGGAGTCTACACACCAAAAGAGAAACATTTACTGTCCCAAATGCCCTCCTCCCTCCTTCCCCTCTCCATCAACACATCTCTGGATTAATTAACAGAGTCTGGGGATTGACAGCAGTTTTAAACAGTCTTTGGAGAGAAATAACAGAGGTTTCCAACTGGCTTGGAAGAGGCTGTGGTGGGAGCAGGGGATCCAGAGAACTTTTCAGGTGCAGGGTGAGGCACCAAAGCCAAAGAGGATCCACGTCCATAAGTCACAAGCACAACTTAGGGGAATAAACTGCACCACGCAAGACACCTCCAAAACATTAACTCCCTAATGTCACTGGTGTGAATCAGAAATTCTGAGCTTTTGGGGCATAAAGCCCTCCAAGACACGAGTGAGGAAACAGCCCTTACCTGCTGTGTCTCAGATTCAGAGAGCTGCTCATGCTCCTGAGTGCTGGCACAAGATCAGGACACACATGGAGGAACCAAACACTGACCTGACAGCTGCTATCCCAACAATTTATGGGGGCTCATGTAGTAGCTGAGGGGGATTATTGCTCTCAGCTTTTTTAAACAGCTGTTCCTGCACACGGACTGGTGCTTTCCTGTTAAGTTTGCGTCCACTCACAGAAGCTTTGCAGCATCAAGAGGTCACTGTCCCTACCAGCACTCTGAAATTACGAATGTATGGATCTTTATAAACCCCTTTCCAAGTATTCTGCAATGCAGAAGGAAGCCAAGGGCATTCTGCTCCCTGATTTCCTCTCCCTGCCTTTTTATTTTGGTGCAGTGACTGGACACAGCTCAAAATTCAGCTGGGATTTACTAAACCACCTCCTCCTCAAAAACTCATTTCCAGCCAGACTTCCACCACCAAATCCTGGGTTGTTCCTGTTCCAGAGGATGAGCTTTGCAGCTCAGCTACACAACTCTCTGTGTCTGGTGACAAAGGGACAGCACTCGGCCGCACGTGGCCAAAATCAGAACTCCTCTACTTACAAGGGCTTTGCATCCAGCCTCGTCCAACTGGCTCTGCACCGAGTGGGGCACTGGGCTAAAATAAAGATCCCTTCCAACCAGGATTATCCTCTGGCCAGAGAGGAACAGCTTAAGCACTGAAGCAATAACAGGATGCATGTTTAGACCAGCAAATACATCAGCACAAACCTGCCTTTCCTCGCTGCTTGAACACTTAAGCTGTTTCTCCAGGCTGGCTGTAAAGCTTTTCCAATTCATTTTTAAGATGGTGAAGGATTAAGGTTGGGAAGCAGCTGGGCAGTGAGCTGCACCTTAATGGAGTGACCCATCCCTGCAGGATTCAAGCCCAAACACAACAGGAAGGGGAAAACACACCCTTCAGAAAGAGAGCTGTGGCTCTGAGATGGAGGGACACTGGCAGGGCTGAGCACTGCAAGAGGAAGGGATTGGCAAAGAGAGACACGAGGCCAAAGGAAAGATGGAGGGGCTCTCCCATCAGCCAGGGAACTTGGTCCTGAGAGGGGAAAATCTGCACATGGGAGAGGGTGAGACCAAGCTGACACCAGCTGCACCACACCTCTGCCATCCCACCAGAGCTGTGGGACAAACAGCGCTTTGGATGTGAACTCAGAAATACCATGGGGTTTTCATTATTGAATAACCCATGGAATGGTTTGGGTGGGAAGGGACATTAAAGTCCATCTTGTTCCACCTCCCTACCATGGGCAGGGACACCTCCCACTGTCCCAGGCTGCTCCCAGCCCCAGTGTCCAGCCTGGCCTTGGGCACTACCAGGGATCCAGGGGCAGCCACAGCTGCTCTGGGCACCCTGTGCCAGGGCCTGCCCACCCTCCCAGGGGAGAGGCTTCCACATGGTTCCACGTGGAACCACGGCTACCCAAGGTTCTCAGGAAAGGTGAAGGCAGCTGGGGTTGCTTTAGCACAGGGATTCAAGAGCTATGCAAATGTCTACCCTTCCTCCAGATGTTATCAATTAATTAGGCACAGCTCAAACCTCCGAGATGGAAGTAACAAAAGGAAGACACTTCCTTCGTGCCTCCAAGATTTCCCTGAACAAATTTTAAGTCTTTAAAGTGAAAGCCCAGCCGTGATTATTAATCTCCATTGCTATGTTAGAAAGATTAAGATTTCATTTCTAGGAATTATTTTAGATTTAGGCTCAATTTACAGACATCAAGTGCAGAATAAACAGATGCAAAGCAGGTTTAATCCCTCAAAATGCACAGCTGGGGATTTCTAGGGAGCAGACTGAAAAATTAACACTGAGAAAGAAGGTGAATCTTCAGCAGCTACAGCTGGGTCATGGAATCATGGAATATCCTGAGCTGGGAGGAACCCCCAGGGATCATGGAAGACCAGCTCCAGACATCCAACAGATCAGCAGCTCTCTGTCCCTGTCAGCACGAGGTGCCACTCACAGCCCACAAAAACACATCCCAAGACCCTCAAACCACAGGAGTCCCACTGCACCTCCTTCCACTGATCCTCTCAAGTGTTTGTGAGGCAGATTTCCCTCTCCCAGCCTCCTGCTGGGGCCAGCAGCTCTCCTTCCGGGCCCAGATCCCCTCAAGGCACACAGACAGCTGGGTAAACAGTGCTGCTCACCCTCCTCCTGCAGGGAGGAGCGCTGCCTTTCCCAAAAATCCATTCTCCCACCCCACTGACTCTCCTGGCTGTGGGTGCAGAGCAAGCCCAGCCCTTCCCTGGGCCACCTTCCCAACCTCAGGACCAGGGGTGTGTCTGATCCCTCTGTCCATGGATGTTTCTCTGCAGAGTCAGCAAAACACGGAGCTTTCCCCAGAGCCTCCCAAGAGCGACACAAAAACAGGGACAGGGATCCAGCCAGGGAGCTGGAGTGCTCAGATGGAGCTTGGATGAACCTCACACCTCAAGCTGGGCTGCCCTGGGCTTGGAGCAAGCCCAGGAGGCCATGGAGATGATCCCAGGGCTGGAGCCAGGCTGGGAGAGCTGGGGGTGCTCCCCTGGAAAAGGAAGGCTCTGGGGGTAAAGGGGCTCCAGGAGAGCTGGAGAGGGACTGGGGACAGGGGACAGAGGGACAGGACACAGGGAATGGCTTCCCAGTGCCAGAGGGCAGGGCTGGGTGGGAGATTGGGCAGGAATTGTTCCCTGGGAGGGTGGGCAGGCCCTGGCACAGGGTGCCCAGAGCAGCTGTGGCTGCCCCTGGATCCCTGGCAGTGCCCAAGGCCAGGCTGGACAGGATTGGAACACCGTGGGACAGTGGGAGGTGTCCCTGCCATGGCAGGGGTGGCACTGGGTGGGGTTTAATGTCCCTTCCCACCCAAACCATCCCATGAAAACTCACTCCTCCCCTGCAAGGTGTGAAACAGCCCCGTCATCCACCTGCATCCAGCCTTCCCTCCCCTGCTCCAATCCTCCCTGCTGAAGGATGAGGCCTGAATCCCCTCTGCATCCCCCCAGCAGCAGCTCCAACAGGAGCCCTCAGCAGGGCCACGCTCGCAGCTCCTTCCAGCTGCAGGAGTCTCTCTGCAGAAACAAGTTCCTTCTGGCAGGATCCTCCAGGAAAAGCCAGCTGGAGGTGCAGCAGCTCCACAGCCAAACCCCACGGGAAGGCTGCCTCACAAACCCCCCTGATCCCGGGGGAAACCACACCCGGCCACAGCACCGACATGAACAGTTATTGACTTTCCCTCAGCAGTTACTGCTGCAGCCTCCGGACACCGGGAGAAACAGAGGCAGGACGTTCCCACTCTGCTGGGAGTGGGAAGCTCACACTGCCCAAGAGCAAACCCTCGATCCCCAGGAAGAGCAGGAAGTTCCTCAGGGCTGAGAGGAGCTTTCCACAGCGAGGAAATCAGTGATGACGAACACCCCCCTGGATGATGGGCGCTGGGATTCCATCGGGGTTTGGGTCAGGCTAAGGAAATATAAACTATGAAATGGACAGCCTGGAGCGGGGTTTCAGTGCTTGTGTGGCTGAGCCAAGCCCTCCGGATCAGCTGAAAACACAGAGCAAACCCCAGGGTTTGGAAGTTTGACAAGGGCCCCAAAAAGGGGAATTATCACAGAAAAGCCAGAGCCAACCCCCTGGAGCACCCCTCAGGGTGAGCTAAGAGCTCAGGAAAACGCCAAAGTTCTGTTCTCGGGTGTTTGTGGAGCACTTGGGAGCTGGATTCCTGCGGGTTCCTTGACACTGAGGTCCCTCAAGCCCTGTGACAGCCACAGCGCCTTGGGCTGGGATGGCACTGGATTAGAGCCCAGCTGAAGCTGGATGGTAATGAGAATAAAGCTGAATTATCACCAGGGTAAAACTGAATTATACCCAGAATGAAGCTGAATTATAGCCAAAGTATAGGCTGAATTATAACCAGAATAACGCCAAATTGTACCCAGAATGAGACTGAATTATAACCGGAATGCAGCCAAATTATAACCCAGATGAAGCTAAATTACACCTGGAGTGAAGATAAATCATTGCCAGAACAAAGTGGCTATAATTCCTTATAACCAAATTATAAGCTGTATTATAACCAAATTACAAACTGAATTATAACCAGAATAACGCCAAATTATACCCAGAAAAAAAGCCAATTTATGACCAAAGCAATGCTGAATTACACACATAATAAAGACTAATTATAACCAAAATAAAGCCAAACTACAATCTGGATACAACTGAATCACACACACAACAACACTGAATTACAACCAAAACAAAGCCAAGCTATGACCAAAGTAGAGCCAAACTACACCGATCCATAACCGAAGTAAAGGTGAATTACAGCCAAAGAAAAACCGAATTATAGCCACAACAATGTGCAATTATAACCAAAATCACACCGAATCACACCAGGACAACGCTGATTTATAACCGAAACAAGGCTGTGCCGCTGCTGGCCCAGGGCAGGCCCCGGGAACCGGCGGAGGGTCGGGGGGACCGGGCGGGGGGGTCCGGGCCCCTCAGGGGCTGTGGGGGTGCTCGGGGGGGGGCGCGTTCCCCCTCAGCGCGACCCCCGTGCCCCGCGCCCGCGCGGGCCGTCACCTCGCAGCTGAACTCCATCTCGGCGTCCATGGTGGCGATGCGCACGGTGAAGGTCTTGGGCTGCTTGCGCTTGAGGGAGCTGAAGCTCATGCGGGACGCGATGGCCCCGGCCATGGCGGCACGGCGCGGTCAGCGCGGCCGCGGCGCCATGGCGGCCTGGCCCCGCCCCCCCGGCCGCGCCATTGGCCGCGCCGCGCGGTGTGACCGCCCCCGCCGCGCCTTGTAGCCAATAGAAAGGGCTATGCTGGAGAGGCGGGAGAAAAGGCGTCTATGATTGGGTAGAGAGGACGCCGCTCAAGGAAAGGGGCGGAGCGAGGCGGGGCTTTAAACGCGGTGTGTGGAAGCGATGAGGCGTGGCGGTGTCTCCCCCTGGTGGCGGGAGGAGCGCCCTGCAGGCGGGAACGGGGGAAGGGGCGGGCACCGGGACCCGGTGTGGGGGACACGGGACACGGGGGCACGGGGACAGGGGGACACGGGGGCACGGGGACACGGGGGCACGGGGACAGGGGGGACAGGGGGACAGGGGGACACGGGGACACGGGGACAGGGGGACACGGGGACAGGGGGGACACGGGGACAGGGGGACACGGGGACAGGGGGGACACGGGGACACTGGACACGGGGACACGGGACACGGGGACACGGGGACACGGGACACGGGGACACGGGACACGGGACACGGGGGCACCAGGACCCGGTGTGGGGGACACGGGACACGGGGACACGGGGGGGTGCCAGGACACCCTGGCGTGTCCGGGGCCAGTGCGGTGTCAGGTGTCCGCGGGGTGTCCGGGATCCGGGGATGTCTGGGCGGTCAGTGGCGAGTCCGGGTTCTCTGGAGGGTCCAGCGGGGTGTCCGGGCTCCATGGCGTGTCCGGGACCCCCGGGGTCAGTGCAGTGTCCGGCGTCTGTGGGGAGTCCAGGGTCCCCGGGATGTCTGGGGTGCATGGAGTGCCAGGAGCCCGTGGGGTCTCAGGGATCCCCGAGATGTGTGGGTTTTGTGGGTCCGTGAGGTCTCTGAGGTGTCCCCGCTGCCGTGGGGTCACCCCGTGTCACGGGTGTCCCCAGTGCCGTGGGTGACCCCTCCTGTCGGGGTTCCCTGGGTGACACGGGACACGGGACACGGGGTGCTGCCCCCTCGGCGGTTGCCGGGGCGAGGGAACCCACGCGGTCCCGGGGGGTGTCCGGGCTCGGGGGTGGGGGCAGAGACTGGGACCAGCGCCCGGGGCGGGCGGGGACACGGGGCAGGACTGGGGCCGGGACTGGGACTGGGAACGGGACTGGGACTGGGAACGGGACTGGGACTGGGACCGGGACTGGGACTGGGAACGGGACTGGGGCCGGGACTGGGGCCGGGACTGGGACTGGGAACGGGACTGGGGCTGGGACTGGGACTGGGACTGGGACCGGGACTGGGACTGGGACTGGGACTGGGACTGGGACTGGGACCGGGACTGGGACCGGGACTGGGACTGGGACCAGCTCGGAGCGACGGGACGGGGCTGGCACCAATACCGGGACACCGGACGGCGCTGGGAGCAGAAGCAGCTGCGGTAACGGAACCGGGACGGTCACCGGGATGATGGGACGGTGGCTGGGAGCCCGGTCCGTGTGGGATAACGGGCTGGGAGCTGGGACGAGCACGGGGGAACGAAACAGAAACCGGGACCCACTCAGAGTTACTGGGACGGAAACTGAGTCCAGCGCGGGGATAACGGGAGGGACTGCGAGCAGTTCAGGACGGGAACTGGGACCAGTTTAGGGTTACTGGGACGGGAACTGGGACCAGCACGGGGATTACGGGGTGGGAATTAGGATGGCGAGACTGAGGGGTACTGGGACAGAAACTGGGACCTTCGCGGGGATTACGAGAGTGGAACTGGAATCAGCGTGGAGTAACGGGACAGGAACTGGGACCAGTTCGGGGTTACTGGGATGGGAACTGAGACCAGTCCAGGGTTACTGGGACAGAAACCGGGACCAGCACAGGGGGACGGGGCGGACCTGAATCCGTCAGGAGCAGGAGGGGGAAGGGACGAGAAGCCCCCCCCCCGACACCCCCGGGGGGACCCAGGCGTCCAGGAGCGGCCCCCGCCCCCGCAGCGGGGAAGAACGGGGCCTCTGTCCCCGCGGGGACAATGGGGACATTGACGGGGAGCCCCCGGCCCCCCGCTGCCCCCGCAGGACCCCCCATGGCAGAAAGCGACAGCTCCGCCCGGCGGGACCCCGGCCCCGCTGCGCCCCGCACCCAGGTGGGCGAAGGGGGTGGGGGGCGTGAGGGGGAAACTGGGGAACCACGGGGGGTGTGGGGGGGGGGGGTTGTAGGGGTTTGGGGAACCCTGGGCACCCGAGGGAGCTCGAGGGGGGCACGTGGAGCGTTGGGGTGTACGGGGGAGCCCAATACCCCATAGGGACTTGTGGGGCACAAGGGGAGAGCGAACCCTGGGCAGCTGGGGGGGGCATTGCGGGGCACAAAGATAAACCGAGGTAGGAGGGCACCCGGGGAGCCTGGGGGGCTGTAGGGGTGCTGGGGGCCGTTCCTTGGCCCCCTGCCATGGGTGACCCCCCCGCCCAGCCCTGCCGGCCCGTGCCGAGGGTGCACACCTTTGGGAAGGGGGAGCAGGCGCCGCGGAGGGACCCCCGCACCCCCCCGGCCATGCAGGGCTGGCTGCACAAGCAGGTGAGGCAGGGGGCGCGGGGAGGGCTGGGGAAGGGGTTCAAGGGGCTGTGTGGGGTTTGAGGTGCGGGATTCTGGGGGGTTTGTGGGTTTGGGGGGACCCGGGGGGGCTGGGGAGGAGCTGGAGCGTGTACAGGGTTGAGAGAGTCTGGAGTGCCGGGGGGTCATGGGGATATGGGGCTTGGGGGGGGAAATCAGAGGGAGTTGGGGGGCGTCAGTGGGTGCTGAGGGAAGGTTGTGGGGTTTGGGGAGATCAGAGACACTTGGTGGGACCAGGCAGTGTGGGGCGGTTATGGGGTCTGGGATGGAGGAGGGTGCCGGGGGGTTATGGGGTTTGGGGCATGGCACGGAGTCCTGGGGAGTGAGGAGGCTGGGGGGATCAGAAGGGATTGAGGGGTCTGGGGCAGCAGAGGGTCCCGTGGGGGGATGGGCTGTGGGGCTCAGCCCCCGTACCCCCGTTCCACATCTCAGGACAGCTCGGGGCTGCGGCTCTGGAAGCGCCGCTGGTTCGTGCTGGTGGATCTCTGCCTCTACTACTACCGGGGTGAGGGG
Source organism: Phylloscopus whistleri (assembly GCA_017589585.1). NCBI lineage: Eukaryota > Metazoa > Chordata > Aves > Passeriformes > Phylloscopidae > Phylloscopus > Phylloscopus whistleri. The sequence goes on along the minus strand of JADMLD010001324.1, from coordinate 38,189 downwards.
GGCACGGGGGTCCGGGGACTGGGGATCTGGGGGTGAGGGGGCTTGGGTGACCTGGTGTCCCCGGGGGCCAGCAATCCCGGGGTGTCCCTGGGTCATTGGGGGTTCCCGGGGGGCTCAGAGCTCCTGGGGTGATGGGCAGCCCTTGGAGGACCAGGAATCCTGCACGGCTCGGGGGTCCCCGGGGTGTTGGAGGTCCCTGGGGCGGTCAGGGATGCCAGTGGGATGAAGGATCCCTGGGGCATTGGGGGTCTTTGGGGGAGCCTGGGATCCCCCGGGGATTGAGGGGTCTCTGGAGCATTGGGAATTCCTGGGGATTTGGGGTCTCCAGATGGATTAGGGATTCTGGCAGGATCGGGGGTCCCTGGGGCACTGGAGGTCCCTGGGGGCTTGAAGAGATCCTTGGTGGGGTTCTAAGGTCTGGGGGGAGGGAGCTCGGGAGGTTTGGGGACATTCACTGGGACTCAGAGGAGGTCCCCACCACCCCCTGATGGTAGCAGAGATCTCGGGGTGCAGCTGGGACCCCTCACTGTGACCTTCCTCTGCCCCCCAGACAGCAGCGAGCAGCAAGTGCGGGGCGGGCTCCCCCTGCCCGGCTACGAGATCCGCGTCCTGCCCGCCGCCCCCCGCGCCCCCCGAGCCCCCCAGTTCCTCTTCACGGTCAGCCCCGGCTCCCTCGATCCCCGAATCCCGGGGTGCCCCGGCTGAGGGGGACGGGACCCGGACACCCCAGCCCCGCCTACCGAGGGTCCCCCATCCATCCCCAGGCTGAACATCCCGGGATGCGGACGTACCGCCTGGGGGCTGAGAGCCCCGAGGAGCTGCACGCCTGGGTCTGCGCCCTGCGCCGGGGGGCAGCGCCCCTGCCCGGGTGGGTGGGGTACGGGGGGCACCGGGGGGGGCCTGGTTCCATGGGGTGGGGGCACAGAGAGGGCCTGGGTTTTAGGGGTTTTGGGGGATCCCAGGCGGCACGGGGAGGTTGGAGAGATTGGGGAGGGACAGAGGGAGGGTTTGAGGAGTCTGGGGAGGGGGTCACGGGGGTTTTGTGGGGGTCACAGAGCCTTTGGCGGGGTCTCGGGGGCAGTTAACTGTTTAACTCCCGTTTTCTCCCCCCCCTTCCCAGCTCCCCCCGCTCCCTCTCCCAGCAGACACTCCCGGAACCCCGGGGCGCGGATCCTCCCTCGCCCCCATTGCCGGCGCACTCCCCACCTGAGGGGCTCGGGGGCCCACCCGTGCCCCCTCCTTGCTGCCCCCCGGTCCCTCCACTGCCCCACAGCGAGGTGAGATCTGGGGGGGCGCGAGGAGGGGGGATTTGGAATTACTACTGTATAGGGGGAAATGTGGGGGGAAAAGTGCTGGGGTGATTGTGGTGCAGATCTGTGTGGAGAGGGGGGTTATGGGGCAGAGTGGGGGGACTGGGAGATGGGAGGGGGTGATGGGGCAGAATGGGGGGCGATGGAGCAGGAGGAGCTATGGGGCAGAGGCGGGGCTATCGGCCTAGTTGGGGAGGGCTCTGGGGTAGAGAGAAGGGGCAATGGGGCAGAGGGGGGCTATGGGCAGGGGGCGTCTGGGGCAGGAGCGGCTCTGGGGACGCCGAGCAGCGCTCCCTGTGCCCTCCCTCAGGTGTCCCCAGCCCAGGAGGAGCCCCCGGTGCAGGGATGTCCCCCCAGGGATGGGGACACGCCGGGGGAGCCGCGGGGACCCCCCGAACCCGCGCCCGCAGGTGAGACCCGGCCACGCCCAGGCCACGCCCAGGCCACGCCCCGGGGTGGAGCGGCCCCGCCCATTCTGACCCCGCCTCCCCAGGGCGGAGCCCGAGGAAGCCCCGCCCCCCTGGAGCGGCTCCGCAGCCCCCGCCGGAGGGAGACATCGGCACCGCTCGGCCACCGGCCCCTCCGACCGCCTCGTCTGATTGGCTGCCGAGCGCCGCCGGGCCCGCGGGCACCGCCCCCGCGCCGGCATCCAATGAGGCATCGCGGCGGCGGCGGGCGGGGGCGGGTGGGCGTGGCTGGGCGCGCGAAGGCGCGGCCGGGCGGCCAATCAGAATCACGCTGCTGCAGGCCAGCTTCTGAGGGGGGCGGGGCCGGGGGGCCGAGGGGGCGGGGCCCGGTGGGCACGCGCCGCGCGCGGCCCCGGCCCCGGGTGCGGAAGATGGCGGCGGGAGCGCGCGGCGGGAGCGCGGCGCTGCGGCGGCTGCGGGGCGGGGGCGCGGGCGCGGCCCCGCGGGGCGCGCGGTGAGTGGGGGGACACCCGGGCGGGGACCCCCTGGAACCCCCGCCCTGAGAGCCCCCGCGGCATCCTCGGATCCCTCGTCCTTTCCCCCGGGCTCTGCGCGCACCCCGCTCCCCGCATCTCCCCCGGCGGGGACACCCCGCATCCTCCTCCCCCCCTGCACCCTGCAGCTCCCCCGGACCCCGCATCCCTCCTGCTCCCCGCATCCCCCCGGGCGGAGACCCCGCCTCGGAGCCCTTGAGGCCCCGATCTCCGCCGCTCTTCGCGACCCCCCCCGGCGGGGATACCCGCACCCCGCTCCCCTGAGCCCTCCCATTCCCCCCTGGACCCCGCATTCCCCCCGGACTCCGCATCCCCCCGGGCCGGGACACCCTTATCTTGTCTTCTGAGACCCCTGATCCACACCCTTGCCCCCGCATCCCCCCCGCTCCCCGCATCGCCCCGGGAGGGGACCCCCGCTCCCCGCTCCCCGCTCCCCTGGGCTTCCTGATCCTTCCCCCTGGACCCCGCGTCCTCCCCGGACTCCGGACCCTGCATCTCCCCGGGTCGGGACACCCACACCCCGCTACCCCGACCCTTCCTGAACCCCTCATCCCCTCCGGACCCCGCAGCCCCCGCATCCCCCCGGGCAAAGACCCCGCACCCCTCCACCCCTGAGCCCCCTGAGCCCTGCCCGGACCCCGCGTCCCTCCCGGACACGGCGGGCGGCCCCCAGAGTGGCCCCACGGTCGTTGCCTCGCTGGGGACAAAGGTCTGGCCGCAGCTCGGACCCGGCGCCGAGGGGCCCCGTTCCACCCCCCGCTGCCCTGGCGGAGAACCCGACTTTCTCCAGGGGAACGGAGCCACCCCTGGGGCTGCCGGGGAACCCCGGGGGACAGGCTGGGGGGCTGCTCCCATCGCCCCGTGTCCCTTTGTCTGTCACCTTGCCCAGCACTGGAGCAGCCCCTGGGTAAAGGGGATCCTGTGGGGGGATGCCCCCGTTGCCCCGTGTCCCCCATGGAGGGGTCACTGTCACTGGAGTGACCATTGTGGCTGTGGGGGCTCCCATGGGGGCTGTCCCCCTTGTCCCACAGCCCCACACCAGTGTGCCTGCTCGGTTGGGCAGCCAAAACCCCTCTGAATTCAGGGGGACAGACTGGAACTGGGGACAGACTCGCCCCAGAACGGGGACAGGGCTCCCAGTATGAACTGAGCAGAAGCCAACCAAGCCCCGGGGCTCCCTGGGAGCCGGACAGTGGAGGCAGCTGCCTGCAGGACGGGCAGTGAGGCCTCTGGATCCCGTTCTGCCGTCCGGCCGGTCACTCCCGGTCACTCCCGGTCACTCCCGGTGTCTCCCCCGCCCCGCTGTCCCGCAGGGGGTACTCCAGGGACGCCGAGGGCAGCTGGTTCCGCTCCCTCTTCGTGCACAAGGTGGATCCACGCAAGGACGCACATTCCAACCTCCTCTCCAAGAAGGAGACCAGCAACCTCTACAAGATCCAGTGTGAGTGCTCCTGCCGGGAGGAGGGCAGGCACGGATGGGGGTGCACCCCTCACCCGTTGGGACCCCCATTCCCGGATCCTTCCCCCCTTCCCAGCCCCTCTCTGCTGTCCCTGCAGTTCACAATGTGAAGCCGGAGTGCCTGGAAACCTACAACAAGCTGACGTGAGCACACTGAGGGGGCTTCCCAGCCTCCCAGCGGGATGTTCTGGAGTGAGAGGGGTGGGAGGGCTCCTGCAGAGCTCCTGGGTGGATCTGTGTCCCTGTTCTGTGCCTCAGTTTCCCTCCCTGTGGAACGGATGCATCCCCCCCAGGCTGCACCAGATCCCGTTTGGGCAAACCCTGGGAGGGCGAAGAGGGGCACTGGGAGGGTTTTGGGGTGCTGCCCCCCACCCCACTGCCCCCCTTCTGTGCCCCCACAGAGAAGAGGTGCTGCCCAAGCTCCACTCGGACCCCGACTACCCCTGTGACCTGGTGGGCAACTGGAACACGTGGTATGGCGAGCAGGACCAGGCAGGTGAGGGCAGGCGGCAGCTCCTGGTGCCTGTGCTAATAAAAGCAGAGCTTTGGGTGGGGTTTTGGGGCGCTGCTCCCCTTGCCCAGCCCAGAACCCTCTCGGCAGTGCACCTGTGGCGCTTCTCGGGCGGGTACCCGGCGCTCATGGACTGCATGAACAAGCTGAGGCAGAACAAGGTACCGGCGGGGTGGTGGGGGCGAGAGCCCTGTGCCCGGCACCCCCGGCCCGCCTCGCCCCCACCCCCAAACCCCCCGGCTGGGGCTGTCCCCAGGAGTACCTGGACTTCCGCAAGGAGAGGAGCCGCATGCTGCTGTCCCGGAGGAACCAGCTGCTCCTGGAGTTCAGCTTCTGGAACGAGCCCCGGCCGCGCCAGGGACCCAACATATACGAGCTGAGGTCCTACAAGCTGAAGGTGGGGGTCAGCCTGTGCCTCAGGGCGGGGCTTGGGGCTGGTGTAGCCCAGGTTTTTGGGGGGGGCAGCCCCCCAAATTCCTCCTTCCTGGGTGAGGAGACCCCAAGCTGGGGGAGCAGGGGGGGTTCTGACTGGATTTCCTCTCCCGTTTCCAGCCAGGGACCATGATCGAGTGGGGCAACAACTGGTAAGCCACTGGTTTCCCAGCATGGAGGGATCCAAGGTGGGAAAAGCTCCCTCTGGAGAAGGGGGGACCAGGGGACAGGCCTTCCACGTGTCCCCTGCTCTGCGCAGGGCTCGGGCCATCAAGTACCGCCAGGAGAACCAGGAGGCAGTCGGGGGGTTCTTCTCCCAGATCGGGGAGCTCTACGTGGTGCATCACCTCTGGGGTAAGGGGTGTCACCCTGGGGGACCCCCCGGCCTGGGGGCCGGGCTGGGGGGCTCAGGGTGCCAGCCCCAATCCTCTCCCCACAGCCTACAGGGATCTGCAGTCCCGGGAGGAGACCAGGAATGCGGCCTGGAGGAAGAGGGGCTGGGATGAGAACGTTTATTACACTGGTGAGTGAGACCCCCCACCCGCTTTGGGGACCCCCTGCCCGTGCTGGGGACCCCCTGCCCTCACCTCTCTCTCCTTTCCTTCCCCAGTCCCGCTGATCCGGACCATGGAATCCCGGATCATGATCCCCCTGAAGATCTCCCCCCTGCAGTGACTGGGGGGGGCCGTGCTGGGGGCGTCTCCCTGCACCCCCAGGGGCTCCCTGCCTGTGCCCTGGCCCTGCTGGGGAAGGGCTGGGGGGGTTCTGCTCCTCCCAGCTCGCTCCCCCCACCCCGTTTTGGGGTGCCCTGGTGGGGTTGAGAGCGGGGAGGGGAAGGTGGGAGCCCCCCATGCTGTGGGGGGTCCCCAGGGTGGTGCTGCTGGGGGGGCTGGGCAGGCTGTGGTGGTGGTGGGGGGGCTTAATTGCTCCTGATGAGCCCAGCGGGTGCCTTTGCTGCCAATTAAATATTTAATATGCTAAAGCCTGGGACCCTCTCGGGGTGGGGAGGGCGGTGCTGGGGGTGCTTGGTGTCACCCCCCCAGGCTGGTGTCACCCAGGGGGCTGCCCTGCCCCACGTCATGGGTGCTTCCTGCACCGAAGGACCTCCACCCCTGGGTGCTGTGATACACTGAGGGACACCCCAAAACCCCAGTGTACCCCCAGTGCCACTGGGAACCCCTTGCCAAACGCATGGATATCCCCAAGTGCCATTGTGAGCCCCAGCCCATGCTCCCCTCAAGCTCCAGGATACACCCAGCACCACCAGGGACCCCATCAATGGCCCCCCCAAGCTCCAGGATACACTCAACACCACCAGGGACCCCATCCAATGGCCCCCCCAAGCTCCAGGATACACCCAGCACCACCAGGGACCCCATCCAATGGCCCCCCCAAGCTCCAGGATACACTCAGCACCACCAGGGACCCCATCCAATGGCCCCCCCGAGCTCCTGGATCCCCCAGTACCACTGGGCACCCCAAGCCAAGGCCCAACCCAGTCCAGGAATACCTCCCAGGGCCATTGGGGACCTCATCCCAAACCCCTGAATCCCCCCAATGCTAGAGTGGACACCATCCCATGACCCTCCCAGCCTATGGATGCTCCCAGTGCCACTGGGGACCTCTTCCCGTGCCTTTTGGAGCCCACGGATCTCCCCAGTGCCATTGGGGACCCCATCTCTAGGTCCCCCCCCCCAAGCCCGTGGATCCTCCCACCATCATTGATGACTCCGTCTTGTGCCCCTCCCAAGCCCCTGTGTGCCCCCCACCCCATTGGGGATCCCATCCCAAGCCCATGGATATCCCCAGTGCCACTGAGGATCCCATCTCCTGCCCCCCCAACCAATGGATACCCAGTGCCACTGTATCCCGAGTGTATCCCGAGTGTATCCCGCGTGTATCCCGAGTGTATCCCGAGTGTATCCCAAGTGTATCCCAAGCCCATGGACACCCATCAGTGCTGCTGGGACCCCTGTCTGAGCTCCCCCTGTTCCTGTGGGTGCCCTTCTGCACCAGGAACCCCACCAGTCCCACCAGTGCCCCCAGTGTGGAGGTCTCACCCCCACGGCTGCCCTCCCCCTCCCTCCTCCCCCCGGGTTTGTGAATGGGGCGGTGACCACGCCCCTTGGTTAAACCACGCCCCAGTCTCACAAACCACGCCCATCTGCCAAAGCCACGCCCCCACCGCGGCTTGCGGGTCCTCCAGGATGCCAGGTCCGCTAGGGGGCGCCTGCAGCAGTGGCAGCCTCTCGCCGCCGCTCCGTGCCGCGCTCTGTTGTTCCGGGGCGTCACTTCCGGGAGGCGCGGAGGGGAGAGCGCGGTGAGTGCCGGGGCGAACCGGGACCTTCGGGGGGGGGATTGGGGGGGCGGCCCCGGGAGGGGCGGCGGCTCTGTAGCCCGGTGTGCTGGGGGATCAGTGAAAGTGGAGGGTGCTGGTCTGGAGCGGCGAAGGCCCCGTGCTGGGCGGCTGGGGGAGCTCTGAGGCCTCGGGCCCGGTGTGCTGGGGTCTGGGGGGCTCTGGAGGAGCGGAGAGTCCCCGGCGTGAGGGTCTGAGGGGGTCTCTGAAGGAGTGAAGGGTGCTGGGCGCCATGTGCTGGGGTCTGGGGGCTCTGGAGAGGTGGAGAGTCCCGGGTCTGTGGGGCTCTGAGGAGCGAAGGGTCCCGGATCTGTGGGGCTGTGGGGCTCTGAGGAGCGAAGGGTCCCGGATCTGTGGGGCTGTGGGGCTCTGAGGAGCGAAGGATTCTGGATCTGTGGGTCTGGGGGGCTCAGAGGAGCGAAGGGTCCCGGATCTGTGGGTCTGGGGGGCTCTGAGGAGCGAAGGGTCCCGGATCTGTGGGGCTGGGGGGCTCTGGAGGAGTGAAAGGTCCCGGATCTGTGGGTCTGGGGGGCTCTGGAGGAGCGAAGGGTCCCGGATCTGTGGGGCTGGGGGGCTCTGAGGAGCGAAGGGTCCCGGGTCTGTGGGTCTGGGGGGCGGTTTGAGGTGCAGGACGGAGGGAGGCACAGGGAACACTGCCGAGCCCGGGCTGGGGGGGCCCGGGAGAGCCCCACTCCGGGCGGGTTTGCCCCCCACAAACTCCCCCCGTGCCCCCTCCCCAGCCCCGCCGGCAGCAGCATGTCCTCCGAGTCCAGCAAGAAGAGGAAGCCCAAGGTGATCCGCACGGACGGGGTCCCAGCCGAGGGCAAGCGGGGCAAGGGCGACACGGACCAGGTACAGAGCTGCCCAGGGACCCTCCCGCAGCCCCCAGGCTGGCCTGGCTCTCCCTGCTGGGAAACAATGCCCAGAGGAGCCCTGGCAGTGTCCCAGCTTGGACAGGGCTTGGAGAGAGCTGGGATAGTGGAAGATGTCCCTGCCCGTGGGACTGGATGGGCTTTAAAGTCCCTTCCCACATAACCATTCTGGAATTCCGTGAATTGTGAGACCCAGTTCCCCCAGCTTCCAACGCCTCTTCAGCTCCTGCTGCCAATCCCTAAACCTGCTTCCATCTCTTTCAGGAGACACAAACACTCCTCTGGAGAGTGAGCACAAAGCTGGAAGATCCCTCAGGGATTTGCATGGTGCCTTCAAACCCTCCCGTGAGCAGCAGGATAGCGTAGGGTCAGCCAGAGCGGGGAGCGGGGTGGAGGAGGAGGAGGAGGAGGAGGAGGAGGAGGAGGAGGAGGAGAAGGAGGAGGAGGAGGAGGAGGAGGAATCACCTCTCTGGTTTATCCTCCGAGGTCCTGTCGATCGTGGAATATCCTGAGTTGGAAGGGCTCCACAGGGATCCTATTTTATAACAATGAAAGACAGCCTGAAGTAGCCAGGTGTTTTAGGGACTGGTGGGTTTGGGGTTGTTGGAAGTGAATCCTTTCCCTGTGTAGAGCTGTGGGCAGAGGCAGCAGTGGCAGCCTGTCCCCCCCAGCCCTCCCCAGCAGGAGGGGGGAGCCACGGGAGGTGTCCTTGCCTTGGCAGGATGTCAGGTACTACAGCGAGGAGAGCGAGGTGGATCTGCGAGACCCCATCAAGGACTACGAGCTCTACAGGGAGACCTGCCAGGAGCTGCAGAGGCTGATGGCAGAGATCCAGGAGCTGAAGAGCCGGGGCATCAAGGAAAATGTGAGGAGGGGCCTCCACCTGTGCTGTGACGTGTCTGTCATGTGGTGTTTCCCCATTCGTCCCAGAGGAAAGGCAGCAGGAGCTGGGATGGTCCTGGGCAGAGTCAGGGAGATGGAGCAGCCTCCCTTTCCCAGGCTGCTGGGGCAGGGACTGAGCTCTGGAAATGGAGCAGCTTCCCTTGTCCAAGGCTGCTGGGGCAGGAATTGAACCCCTGGGAGTGGAACAGCTTCCCTTTCCCAGGCTGCTGGGGCAGGAATTGAGCTCTGGAAATGGAACAGCTTCCCTTTCCCAGGCTGCTGGGGCAGGAATTGAGCTCTGGAAATGGAGCAGCTTCCCTTGTCCAAGGCTGCTGGGGCAGGAATTGAACCCCTGGGAGTGGAACAGCTTCCCTTTCCCAGGCTGCTGGGGCAGGAATTGAGCTCTGGAAATGGAACAGCCTCCCTTTCCCAGGCTGCTGGGGCAGGGACTGAGCTCTGGAAATGGAGCAGCCTCCCTTTCCCAGGCTGCTGGGGCAGGAATTGAACCCCTGGGAATGGAGCAGCCTCCCTTGTCCAAGGCTGCTGGGGCAGGGACTGAGCTCTGGAAATGGAGCAGCTTCCCTTTCCCAGGCTGCTGGGGCAGGAATTGAACCCCTGGAAATGGAGCAGCTTCCCTTGTCCAAGGCTGCTGGGGCAGGAATTGAGCTCTGGGAATGGAGCAGCCTCCCTTGTCCAAGGCTGCTGGGGCAGGAATTGAGCTCTGGAAATGGAGCAGCTTCCCTTTCCCAGGCTGCTGGGGCAGGAATTGAGCCCCTGGAAATGGAGCAGCTTCCCTTGTCCAAGGCTGCTGGGGCAGGAATTGAGCTCTGGGAATGGAGCAGCTTCCCTTGTCCAAGGCTGCTGGGGCAGGAATTGAGCTCTGGGAATGGAGCAGCTTCCCTTGTCCAAGGCTGCTGGGGCAGGAATTGAGCTCTGGAAATGGAGCAGCTTCCCTTTCCCAGGCTGCTGGGGCAGGAATTGAGCCCCTGGAAATGGAGCAGCTTCCCTTGTCCAAGGCTGCTGGGGCAGGAATTGAGCTCTGGGAATGGAGCAGCTTCCCTTGTCCAAGGCTGCTGGGGCAGGAATTGAGCTCTGGGAATGGAGCAGCTTCCCTTGTCCAAGGCTGCTGGGGCAGGAATTGAGCTCTGGAAATGGAGCAGCTTCCCATTTCCAAGGCTGCTGGGGCAGGAATTGAACCCCTGGGAGTGGAGCAGCTTCCCATTTCCAAGGCTGCTGGGACAGGAATTGAACCCCTGGAAATGGAGCAGCTTCCCATTTCCAAGGCTGCTGGGACAGGAATTGAACCCCTGGGAATGGAGCAGCTTCCCTTGTCCAAGGCTGCTGGGGCAGGAATTGAACCCCTGGGAGTGGAGCAGCTTCCCTTGTCCAAGGCTGCTGGGGCAGGAATTGAGCTCTGGAAATGGAGCAGCTTCCCTTGTCCAAGGCTGCTGGGGCAGGAATTGAAGCCCTGGAAATGGAGCAGCTTCCCTTTCCCAGGCTGCTGGGGCAGGAATTGAGCTCTGGGAATGGAGCAGCCTCCCTTTCCCAGGCTGCTGGGGCAGGGAACTAAGCTCTGGAAATGGAGCAGCCTCCCTTTCCCAGGCTGCTGGGGCAGGAATTGAGCTCTGGGAATGGAGCAGCTTCCCTTGTCCAAGGCTGCTGGGGCAGGAATTGAACCCCTGGGAGTGGAGCAGCTTCCCTTGTCCAAGGCTGCTGGGGCAGGAATTGAGCTCTGGAAATGGAGCAGCTTCCCTTGTCCAAGGCTGCTGGGGCAGGAATTGAACCCCTGGGAGTGGAGCAGCTTCCCTTGTCCAAGGCTGCTGGGGCAGGAATTGAGCTCTGGAAGTGGAACAGCTTCCCTTGTCCAAGGCTGCTGGGGCAGGAATTGAGCTCTGGAAATGGAGCAGTTTCCCATTTCTTGGGCTCCTGGGGCAGGGATTTAGCTCTGGAAATAGAATAGCCTCCCTTGTCCCAGGCTCCTGGGACACATCAGGTGCCTCAGGCTGAGCCACCTCTGTTCCTGCTGCTGAGGACAATGCCTGGAGTGATTCCTTGAGGAGCCTGGACCCCCCTCCCAGTTATTCCCGGCTGTGCCCTGTGATCTGGCAGCAGGAGGCTCCCCCAGAGGCCCCAGTGACTCCATAGCAAAGCGTGGAGCCCCTTCTGTGGCAGGAACTCCCTGCAGGGACAGTCCCAGCCGTCCCTCCCGTTCCCAGCCCCTCTCTCCTGCCCCCCAGGCCTCGGAGATCGACGAGCGGCGCGTGCAGAGCTGTGTCCACTTCATGACCCTGAAGAAGCTGAACCGCCTGGCTCACATCCGCCTGAAGAAGGGCAGGGACCAGACCCACGAGGTAGCCAGGAGGGGCTGGCAGTGAGGAATGCAGCTTGGCATGCCCTGGGCTCACAGGTGGGGCTGCTCCTGCCTGTTCTGTGCCCGGTGTGAGGAGCTGCACCTCAGCCAGGCCGGGGGGGTTTGAGGGTTTCTTGGGAGGCTCCCATCCTGATGAACTCCTGCTGGGTGCAGGGCAGATAAATAATGAAGGAAAGCTCTCTGCTTCTGTCTCAAGTACTGTGGGAGGTCAGAAAACTCTGTTTCAAGGTTCTGGTGTTCTGCAGTGTATAAATGGGTGGATGTTTGGCCTGGAAGCTCCATATCCAGAGTTCTCAGAGAAGGAATTCTCTGTGCTCCAACAAATGAGCCCTGTCCTGTACCTTGGCTTTGAAATGTGCAGGGAGGAGCAGGATCAGTCTCATGTCACAATCCTTTGCTCCTCCAGCCCTTAAAAATGTCATTCTTCCCCCCAGAATTGTTGCACACCCTAAAACTTGCTGTCCCAAGCTGCTGTAGTGAGGGGGGTGTTGGTGACTCTCTCAGGGTGTCCTTCCTGCTCCATCCCTGCTCTGGCTGTGTCCCTGTTTCAGGCAAAGCAGAAGGTGGATGCCTATCACCTGCAGCTCCAGAACCTGCTCTACGAGGTGATGCACCTGCAGAAAGAGATCACCAAGTGCCTGGAGTTCAAGTGAGTGTGGCCAGGGAGCAGAGGGAGCATTGGTGTGTCTGGGGTGGGTGGGGGATGCCCGTGCTTGGGAGCTCTTCCCAGGATCTCTGAGTTCACTGCAGGAGCAGAGCTGGTGCTCCAGGTGTTTGTGATCATGGAATGCTTTGGGTTGGAAGGGACATCAAAGCCCACCCAGTGCCACCCCTGCCATGGCAGGGACACCTCCCACTGCCCCAGGCTGCTCCCAGCCCCAGTGTCCAGCCTGGCCTTGGGCACTGCCAGGGATCCAGGGGCAGCCACAGCTGCTCTGGGCACCCTGTGCCAGGGCCTGCCCACCCTCCCAGGGAACAATTCCTGCCCAATCTCCCATCCAGCCCTGCCCTCTGGCACTGGGAAGCCATTCCCTGTGTCCTGTCCCTCCAGCCCTTGTCCCCAGTCCCTCTCCAGCCCTCCTGGAGCCCCTTTAGGCACAGACAGTGGAGGTCAAAACAAGCTCAGCTCACTGATGGTGGTGCTCACTACTGGAGGGAAGTCAGGGCAGGAATCACCAGTGGGACCCTCTCCTGTGGGCCATGCTGAGCACTTCCCACTTTTCCCTGGTCTGATCCACGTGTCCTGGCAGATCCAAACACGAGGAGATCGAGCTGGTGAGCTTGGAGGAGTTCTACAAAGAGGCCCCCCCTGAAATCAGCCGCCCTGCCATCACCCTGACTGAGCCCCACCAGCAGACCCTGGCACGCCTGGACTGGGAGCTGGAGCAGCGCAAGAGGTGGGTCAGTGCTGTTCCCATCCCCTGCCCCAGGGATCTGGGCAGACACCTGGAGTTCTGGGTGTCCCCACTCCATGTCCCAGCCCCAGGGATCTGGGCAGACACCCAGAGCTGCTGGCAGAGCAGGTGTAGGGATGAAGATTTTCACAGCCTCTTGGATCAGTGTGGAACAGGCATTTATTGTGTGGCTGGGAGGTTCCCCCTGTGCAGAGCTGGGCTTGCTGGGATCTGTGTTCCATAGCTCAGGGAGTTCTCTGTCCCTGCCTGATGATCCAAGGAGCAAAGGGAGCCCATCCTGGCTGGAGCTGCTGCCATTCCCTGCCGTGGTGTGGAGCTGCCAACCACGCCAGGCTGGGACAGCCCCGTGTCCTGCTGCTGGCGTCACTGCTGTCCCAGGGCTCAGCTGCCCCCTGGGAAAAGCAAACATGACACAGCATTCACCTGTTTGGATAACAGTCAGTGCCCAGGAACACCTTCTGGAAAGATCAGTTGGAATGTGCTGGTTGGTGCTGCCTGAGGGCAGCTCAGCAGAGTTGCTGGGTGCCTCCAACCCTTCCCTTTTCCCAGATCCTTTCCCTAAAACCTGGCTGCTTTTGCCTGGTGGGAGGCACAGCCAGGATCCTCCAGCTGCCTCTGCAGAGGAGAGTTCAGCCCGCAGATCTCTGAGGGTTGTGCTTAAAAATGGTGATTTTGATCTCCAAACCTCATGGAGACCCACAGCTGCACATTAGATTGCTGAGAAACCTTGGAACTCCCAGTCCTCACTCTGTGGTATCTAAGGAATGCCCCTGTCCATCTCCCATCACTGCTGAGGTGGGATATGGCCTGTTCAGCTGCTCAAGAGCAGATGCCAGTGGTGCTTTGTGCATTTTCTGGTGTTGCTGGGGTTATCAACATCCATCCGTCGTTTCTGTTGGTGTTTTAGCTGTTTAATCCCCACTGGATTTGCTTTGGGTTTTTCTCCATCTTGTGTGAGGTGCCTCTGCAGTGGTGTGCAGGGATTTCAGTAGCTCTGTTTTGGGAAGGGGTGTGAACACTGGAGCTTGTGTAGGAGCCTGTTGGGATGTGCATTGACCCCCAGAAATACAGTTTTTTGCTTGGAAACAGAATCCAGGCTCTGCAAGGTCTGTTCCCCCTTGGAGAACCCTTGTGCTGGGCAGGTCACTTCCATACCCAGCTTCCCTGCTCCTGCTGGGAGAGGGCTTGCAGTCAACAGCAGTAAGGAGATTTGGAGTGTTCTCCCTAAACACGAGTGTACCCAGGGCTCAGAGCACTGTGGTGGGCTGGCACTTTCCTGGGCTTTCCCTGCTGACCCTTGGCTGTGTGACATGAGGTGACTCTGGGATATGAAGTGACAAAGCCTCTTACAGAGCTTGGAGGGGTCATGGCTGCTGGCAGCAGGGCCTGGGGTGGGAGCAGATCTTCTGAGGGAAGATCCCCTTGCTGCCTCTCCATGGAGCACAGCATGAGGCTGAGCTTCCCCTTTTCCTTGTTTGTTTTCCATCTGAAATCAGTTCCTTGCTGCCTCCACTTGCCCTTGGCATTGGGAGCTCTGTGTTTGCCCCATGTCTGAGCTCTCCTGGTTCCCTGTGTCAGGGCAGGAGTGCTGGGGCTCATCATCCAGGTGGCCTCCAGCAGGTTTAGAGCTGTGCTGTGTGGCAGTGACAGAATTCCCACCCTTAGGCTGGCAGAGAAGTACAAGGAGTGCCTGACCAGCAAGGAGAAGATCCTGAAGGAGATCGAGGTGAAGAAGGAATATCTGAGCAGCCTCCAGCCTCGACTCAACAGCATCATGCAGGTACCTGAGCCCTGCAGGAGGTGACACTCCGAGGGGCAGCTCCTGGGCTGCTTTGGCTTTGGAGATGTTTCGTTCCCCCTCAGGGTGGGCGAGGGGCAGATCCCAGACCCCTCCAGGTCTCCTTTTTTATTGATGCGGCAATTCCTGCGGAGCTGCAGCTGCAGGAGCTGCTAAATGCGCCCGTCCCTGGAGAGCCCCACGCAATTCCAGCCCCCTGTGGCTGCCTTGGGAGGGAGGAACAGGAGAAGGAACTGGGTTATTTCCAGATCCAAAACTCTCCCAGCAGAGGCAGCTGCCAGCCCTTCCCTGGGGCTCTCCGTGTTTAACCCTGCACCGCCGCTGCTGTGCCGGCTTCATCTCCCGCTCTCTCAGGGCGAGGGGGATGAGCTGTTCCCCTCCCAGTGCTGAAGGCTCTCCCTGTCCCTCCCCAGGCCTCCCTGCCTGTCCAGGAGTACCTGTTCATGCCCTTTGACCAGGCTCACAAGCAGTACGAGACCGCCCGGCACCTCCCGCCGCCTCTCTACGTCCTCTTCGTCCAAGCCAGCGCCTATGGCCAGGCCTGTGGTGAGCACCCAGGGGGCAGTGCCTCCCCCACGGGCCAGGTTTCCCTCCTGCCTGCAGGAATCACCCCTTTTTGGGGGTCTTTCCCCGCTGTCTGCTCTGCTGACGTTCTGTCTGATCCTGCTGAGCGTGGAGCAGCGGGGCGGCCCCAGGGCGCAGTGAGGCAGCAGCATTTGAAACCTTGTTTGCTCAGCTGCCTCGATGGAAGAAGTGCTTGGGAAGCTCCCTTCCCACCCCTTCCCCCCTTCCCAAGGTCAGCAGGGATGTCCTTGCAGCCTGGGAGCTGGCTCAGTGCTGTCACAACTTCCCCAGAGCTGTCACCCCCCTGCCTTGTGCCACGGTGGGACCCCAGGCCTTGTAGGGGCCATTCTCACAGCTCACCTGGAAACCTTCATCCCCTCAGGAAGCTTTGTGTTTTGAGGGGATTTCTGGAGCCCCCCCTGAGTTGGGAGGGATTTCCTGGAAGAGGTCAGGAATCCCACTGGCCTGTGCACACCTCCTGTGTGGTGAGGGCTGTGGTGTCACCTGTTCCTCTCAGTGCTGGAGGAGCATGGAAGGACAGGGTGGTGCTTGGCCACACCAGGTCCTTGCTGCTCCTGCAGCCATGG
The DNA here is from genome assembly GCA_017589585.1 of Phylloscopus whistleri. Taxonomy (NCBI): domain Eukaryota; kingdom Metazoa; phylum Chordata; class Aves; order Passeriformes; family Phylloscopidae; genus Phylloscopus; species Phylloscopus whistleri. The sequence continues at coordinate 22,671 of JADMLD010001324.1, read as the reverse complement.
TGACACTGCTCTTTGGTCCCTGCTTGTCCCAGCCAGACCCCAACATCTCTTGTCTCTCAATAAATATTTGACCCTTATGGTTTCCAGAGAAAATCCCTCAAAACCCATCATTTCCCATCCTCTGACCCCATCCTGCCCAGGAGATCCAGCCCAGATCAGAACCTTCCAGACAGCTGCTCTTCCCCCTGGCCTTTTGCTGGAGCTTCCTTCACCAGGAACCAGGAGCTTTTGGGGCAGGGCCTTTGCAGCAGGAGTGGGATTCCTAACTCAGTTTTCCTCTCTCCTCTGCAGATAAGAAGCTTGTGGTGGCCATTGAAGGGAGCGTGGAGGAAGCCAAAGCCCTTTACAAGCCACCTGAGGACTCACAGGGTGAGTTGTGATGTTGCCCTGGGGACCTGTTCCTGTGTGTCTGCAGCTCCTGGGACCCTGCTTTTGTTGGGAGAGGGGTGTCAGGGGGAGCCATGGGCTTGGAAAAAGCCCTGGTGGTCCTGCTGGTGGTGGGGGAGCTGAGCCCTGGGTGGTCCCTGCTGACAGCCCTGTCTCTGCACAGATGATGAGAGCGATTCTGACGCAGAGGAGGAGCAAACCACGGTAAGGGACACCTCTGGGTCCTGTCCCAGCACTGCATCAGGGGAGGTACTGGGAGAGCTGGGGCTGGGAACTGCCCCTGCACGCCGTGAGTGTGTGTGGAAGTGCAGTGATGTCAAACCCCAACCTTCCTTGGGAGGAGGGAGCTGCCATTTCCAGCTGGTGTCCCAAATGCAGGAGCAGCCAGGGTACAAAGCTGCTCCTCTCTGTCCCATCCCGCCCTGCAGCTCTCCAGCTGGAGCTGCTCCACTTTGTATAAATAGCCTGAGGGCAGGGAGCTGCTGTCCAACGGGGAGGGATCCGTGTCCATCCTGTGCCAAAAGCATTCTCTGCACCAGGGCTTGTTCAGCACTCCTTGGAGGAGGTGTTTCTCCTGCAGATAATTCCTGCTGGGTGCTGGGGAGAGGCTGGAGGTGCTGGTTGCTCCCAGCAGCAAAGCCTGGAGGGGCTCTGGGGTCCACTCCCAGCACCCAGCAGCAGAGCCAGGTGTATGGGGCTGTTCTGTGGGGAAGGGTAAAGGGAAGGGCCTCAGGTGTCCAGAGGAGGGGCTGGAGCCCCAGGAGAGGCTGAGGGAGCTGGGAAAGGGGCTCAGCCTGGAGAAAAGGAGGCTCAGGGGGGCCCTGGTGGCTCTGCACAACTCCTGCCAGGAGGGGACAGCCGGGGGGGTCGGGCTCTGCTCCCAGGGCACAGGGACAGGAGAGGAAAGAAGAGTTTGCCAGAGGATATTGGGAAAATTCCTTCACAGAAAGGGCTCTCCAGCCTGGCACAGCTGCCCAGGGCAGTGGGGGAGTCCCCATCTCAGGAGGGATTGAACAGCTGGGTGGTTGTGGCACATGGGGCAGTGGTGACCTTGCCAGGACAACAGGAGTGGTTGGGCTTGATGCTCTCAGAGGGCTTTTCCAAGCTAAAGGATTCAGTGATTCTAGGTTCTGCCTCTTGCAGTGGGGAAGCTTTTGAGCCAGCAGGTCCTTGGCCTTGTCTCCCAGGAGTGGAGACATTCCTTGGAGCTGAAGGAACGACAGGAGCTGGGGCTGAGTGAGGGTTTCCTGCTCCTCTCCCTCCCCAGGGAGCTGTGCCTATGGTACTGGGTGATTGTGGAACTGGCCTGGAAAGAGGGAAGGAGCTGTGTGCTGGGAAGGTCTGTGGGTTGGTGAGGAGCAGGAGAAGGCTCTGACAGCTGTGCTGCCCCCCCAGAAGCGGCGCAGGCCCACCCTGGGCGTGCAGCTGGACGACAAACGCAAGGAGATGCTGAAGCGACACCCCTTGTCCGTCACCCTCGACCTGAAGTGCAAAGGTGAGGGGCTCTGGGGTGTGGCAGCACCCTGGGGACCCTGTGGGGAGCTGGAAGTGTGGAGGGGTTTCTCTGAGCTGCAGCAGGCACCAATGTCACCCCTTCTGTGTGGGCAGATGAGAACGTGCTTCACCTGACCTTCTACTACCTGATGAACCTCAACGTCATGACAGTGAAAGCCAAGGTGACCACTGCTGTGGAGATGACCACGGCCATCAGTGCTGGGTGAGGAGAGCCCTGTGGGCACCAGGCCTGGAGATCATTGGGGAGTGACTCTGTGGGGTTTGGGAGCCCTGCAGAGCCTGGAGATCATTGGGGAGTGACTCTGTGGGGTTTGGGAGCCCTGCAGAGCCTGGAGATCATTGGGGAGTGACTCTGTGGGGTTTGGGAGCCCTGCAGAGCCTGGAGATCATTGGGGAGTGACTCTGTGGGGTTTGGGAGCCCTGCAGAGTCTGGAGATCATTGGGCAGTGACTCTGTGGGGTTTGGGAGCCCTGCAGAGCCTGGAGATCATTGGGCAGTGACTCTGTGGGGTTTGGGAGCCCTGCAGAGCCTGGAGATCATTGGGCAGTGACTCTGTGGGGTTTGGGAGCCCTGCAGAGCCTGGAGATCATTGGGCAGTGACTCTGTGGGGTTTGGGAGCCCTGCAGAGCCTGGAGATCATTGGGGAGTGACTCTGTGGGGTTTGGGAGCCCTGCAGAGCCTGGAGATCATTGGGCAGTGACTCCATGGGATCCAGGAGCCCTGCACAGCCCAGAGCTCATTAGGCAGTGACTCTGTGGGGTTTGGGAGCCCTACAGAGCCCAGAGCTCATCAGGCAGTGACCCCTCTGCCCCTATGGGACCAGGAGCCCTGCACAGCCCAAGCACCTTCCTCCCCTGTCTGCCATGACAAGCCAGAGTCAGGGGGTTTGGGAACCTCTCAGCAGTGTCAGAGCTGTCAGGAACTGGGGGAAATCCTCTCCTGCTTGTCAGGAACTGGAGGAAAGCCTCTCCTGCAGTCAGGAACTGGGGAAAAGCCTCTCCTGCAGTCAGGAACTGGGGGAAAGCCTCTCCTGCTGTCAGGAACTGGGGGAAAGCCTCTCCTGCTGTCAGGGACTGGGGGAAATCCTCTTCTGCTGTCAGGAACTGGAGGAAAGCCTCTCCTGCTGTCAGGAACTGGAGGAAAGCCTCTCCTGCTGTCAGGGACTGGGGGAAAGCCTCTCCTGCTGACACATTCAGTCTCCCTCCCACAGGCAGAGCCTGGCAGCTCCCTCACCTGCCTGCTCCTGAGGTCACCTTGTCCTGAGCTCCAGAGATGCAGCTGCCTCTCCCTGTGCTCCCCAGAGCCTGATTGGTGTGAGGAAAAGCTGAAGTGGCAGCTTTGGGAGCCTGCCCAGGGAGCTCCTGCCAGCTGCCAGCTCTCTGGTGGCTCTCCCTGGGACAGGAGGTGCCTGAGGAAGAGGGAAGTGGGAGAGGCCTGGGAGCAAGTGCTGCCCCCCAACCTGTCCCATATGCAGCCTCCTCATCCTCTTGGGGTTCTCTTCTTGCTGCAGACGCCCCAGACCCTCTGTGACAGCAGCTGGAGATCTGTGCAGGGCATTCCCTGCCTTCCCACAGCTCTCAGCTGTGTTACCCCAGAGCAGGGAGGCTGTGCCTTGAGCCACACCCCAAATCCTGCAGCCCATTGTGCTTGGTCAGCCTTGTGAGTACAGCCAGACAGGAGGGATTTTATGGCACGGGAGGGAGCAGCTTCCTGGAGGAGCAGGAGCTGGTGCCCTGTGATTTCCATCTTCTTCCAGGCAGGGAGGAGACTGCTCTCCTTCTGGAGTGGGGTTAGGGGAAAGTCACTCTGCTCTGGAGCTCCTGAAGCTCACAATCCCCTTCTGTGGGCTTGAAGGCTGTTCATGGAGGGATGAAGAGCCCAGAGTGCTGTTGATTGATCTCTCCCCTCTTTCTGCCAGGGACCTGCTGTCCCCAGACTCCCTCCTCAACTGCCTCTACCCAGGGGACCACGGGAGGAAAACACCCAATCCAGCCAACCAGTTCCAGTTTGATAAAGTGGGGTGAGTGCCACCCTGGCCATTGCCATCAGTTCCTTGCTTCAGCACAGCAAATCCTCCCTGCCTTGGTGTGACCCCTCCTCCTTGTCCCCACAGCATCCTGACCCTGAGTGACTACGTGACAGAGCTGGGACACCCCTACGTGTGGGTGCAGAAGCTGGGCGGCCTGCATTTCCCCAAGGATCAGCCTCAGGCATGGCACAAACCCCTCCCCTCCCCCCCACAACACTGGGCTGAGGTTTGGGGTCCTGTCCTGTCCCCCTGCTGGCACCAGCTGCCCCCAAACCCTGGCTGGGACGGGCTGAGCTGGGCTGGATCTGTGTGTGGGGCCACGCTGACGTATTTCACATCACACATGTGACGGTGACACTTTTAGTGACACTGAATGATGGTGCCTGTCCCTGTGGGGATGTGGCTGCTGGCCTGACATCCCTCCTGCCCACAGCACACGGTGGCTGCTGACAACTCCCTGAGTGCCAGCCACATGGAGCTGACAGTGAAGCTGCTCCGGAGCCGCCTGCAGTCCCGCCTGGCCCTGCACAAGCAGTTTGCATCCCTCGGTGAGTGCTGGGCTCCCTGCCCTTCCCTGGGGACAGGGGTGCAGTGCCAGGGTCCTGCCAGGCTCCCTGCCCTTCCCTGGGGACAGGGATGCAGTGCCAGGGTCCTGCCAGGCTCCCTGCCCTTCCCTGGGGACAGGGATGCAGTGGCAGGGTCCTGCCAGGCTCCCTGCCCTTCCCTGGGGACAGGGGTGCAGTGCCAGGGTCCTGCCAGGCTCCCTGCCCTTCCTTGGGGACAGGGATGCAGTGGCAGGGTCCTGCCAGGCTCCTCACCCTTCCCTGGGGACAGGGATGCAGTGGCAAGGTCCTGCCAGGCTCCTCACCCTTCCCTGGGGACAGGGGTGCAGTGGCAGGGTCCTGCCAGGCTCCTCACCCTTCCCTGGGGACAGGGATGCAGTGGCAGGGTCCTTTCAGGCTCTCCACCCTTCCCTTGGGGACAGGGATGCAGTGGCAGGGTCCTGCCAGGCTCCTCACCCTTCCCTGGGGACAGGGATGCAGTGGCAGGGTCCTGCCAGGCTCCTCACCCTTCCCTGGGGACAGGGGTGCAGTGCCAGGGTCCTGCCAGGCTCCCTGCCCTTCCCTGGGGACAGGGGTGCAGTGCCAGGGTCCTGCCAGGCTCCTCACCCTTCCCTGGGGACAGGGGTGCAGTGGCAGGGTCCTGCCAGGCTCCTCACCCTTCCCTGGGGACAGGGGTGCAGTGGCAGGGTCCTGCCAGGCTCCTCACCCTTCCCTGGGGACAGGGATGCAGTGGCAGGGTCCTGCCAGGCTCCTCACCCTTCCCTGGGGACAGGGGTGCAGTGGCAGGGTCCTGCCAGGCTCTCCACCCTTCCCTGGGGACAGGGATGCAGTGGCAGGGTCCTGCCAGGCTCCTCACCCTTCCCTGGGGACAGGGATGCAGTGGCAGGGTCCTGCCAGGCTCCTCACCCTTCCCTGGGGACAGGGGTGCAGTGGCAGGGTCCTGCCAGGCTCCCTGCCCTTCCCTGGGGACAGGGGTGCAGTGGCAGGGTCCTGCCAGGCTCCTCACCCTTCCCTGGGGACAGGGGTGCAATGGCAGAGCCCTCACACAGGGAAGCATCTCTACCCTGCTCAGCCAAGCTCCAGGTGGCCATGGTCCTGAATCCCAGTTATTCCCAGTGCTGCTCATCTTCAGGCAGTGCCTGAACTGGGAGGGAGAGTGGAACAGCAGCAGTCACAGGAGAGGAGACATCAGCTGGCTGATGTCACCTTTGGTGGGTGGCAGTGCCACCCTCAGCATTCTCAGTTGTTCCCTCAGCCCTTGGGCGTTGTAGGAATGGAGGAGCTGCCCTGTTTTGGGTGGCAGAGGAAGGCTCTGCCCTTCCAGTGCCCAGCACCTCTTGGGGAATGGCCAGCCCAGCTCTGGGAAGCGATTTGGGATGTGGTGAGAGGTGAACTGCACAGGTCAAGCAGCCCAGGGATCCAGTGGGATCACAAGCCAGGGGTCCAGTGGGATCACAAGCCAGGGATCCAGTGGGATCACAAGCCAGGGATCCAGTGGGGCTGCAGACCAGGGATCCCATGGGATCACAGCCCAGGCCTCTGCTGGGCACTGGCTGGAGCTGCTGAGGGATAACAGGTCCCACCTTGGGAGCATCCCCTCTGCAGGACAGTGGCAGGGCTGTGTCCCCAGCTGTGTCCCCAGGCCTGCCCTGCTCAGGGGCCCTGTCCTGCTTTCAGAGCACGGCGTGGTGCCCGTGTCCAGCGAGTGCCAGCAGCTCTTCCCCACCAAGATCGTCTCGCGCCTGGTGAAGTGGACGGCCATTCCCTACGAGGATTATGCTGTAAGTGCTGAGCACGAGCCTGAACCTGCCCCTTCCAGCTCCCTCCCAGCTGCCCCGTGGCACTGGAGCCATCATTCCTCCTCCTCCTCCTCTCAGGAGCTGCCCTACACTAAGGATGTGATAGAGGCCGGCTTGGCTGAAGACACTCACCTCTACTACATGGCCCTGATAGAGAGGGGAACAGGTAGGCGCCTTTCCTTCCCTTGGGAATCCCCCATCCCCATCCCAGGGCAGCTTCTGGGAGTCTTCATGGATGATCCAGCTGGCTGGAGGCCCCTGTGGGTGACCCCTTCTCCCTGCTCAGCCAAGCTGCAGGCGGCCGTGGTGCTGAACCCCGGGTACTCCACGCTGCCTCCCGTCTTCAGCCTGTGCCTCAACTGGAAGGGAGAGCGGAACAGCAGCAACGACGACAACATTCGGGTACTGCGGGCTGGGGAAGGAGGGGGGCTGGGGTTTTGGGGGTGTCCCCAGCACTTCTGTGTCCCTAACACAAGGCTGGACACTCCTGGGCGTGCAGAGATCCAAGCCTGTGCCAACCTGAAGAAATAAATCGCGGTTGTTTGAGTCCAAAGAAACACGTGGTTTTATTAGTCGTGGGGGACAGCCTGACCAGGGAACAGCAGCAGGAAAAGTCTGGAGGGGCAGGGATCCAAGCAGGCAAAGAGAGCAAGGCAAAAAAGGGCCGAATTACCTGTTACATTCCATTTTAACCCTTTTTATCATGAATATTCTAATGAGCATTAACCAATCACCTCAAGATACAAAAACTAACAACATTTACGTACAGCCTATAGGGACTATTGCATTACCATGCTAATCTACATACTAAAAACCTGAGGAACCACCTTTTCCCTGATACCTGAGAAGTCCAAACCCCTTCTGTTTGGGGAGGGGAACTGCTTAATCAGGAGCCTTGGCTATTGACTCAGTTAATTCAATCACTGTCTTCCTGCTCAGCATTCCACAGTTCAAACCTTGCTTTCAATTCTATAACTCTTGTAGGTTTCATATTCTTACAATCTTTTACTAATGAACTATCTCTGCAAGGGCTTCCTGCTTCATCTTCTCCAACACCAACCTCCTCCCTGTTTTGCAGGCCATGGAGAGCGAGGTCAACGTCTACTACAAGGAGCTGTGGGGGCCCAAACCTGGCTACCAGCTGCTGACCAACCAGCTGCAGCGCCTCTGCATGGTGCTGGACGTGTACCTGGAGACAGAGCCCCACGACCCCAGCGTGGAGGGGCCCAAGGAGTTCCCCCAGGAGAAGATGTGCCTGCGCCTGGTCAGGTTGGGAGCTGCCTGGGGCTCTGGAAGCCTGTCCTAGAGGGATCTGCCCCCACAGCTGGAGCTGGGCCTTTGCTGTGGGTGCCGTGGGATGTTCCTGATCCCCGTGGGTCACAGCCTCTCCCTCTTCTCCTCTTCCAGGGGTCCCCTGCGCCTGAAACCCTTCAAGTTCAACTACCCCCAGGGGTTCTTCAGCCATCGCTGAGCAGCCCTGGGCATCATTCTGGGATGGGAATCATTCACTCTTTGGGAGGAATGTCCCCATCCTGACGCTTCTGCTCCTTTTACAATATTTTGGGGTTTGTTTGAAGGTTTTGTAGTCAAAGGGATTAAACTAAGCTGAAGAAAAAAACGTGTGGGTGCTTTGTGCCAAGGGCTGGGATGAGGGAGCTGTGAGGGCTGCAGCGAGTCCCGTGTCCCATCCCTGGGCTCTGACAGCCTTTCCAGGGATGCTCCCTGCCTCCTGACTTCCCTCCCCACCACAGGGGAGCTGAGATGGCTAAAAACTGAGGTGGCTAAAAATAGCCCTTTCCCAGAGCCCGCACTGCAGCCCCAGCCTGTCCTTGCCGGCTGGCTGCCATCCCACTCGGCACAACCCCTGCATCCTGGGGGGCTCCTCTGCTTCCTGGCCTTGGAGGGCAGCAGGGTGGGCTCCTGGGAGGGGCAGGATGGGGGCTGGGACATCCCAGCTTGCCCTGCTCGCCATCAGGGAGTTGGGATGTGCCCCTTCCCTGGCGCCGCTCTGTGTAGGGGTCCCACACTGGCAGAGCTGGGGTTCCATCCCCCCTCCCAAGGTCACTGTCTCTCCTTCATCCCCAACTCTCTGTGTCCCCCCTGGGAGGGAGAGGAGCTGGCAGCCCCTCTCCTGCTCCCCCCCAGGTGCTGCAGTGCCAGGCTGTGCCGCAGCCCCCGGGTTAAACCAGGCTCTCCCAGTCCCCGGGGAGCCATGCTTTAAAAAAAGAAGGGAGGGAAAAAACCACACTGAAATCCTTTGGAAAGCATGGCAGGGCTGGCCCTGTTTCCATCCTCAGGACACATCCTCTGTACCTGCTGTGGGGTGTGTTTTCCCCCGGGAAAGCCCCGTGTCACCCGCCCCAGCCCTGGGTGACAGATCCCAGCCCTGCATTCCCACCTTCCTTCCCTGTCTCCTCCCCAGGACAAGCCAGCAGAGCCAGGGTGTCTCCGTAAGCACTTTTATTTGGTTATTGCACAGAAAGCAAAGATCAGTGGGCTGAGGTTCCTGGTGCACCGTGTGTGTCTGTGAGCATTCCAGCCTCCCCCACCTCTGCCCAGAGGGACTGTCACCCCCCCGGGGCAGGGCAGGACCCCGCCAGCCCCCCAAGCAGCTACAGCTCTGCATTGCACTCATCCATCCATTGCACATACATTAAATAAATGCACTTAGAGGAGAAAGGGTGGTGGGGTTCCCCTGGGGGTCCCCCCCTCTTCTCCTGGGTTATAATTCAAGTGTTTAAATGTGGCGCTCGGCGAAGTCACGCTCTGCGAGGGAAGCAATCGCCCACCCAGGGGCTCTCACGGGCCTATTGCTAAGGGAAAGCCTGGCCTGGGGGGCCCTGGAGCCCCACCCTGGGCCCAGCCATCAGAGGGAGCAGAGCAGCTCCCGTGCCCAGAGGTGCCTGCGGCGCCCGGGGCTCTTCCATCACTTCTTCCCTGGCTCTGGGGCTGTGCCCTCCTTGCTGGAGGGAGCCTCGACTTTGGGCGGTTCCTTACTGGCTTTGGGCTCATCTTTGGGTTTTGCTTTAGCTTTGGGTTCCTCCTCTTTCTTGGGTTCCTCTGCCTTCTCCTTCTTGGGTTCCTCCACCTTCTTGGGCTCCTCTGCCTTCTCCTTCTTGGGCTCCTCCACCTTTTCTTTCTTAGGCTCCTCTGCCTTTTCTTTCTTGGGCTCCTCCGCCTTCTCTTTCTTGGGCTCCTCCACCTTCTCCTTTTTGGGCTCCTCTGCCTTCTCCTTCTTGGGTTCTTCTACTTTCTTCTTGGGCTCCTCCACCTTCTCCTCAGCCTTTGGCTTTTCAGCCTCCTTGGTGGCCGCTTTGCTGACCTCCTGCTGAGGTTTTGCTGGAGCCTCTTCGGCAGGTTTGGGGCTTGGCTTGGTCTCTTTGGCCTGTGGAGCTGCAGGCTCTGGCACAGCAGCCGCCTTCTCTTTGGGTTTCTCCTCTGCCTTGGCCGGGATGTCCTTCTTGGGAGCTTCCTCCTTCTTACCCTCCTCGGGCTTGGAGGGAGCCTTCACCTCCTTGGGCTGCTCCTCCTTGGCAGGGGCCTTTGGCTCCTTGGGAGCAGGGCTTGGCTCCTTGGCTGGGGCCACCTCCTTCTGCGGAGACTTGGCCTCCTCCTTCACGGGAGATTTGGCTTTCTCTGGGGACTTCACAGCCGGGGGCTTGGCCTCCTCCTTCGAGGGGGTTGGGGGCTTCTCTGGGGATTTCACAGCTGGGGGTTTGACTTCCTCCTTTGAGGGAGTTGCAGGTGGCTCTGGGGACTTCACAGCTGGGCTCTTGGCCTCTTCTTTAGAGGGGGCTGGGGGTTTCTCCGGGGACTTGACAGTCGGGGTCTTGGCCTCCTCTTTTGAGGGGGGTGTGGGTTTCTCTGGGGATTTCACTGTTGGGGTCTTGGCCTCATCCTTGGAGGGAGGTGCAGGTTTCTCTGGGGACTTCACAGTCGGGGTCTTGGCCTCCTCTTTCGAGGGGGTTGGGGGCTTTTCAGGGGATTTGACAGCTGGGGGTTTGGCTTCCTCCTTCGAGGGGGTTGGGGGTTTCTCTGGGGACTTCACAGCCGGGCTCTTGGCCTCCTCCTTTGAGGGGGTTGCAGGTTTTTCTGGGGATTTCACAACTGGGGTCTTGACCCCCTCCTTTGAGGGGGTTGGGGGCTTTTCAGGGGACTTGACTGCTGGGGTCTTGGCCTCCTCCTTTGAGGGGGACTCAGGTTTCTCTGGGGACTTGGCCTCCTCCTTTGCAGGAGACTTGGCCTTTTCTTCACCCTCTTCTTCCTCTTTCTCCTCTTCTTCCTCCCCCTCCTCCTCTTTCTCTTCAGCTTTTTCCTCTTCAGCCTCTTTCTCAGCCTCCTCCTCCTCTGTGACCTCCTCGGTCACCTGGATTTCCTCTGTCTGCTCCTCCACAATCACCGTCTCCTTCTCCGATTTTTCCACCACCTTGATCTTCTCCTCGCTTTTCACCTTGATGCTGGTGGTGATGCTGGGAGGCTTGGGGACCACCTCGGGGTAGGAGAGCATCCCAATGCCAGTCTCGAGCCGGTACTCCTCCCCTTCCAGGAGCTTTCTGCCAGGGAGAGACCAGAGCAGGGCCCTCAGTGATGGCTTCTCATCTCCTCCCGTGCCCAGGAGCTGCCAGCAATGTCCTGCAGCTCCATCTCCCTCCCTGCCCCATCCTGGATGATCCTCCTGCTGCTGTGGCCTGGGATCAGCAGCTTTCCTTGCCCTTCCCTCCACACGCCACTGGGTCACCCAGCTGGACACTGCCAACCATGGCTTTGGAGGATGGATGGTTTGCTCACCAAAACCAGCCCAGGTGTTAACAAGGGACCTTGAGCAGACCCCCACACACCTCCCCCTGCCCCCCCTGTACCTGTAGGCAGCAATTTCGATGTCCAGGGCCATTTTGACGTTGAGCAGATCCTGGTACTCCCGGAGCTGAGCTGCCATCTCCCACTTGGTGTTCCTCAGCTCGCTGTCAAGCTGCTGGATGGTTTCCTGTGGGCAGACAGAGCCACAATGGGAGGGGACACATGGCACAGTCCCCAGGAGCAGGGGGACACAGAGCACCCCATAACTGTCCCCTGGCCTCCAGCACCAGGGTGTCCTCACAGAGGAGTCTGCAGCCACCTCCTCCTGCAGACACACAGGGAAGGGGACACAGCCAGGGGTGGTCCAGGGTGTCCAGTTGCCTTTGGGGACCTGGCTGGAGCCCTGCACACCCTGAGCCCCTGGCCCGCTCCCAGAGCTCCCTCCAGCAGGGACAAGCTGTGGGAATGCTTCTAGGGCTTGGGTGAGTCCAATGGCAACTGAACTCCAGCTGGAGGCACCACCCTGGGGACAGCACTTCATTCCAAGGCCACCAAGGCAGCCCTCACTCCCCAGATCTGAGGAACAGGACGTGGCCCAAACCCTGGGCACATTTCCATGGTGTTTATAACCATCCTCACAGGCAGCTCAGTGCCAGGCAGAGCCGTGGGGCAGCTCCGGGGCTGCTGAGGGATACCAGGGCCCAGACACCACCTCAGGCTCTGGCTTCCTGATCCCTGTGGGCCGGGCAAGGCCAGTTCTGACACAGCCCCGAGCATTTGCCACAGCTCCCTCACATCCCTGAGGCCAAAACCCCAGCGCTGCTCCTCCCCAGCAGCTGGGTGGTCCCTCCCCAGCCTGGGCCGCTGCCCACTGCGCCACGGGACCTGGTAGGACAGGACATCTGCATGGTGGCGCTCCTCCGAGTCCTGCCTCTGCCTCTCCAGCGACTCCTGGGTCCCCTTCAGGGCTTCCAGCTCGGTGGTCTTGGCCTGGAGCTGCCGGCGGTACTCGGAGATCTCCTCCTGGGCCAGGCGCATGGCGTCCGTGTTCACCTTGGCCACCTCCGAGAGCTTGTCCAGCCTCACTGCAACGGGAAAGAGGAGCTGCAGGGCGGGAGGGAAGGAGGCTGCAGCCTCCCCTCCCTGGGGAAACTCAACCCTGTCCCTGTCCTCTGCAGAGCCATCCCAGGCCCCCTGAGCACTCTGCCTTCCCCACCCCTCGCTCCATCTCTTCCGACAAGTGAAGGGGGACGGGCAAGACGAGCTCGGGGGGGTTTCTGCCATCCTGGACTTCACCCAGCGCGGATCCTCGCTGCAGCCCCCGCCCCCCCCTCAGCTGTGCCACAGCCCCCTGCCCCACGGCGCTGCCCCCCCGCCGCATCCCGGGCACGCCAGCCCTGCCCCGGGGCGGGGGGGGTTTTGCCGCAGCGCCCTGCGGACACCCCAGGGGACGAGGGGGGGGCACGGAATGATGTGACAGGAGCGGGGAGCACCGATCCTGCGGCTCCGGGTCGGCGCTGCCGCTGCCCGCGGTGCTGAAGCGCTGCTGTCCGCGGTGCTGGACCCGCCCTGCGCTCCCGGGGGGCTCAGTCGGGGGTGCCGATCCCCCCTCCCCGCACCCTCCGGCCCGTGGTGTCCCCTCCGCCCCTCCAAGAAGGGCCACTCCCTGTCCTCCCCTCCCGCCTCAGGGATGCGGCACCGCGCCCCCCGCGCTGCAAACACCCCTGGCTGAGCAGGACCAGCACAGCACCCCCCGGGGCATCGGAGGGGTCCGGGGCCCCAAAAACTCGTGAGGTGCCGGGCCAGTGATTCTGGAATCTCCCTCGGAACTCACTGCGGGGCAGAGGGTGGGAGGGGCGGGCGGGCAGCGCACCCGCGGGCTCTGGGGGTCTGGTGGCAGGGATGGGGTCACCCTGAAGCCTTCCCAGGGCGCTGGATGTACGGGAGGTCCCTGCATCCTCCTGGGGTGGGGGGACACTAACGCCCTCCCCGAACACAACATATGAGGGGTCCCTGCACCCTCCCAGGCCGACGGGATCCCAACACCCTCCAGGAGCACAGTGGAGGTGGGAGGGGTCCCTGCACCTCCCGGGGTGAGGACACCCTAAAACGATATAGAGAGCGGGGGGTTCCCCGCATCACTCGGGCCGCCCTCGCTCCCTTTGCTCCAACCCCGTCCCGCAGCGCGGCACCCCAGCCTGTCCCCGGGGGAGCTACGGGAACGCTGCCGGCGCCTTCGGCGGCCACACCCCGGCACTCACCGCGGAACCACTCCTCGGCCTGCAGGGTGCTGCGCACCGCCGTGCCCTCCAGCTGTGCGCGCAGGTCGCGGAGCGCCGCGGTGACCCCGGGGCGCAGGGACGCGGGCGGCTCGGCGGGCAGCTCGGGCCGAGCCCCGCGCAGCAGCGCTCCCACCTCGGCTCGGTGCTGCCTCCGCAGCTGCTCCGCCTCCTCCCGCAGCGCCCGGGCTCGCTCCTCCAGCGGCGCCCGAGCCCGCTCCTCCTGAGCCGAGCGCTGCGCCAGCCCGCGGGCCGCCGCCTCCAGCTCCGAGCGCTGCCGGGCCTCGTCCTCCAGCCTCCCCCGCAGCGCCGCCACGTCCTCGGCCAGGCGCGCCCGCTCCAGGCGCAGCTGCCCCTTCTCGGCGCCCAGGCGCAGCACGGTGCCCCGCATGTCCCGCAGCTCCCGCGCGTACAGCTCGCCCATGGCCGAGCGCCCCGCCTGCTGCTGCCGCAGCGCCGCCGCCTCGGCCGCCAGCGCCCGGTTCTGCTGCTCCAGCGCCCGCACCCGCTCGATGTAGCCGGCGAAGCGGTCGTTCAGCACCTGCAGCAGCTCCTTCTCGTTGCGCGCCCGCGGTTCGCCGTTCAGCGAGTCCAGGCTCTCGGTGGAGGACGCGGCCGCGCTGCCGCCGCCGCCCCCGGCGCCCCGCGCCCGTCCCACCGCCGGGGTCGGCCACGAGTAGAAGCCGCTGGAGGCGGCGGAGCGCGGGGGAGCGCGGCCCGGCTCCTTGCGGAGCCCCCCCGGGGGGCCCAGCAGCGTCTCCAGCATCAGGCTCATGGCGACCCCCGCCCTCGCTGCGGCACCGGAGCGGCCCGCCCGCTTTTATAGCGCTCGGGGCGGGCGCTCCGCCCCGCCGCCGGCAGCGGGGCTGGACAGCGGCACCGGCACCGGCACCGCCCCGCGCCGCCGCCGCAGCCCCGCGGGTGCGGGGGGACCCCGCTGCCACGCCCGGAGCCACAGCAGAAAGGAGCGGGTTCGCCCTGGGCGGAGAACCGGCACCCCGGGGCACAGCGGGGTCTCGGGAGCAGAGAACGAGACCACCGGGAAGGGAGTGGAGAGCTCCCGAAGGGAGCAGGGAACCCCCCGGGCAGATGGCGGCACCCCCGGGAGCAGAGAGTGGAGCCCCGGGAAGGGAGGAGGGCGCTCCTCGGGGGAGAGCACATCCCCCGGGCGGGGAGCGGGAGCACTGGGAAGAGAGGATGGGAGCCCCGGGAAGGGAGCAAGGACACCCCAGCACAGAGTGAGGAGCCCGTGGGAAGTGGAGAGCCCCTGAAGCGAGCATGGACCCCCCGAGCAGAGAGGGGGAGAAGAGTAGAGAGTGTGACCCCCGAGGACAGGGCGAGGACCCCACGGAAAGGGAGTGGGGAGCCCCCTGATGTGACTGTGGACCCCCTGGGCAGAGAGAGGAACACCTGGGAACAGAGTGGGATCCCCAGTAACAGAGAGTGGGACCCTGGGAAGGGAGTTGGGACCACCCAGCCCAGAGCAGGACCCCACCCCGGTGTGAAGGGGAAAGGGGGGGGCTCGGCTGGCACAGACACCCCCTCCAAGGGTGGGATCCAGGGCAGCGACCCTGGGGTGGGGCCCTCACTTCGTGTCCCCCCGGGGCAGGCACTGACGGGGGCTGGGGGAGGTGGGTTCCTGCTGGCTGGGGGGGGTTGGGTGCCAGGAGGGGGACAGGGGACACCCCTGCGGGATGCTGGGGGGCTCCAGGCAGGGAGGGGATGGGAGGGCCGGGTCTGCCATTCCGGCTGGGATGGGGACAGGGATGGGGTGTGGGGATGTGACCCCCCCAAACCTGCCCTTGGGACCTGGGCATGCACGGACCACCCAGCCAATCAACACTCGGGTACCATCTAGCCAATCAGCGCTTGGGTACCATAGAGCCAATCAGCGCTTGGGTACCATCCAGCCAATCAGCACTCGGGTGCCATCCAGCCAATCAGCGCTCACAGACAGCCCGGCCAGTCAGCCCATATGGACCAGTGGCCAATCAGCAGTCACAGACCATCCAGCCAATCAGCACAGCTGCTGCCCAGCCAATCAGCACACACAGAGCTCAAGACTTGGGCAGGTACTGACATCTCAGCCAATCAGCAGGCAGGCCCAGAGATCCCAGCCAACCAATACACAGGTCCATAGATCCCAGCCAATCAGCATGCAGGTACATATACATACCCCCAGCCAATCAGCAGGGAGGAACACAGATCCCAGCCAACCAACACACAGGTCAATAGATCCCAGCTGATCAGCATGCAGGTACATATACATACCCCCAGCCAATCAGCAAGCAGGAACACAGATCCCAGCCAATCAACACACAGGTCCATAGATCCCAGCCAATCAATACACGTGCCCATAGATCCCAGCCAATCAACACACGTGTCCATAGATCCCAGCCAATCAACACACAGGTCCATAGATCCCAGCCAATCAACATTCAGGCCCATAGACCCCAGCCAATCAACACGCAGGTGCATAGATCCCAGCCAATCAACACCCGTGTCCGTAGGTCCCAGCCAATCAGCAGGCAGGATGGATGCCCGGAGGCGCCATGGTGTCCCTGCTGTCCCCGGGCTGTCCCCAGCGGGAGCAGATCCCAGCCCACCCCTCGCCCCCCCAAAGCCAGGGAAGCAGGGCCGGGAGCAGCCAGGAGGGAGAGGGAGGCTGAGCACTCCCAGCCCCGGCCAGGCTGCTGGTGCCACGTCCTTGGGAAGTGCTGGGGACACGGGGACAGCGGGCACTGGCCACCCCTGAGCGGCTCTGTGCCCGCCCTGCTCCCGCTGGACACCTCGGTCACCGCTCCTGGCCGCTGGCCACCAGCCTGGGGTCATGGGGGGACCGTGGGTGGGGGACAGGCGGTGCCCCAGAGGGTCCTTCCCACCCTGGGACACCAGCTGAGAGGGGACACGGCCCGTGCAGGGTGTGGCCCTGTCCCCACACCCTGCGTGACCCCTGTTCCCAAGTCTTGTCCTCTGTCTCCAAGCCCTTTTCCCCCGTTTCCATCCCAACCCCTGGGGTGTCTCCTGTCCCCATACCTCCCCGCTCCATCCCATGTTCCCATCCCGTGTCTCCATCCCCTTTGTCCCCATCCCTGCCCCTGTCCTGTGTCCCAATCCATGTCCTCATCCCATGCCCCCATCCTATGTCCCCATACCATGCCCCTATCCTGTGTCCCCATCTTCCTTTCCCTATCCCTGTCCCCATCCCTGTTCTCATCCCATGTCCCCCCCCCGTCCCTGTCCCCATCCCTATCCCATGTCCCCATCCCTCATTCCCTGTTCCCATCCCGTGTTCCTGTCCCCTACCCCCATTCCCTGTGCCCTATTCCCTGTTCCCATTCCCCGTCCCCCTCCCCTGTCCCTATCCCTGTCCATCCCGTGTCCCCCATTCCCTGTGCCCCACCCCCTGTCCCCACCCCGTGTCCCCATCCCGAGTCCCCCATCCCCTGTGCCCCATCCCCTGTGCCCTATTCCCTGTCCCCATCCCGTGTCCCCCATTCCCTGTGCCCCATCCCCTGTCCCTATTCCCTGTCCCTATTCCGTGTCCCCATCCCGTGTCCCCCATCCCGTGTCCCCCATTCCCTGTCCCCATCCCTTGTCCCCCATTCCCTGTCCCCATCCCTTGTCCCCCGTTCCCTGTCCCCATCCCGTGTCCCCCATTCCCTGTCCCCATCCCTTGTCCCCCATTCCCTGTGCCCCATTCCCTGTCCCCATCCCTTGTCCCCATCCCGTGTCCCCCATTCCCTGTGCCCCATTCCCTGTCCCCATCCCTTGTCCCCATCCCGTGTTCCCCATTCCCTGTGCCCCATTCCCTGTCCCCATCCCTTGTCCCCATCCCGTGTTCCCCATTCCCTGTGCCCCATTCCCTGTGCCCCATTCCCTGTGCCCCATTCCCTGTCTCCATCCCGTGTTCCCCATTCCCTGTGCCCCATTCCCTGTGCCCCATTCCCTGTCTCCATCCCGTGTTCCCCATTCCCTGTGCCCCATTCCCTGTCCCCCATCCCCTGTCCCCATCCCGTGTCCCCCATTCCCATTCCCGCTCCCGCCCCGCTCCCGTTCCCAGCCCCGCCCCTCCCGCCCTGGCCCCGCCCCGGCACCGCCCCTCCCGCCCTGGCCCCGCCCCTCCCGCCCTGGCCCCGCCCCTCCCGCCCTGGCCCCGCCCCCGCGTTGGCCCCGCCCCGCCCCGGAAGCGCTCCGCACTCCTCAGTTCCGGTGGCGGCGGCCGCGGTGGCAGGTACGGGCCGGGCCGGGCCGGGCAGGTATTGACCGGGCCGGGGGCTGCGCCGGGACCCCGCGGGGCCGCGCCGGGACCCGCAGCTGCTCCTGCCGCGGGCGCCTTCCCCGAGCTCCCCCCCGTGCGCACTTGGGACGGGTCCCCCGCCGGGGTTCGGGCCGCGCCGCATCCTTCGGGGCCCCTCCCGCCCCCGGAGCTGAGCTGTGTCTCCTCTCTGCCCCTCCGGCACCGGCTGTGTCCCCGCCGTGACCCCTGCCCGGCCTGCGCCGAGCCCCGGGCCCGGGCTGTGAAATCCTGCCCCGGGGCTGTGTCCGGGGCTGTGTCCCAGTTCTGACCCCGTGTCCCGGGTCCATCCCACAGGGATCGCCCCGGGATCTGCTCCCCTCCCCAGCACCCCGGGCACAGCCAGAGCCCCGGCGGGCACCGTGCCGGGGGCAGGGCGCTCTGGAAGGGCTGGGGGGACACGGGGTGACCCCTTCACCCGCCTCGGGCAGGGCACAGCCACAGGGAGTAAGCTGGGAACTGGGCATGGAGCAGACAAGGAGGCAGCTGGGCTGATACATCCTGTGCTCGCTGCCTCCTCCGTGGGGATTTTAGGGGGAAAGGCCCCAAACTGGATGAAAAGGAGCTGTGGGGCAGCTCCAGCCTGAAGGAGCCGTGTTGGAGGTGTTGCTGTTGTTCTTGCAGGTGTTTTGTGTGGAGTTTCTGAGAGTTTTAACATCAGGAGTCCCACCCCCAGCAGCTGCGGGGGCTCAGGTGGTGTTTTGTGTCCCCTCTCTCCTGGGGTGACAGAGAGTGGGGTGAGCCTTGGCTGAGTAGTTGGATTGATGTGGTTTGTGGGGTCAGACTGCCAGGCTGAGCAGGCTTTGGGACCCCGAGGGGCTTTCCAGAGGTGTTGGGCCTTGCTTGGATCAAGCCAGGCTGGGAATTCCCTGGCAGGAGGTGTCCACCCTGCAGAACCTGGCTCTGCCAGGAGGAGAACATGGGAACCCTGCAGAACCTGGCTCTGCCAGGAGGAGAACATGGGAACCCTGCAGAACCTGGCTTTGGCAGGGGGAGAACATGGGAACCCTGCAGAACCTGGCTTTGCCAGGAGGAGAACATGGGAACCCTGCAGAGCCTGGCTCTGCCAGGAGGAGATCATGGGAACCCTGCAGAACCTGGCTTTGCCAGGAGGAGAACATGGGAACCCTGCAGAGCCTGGCTTTGCCAGGAGAACATGGGAACCCTGCAGAACCTGGCTCTGCCAGGAGGAGAACATGGGAACCCTGCAGAACCTGGCTTTGGCAGGAGGAAACATGGGAACCCTCCAGAGCCTGGCTTTGGCAGGAGGAGAACATGGGAACCCTGCAGAGCCTGGCTTTGGCAGGAGGAGAACATGGGAACCCTGCAGAACCTGGCTTTCCCTCTGCCATGGGAACCTTGCTGTGTCCAGAACAAGGTCCTTGATGTCCCTGAGGATGCTCAGTTTGTTGGGGGGATCCATCCCTGTTGAAGGTGGTTAAAAATCCCCCCAGCTCTCAGCTTTGGGCTCTGTGGCAGTGAGATCCTGGCGGTGTGTGCAGCAGGGGACACCTCAGGATTGTCCTTTTCCCTTTTCCCTTGGATTGTTATTGGTTGGTGGGATGTGTTGCTGGTGCTGCTGCTGCTTTGGATCCACCACGATTTTGGGCACTTTGCTGATGGCACAGTGAGTTTGGCTCCTACCCCTGAGTTATCTCCTTGCCTGATGGAGATGGAGCCTTTTGGATTGGTCAGGAGCAGATTTGTGAGGGGATGTGGATGCTCCTGGTCAGGAATCACAGCCCCACGCTGCTGCAGGGCCGAGCTGGAGCAAAGTCTGGCTCCAGTTAGGCCAGAGAAAGGAAAAAATACCTTACTGGGAACGTGTGTGGGGCTGGTGTGAGCCCCTGGGGCTTTGTGGCACCCTGGCAGGGTGGGGATGGGATGTGCCCATGGCTGTAGGATGGGAGGGAAGGAACTGGGATCAGCACAAAGCCCCTTCGCTGTGGGGTTGTGCATCCTCAGCCTCTGGTTCTCTTCTCCCAGCCTGGGTGTTTCTCTCCCTTGGCTGGTGTTTGTGGCAGCTCCTGGGGTTTGGCATCGGGCAGGGATGTGCTCGGAGCCACCACCACCCTGCCTGGCCTCTGCCTCACACCAGCAGGGAGCAGTTGTGTGATTCCCCAGGGCTCCAGTTACACATGAATTTTTCAGACTCTTCCTTGATTTCCCTCCTTATGCCACCTTGGCCCTCAAGTGCTTCATTTCCAGCTTGAGGTGGGAGTTGCCTGGTTCCCCACTGACCTCCAGCTGCCCCTCTGTTTTCCAGCTGAGCCCTTTCCTAGGAACCTGCCCTCTGAGTTCCTGCTCCTTGCTCCTCTCCCTGGCTTCAGGTGCCAGCCTGTCCCCCCTGAACAGCAGGAATGTGTGTGCAGGGATGGACCCCCTGCCTTTGCTCCCTTCCTTCCACCTGGGCCAGGCTGGGCAGGTCAGAGCTCTGGCAGCCAGGGAACTCCTGGGCTGGGCTGTCAGAGGGTCTAGGAAGACGTGGGAGCTGTGCTGGGATCAGCAGGGATTTGGGATGTCTTGGGTGCAGGTTAAAGGCTGCATCCCAGCCCTGGCTGTGGATCTGTGTTGGTGGAAGCTCAAAGTGACTCCAGAGGAGGCCATGGAGATGTTCCCAGGGCTGGAGCCAGGCTGGGAGAGCTGGGGGTGCTCACCTGGAGAGGAGAAGCTCCAGGGAGAGCTCAGAGCCCCTGCCAGGGCCTGAAGGGGCTCCAGGAGAGCTGGAGAGGGGCTGGGGACAAGGGCTGGAGGGACAGGACACAGGGAATGGCTTCCCACTGCCAGAGGGCAGGGCTGGATGGGAGATTGGGCAGGAATTGTTCCCTGGGAGGGTGGGCAGGCCCTGGCACAGGGTGCCCAGAGCAGCTGTGGCTGCCCCTGGATCCCTGGCAGTGCCCAAGGCCAGGCTGGACACTGGGGCTGGGAGCAGCCTGGGACAGTGGGAGGTGTCCCTGCCCAGGGCAGGGGTGGCACTGGGTGGGATTTAATGTCCCTTCCCACCCAAACCATTCCACGGTGAAAGTCTCTGGTCAGCAGCACCTCAGCCTTCAAGGATGGAGGAATTACCCTAAAGCAGGGTGATAAAAGTAGCAGAAGAAATGAATTTTCCTCCACTCTCCATAAGAGCACATGAGCAGCACCAGCAATGGCTCATTAGGAATTGGTGTCACTCCCAGGAACCCACTGGCAGCACCCACTCCATGAGAAGCCCAGTGATGTGTTTGGTGTTGTATTTTGGGTTTAGGAGCCTCTTGATTCCCCAGGATAGCTGGATTTGGGAGGTGCTGGCGTGGCAGTTGTAGGAGCAGGGTGGGAGGGTGGTGGGAGATCCTGGGGTCAGGGCTGCTCCTGGAGCAGGGGTTTATTTATTGCACAGGGCCTGGGTGAAGGGGCCCTGCTGGGAGCTGCAGCTGCAGCTCGGGGCAGCCCCAGAGAGAGAAGAAGAGAAGAGCAAGAGAGCAAAGAGAGCTGGAGAGGAGGAGTGAGAGGAGTAAGAGAGCGAGGTTCCCCTTCCAATCCATTAAATCTTCTCCTACACTGAACATTCTGACTGACACCAACCAGTGCAGTGCAAGATACAAATCCTACAGCATTTACACACAGCCTGTGAGAATCATTCCATTGCCATGCTGGGTTATATTTTAAACCCTAAAAACGACTCTTTGGACCCCTCCTGCCAAGCCAGCAGGGTCTGCTCTGACCCTTGGGCTCTTGGTGAGGAGCAGGGCATTGTTTAATCAAAGGGGATTAATTACCTTCAGCAGCCACACTGTTGTTCTCCAGTTGTCCAGTAACTTTAGACACTGAAACTTGCTCTCAATTCTATTTCACTGACAGGTTTCATATTCTCAAAACCTCAGCAGTCATACTTATAAGGCTTTCCTTTTTCATCCTCCCCAACAGCAGTGGGAAAAGTGGGGTGGCTGAGCTCTGCCATGTCCCTGACCTGGGTGCTTGAGAGGCTTTGATTTGTGTGGAGCTGTGGAATGGAGTCCCCTGGAGTCAATAAAATCAGGGATACAATCAGGCTTTGGGTTTGTGCCACTGCCAAAACCTGTCCCCAAACCAGACCCGAGGAGCCCAGACTGGGCGAGGGGAGCTCTGGGTGCTCCTCTCCAGCAGCTTCCAGATCCTTATGGACTCTTAACTCCTTGAATCCTGTTTGCCAGACCAGCTTAGAACAAGTTTGGCCTGAAGATGGGGTAAAATCTGAGCCACCACAGGGTCAGGGGTGGTCGGTATCCTTTGTGTTGTTGCTTGCATCCTCCTTTCTGTGCCTGAGGAGGACATCAGCGTGGAGGGGAGCTGGGTGGGGATTGGTGGGGCTGAGGGAGCAAACACCTTCTCTCAGCTCTGCACCACACAGCTGCATCCTTAAAGCCAAAGGCAGGCAGCAGCACTGGCAATGCCCAAGGGCTGAGCTGTGGAATTCACCGGCGGCTGTCGCGTCCCGGGCTGGCAGCCAGCCCTGCCTTGTCACCCTGGCACAGCCTGGGGGACACACAGCCTGCAGGGTGCTGGGCACTGGGCTTTGGCAGGTGCTTGGAGCCCCTCATCCCCCTGCTGCAGGCCCTGGGGCGCTTCCTGCCGGGAAGGTTGTGTCGGTGTGAGGATCCTGAGCAGGAGCCACTCGCCTTCTTGGAGCTGCTGCTTAAAGGAGTGAGGGGAATTGGGTGGTTCTGAATCAGTGGGGTTTTGAGTGGCCAAGCCACGTGTTGGTGGGGTTGTGGATGGGAAACCACGGGCTGTGCTCTCCCTGGCTCTGGGAGAGCGGGGAGCTGCAGGGGAGCGGCCGGTGTGATTCACCTCTCCGAGCTGCCTGCAGAAATTCCCCGCTCGCCTTCAAGTTTGCTTTCCAGGCACTTCTGCAGAGCAGGGCTGAGTGCGAGCCAGGTCCTGGAAGCAGAGGGACTGCAGTGAATCCTCTTCCTTTCCTTCCTTCCTTCCTCCCTGTGTGGCAGGACGGGATCTGCAGTGAGGCGCAGAGAGCTGCGGCGAGCCC